>JAZGTH010000102.1:1422500-2022500 GCA_036877525.1 Chromobotia macracanthus
GAAGGTGAGGGTTCGATGACCAAGGAGGAGTTCACGAAGATGAAGCAGGAGCTGGAGGCGTGAGTCCCTCACCTTCATGTTGTGACTGTAGATGTTTATTGTGAATAATATTAAGATGAACGTGTGTGGCAGTGAATATCTGGCCATCTTCAAGAAGACTGTGGCCATGCACGAGGTGTTTCTGTGCCGCGTCGCTGCTCATCCCGTCCTGCGCAAAGACTTGAACTTCCATGTTTTCTTAGAGTACAACCAAGACGTGAGTGATTGACAATCGTTCTTAATCTCTTTGTTAAAATGATTAATAGGAAGGGTGGGTGGTGTGTCTGACATCTCATACCAGTTAACAATACCAGAACAAGTTATAAGAATGATCAGAACATCCAGTTTTTAAACATTAGATTAATGCTATTGCTCAGTTAGAAGGACGAAATTCAAACATCTTTTAATTCCGTAACGTGTTTTAAATGTTCCACTAACTACTTAAGAATAACGTGTTTGATATGTAATATATAACGTAAAAACATTCTACTAACGTTACTGCAAGAACAGATTCTTGACAACTTTGTTACAGCTTTGTTTAAAAAAGTTTTCCACTTTGAAATTGAATTAAAGATTTTAAAAGGTGGTTTTTAATCAATCTAGAAGATATTTGATGAATCTCACCAAACATCTTAAGAACATTTCTCGCTCATGTTTCACCCCAGATTCAAAAGAAATTATTTATTTACTGGAATCATTCTCAGTTGAATTAAAATCTTCATATTGCATGTAGCTGTAGACCTTAAATTTGTCTCCTCTAATCACAGCTGAGTGTACGAGGGAAGAACAAGAAGGAGAAGCTGGAGGACTTTCTCAAGAACATGGTGAAGTCTGCAGATGGTGTGCTGGTGGCCGGAGTGAAGGTCAGTTCCAGTGTCAGGCTCTAGACAGCAGAGGGCTGAGAAAGAGAGAGAGTTGTGTGTTGTTTTATTCTTAATGTTGCTCTGTTTTTACTTTTTTTTAAATCGCAGGATGTCGATGATTTCTTTGAGCATGAGAAGACATTTCTGTTAGAATACCACAACCGCGTCAAAGACGCTTCTGCCAAATCTGACAGAATGATCAGGTCTCACAAAAGTAAGTTTCTATTGTCCATTTCAGTTTGTAACTGATGGTTTTATGGGTAAATTCTTCCTTACACATTCACACAGCCGTTTAGTGTTGAGGATAAGGCAAGGTCAAAGTTTTGCTGTCACAGGAAGTCACATGATCTGCCTGTGCCTTCTTTTAAAGGTGAAGTGGGTCATTTATCCAAAACGTTCCTTCCCAGATTCATATGCTGAGGCAGTCATGAATCAGCATTTTAGCTTGATTTGTTTCTCTTACCAATGACAGATGACGGGAGTATTCAGGAAATTTCTGTGTGATTATGAAGGTCATTATTTTTGCAATTCTCTTTGGTGACACTAGCAACATAAAAATGACATTTAATATTTAGATATTCCCCCAGAATAGTCTGTTCAGTCTGTTTTATGATACATCTTCCAGTTCAAAATTATACATAACATGTTAATTTTTCGCTGATCACATTGTCTCAGAATCACGCGACTTTCCAGGTTTGAGTTAAATGTTTAGCCGTTTTCTGCATGAGTCTTATTGTCACAACACTGAAAGGTGATATGAAAACAGTGTTAAGTGCTGCAGCAGTGAATGTGTGAAGCAGTGAAAACAGACACAGTAGAGTCTGTTTATCAGACACATGAGATCCGTGAGACTCAGTGAGAGATCTGACAGGACGTCTGTTTCAGGTGCTTCAGACGACATCAACAGAATCGCCTCCACGCTCTACACTTTAGGAACCCAAGACTCCACAGATCTCTGCAAGTATGTGCTTTTGTTTTCCTGCTCCAAATTGTAACGTTGTGTTTTTAGGTCAGTTAATGAAATCATATGCTTGTTTTCGTTTTCTGCAAAACAGATTTTTCCTGAAAGTGTCAGAGCTTTTCGAGAAAACAAGGGTAAGTGTTTTGTTTTCTGTCTTTCCTGTTTTATTTTATTTAGAATATAAATACGTGTGTGTGTGTGTATATATCACGTCTCTCAGTTATTGTCATGATGTGTCTGCTTCCTGTGCAGAAAATTGAAGCTCGCGTAGCGGCTGACGAGGACCTGAAACTTGCCGACTTGTTGAAGTATTACCTCAGGGAGTCGCAAGCGGCCAAGGTCAGTTAGAAACCTTGAGTCAGCATGAAGCAGATGAAGTTCACACTGAGTTATTTCCTGATTCAGCCAAGAGCAGATCTCACTTATCAAAACATCAAAACAAGGCAGCCTGGCTCAATGACCTCTAGTGCCTGAAGGTTTAGTATTATACAGATATGTTGAACTTTTCTAGGCCACATTTGGTCTTGTGTCATGAATAATGATTGCTGAATTTGTAGGTGCAAAGCCTGAAACTGTTTACAGTTGCTGCTGCATTGAGTCTTCATGTTTTGTTCTATAACCTGCATCATCTCTGCAGGACCTTCTGTACAGACGGGGACGGGCGCTTGTGGATTATGAGAACGCTAATAAAGCTCTGGACAAAGCCCGAGCTAAAAACAAGGACGTTCTGCAGGCAGAAACCACGCAACAGGTGTGCTGTCAGAAGTTTGAGAAAATCTCTGAATCTGCAAAACAAGGTACTTCATTATATTCAGGTCGACATGACATCAGTAAAGCACTCTTGATACATACTGCTAGTTGTATAATGAATGATGTAATATTCATACAGTGTTATCTTACATCTGTCCAACTCCTCTTTTTCAATTCTTGATTAATAAAATAAGCCCTGCCCACAATATGTTTTATCATTAATTATCTAATTTCACTGTGAAACCCTGTGTTGTTGTGGGAGTTACTTCACATGAAAACAGTTACTTGATTGTTAAATATTAGTGACTTTCCCTAATATGTTTAAATTCTGTTTTTGAATTTGGACAGAACTGATAGATTTCAAGACAAGACGAGTAGCAGCGTTTAGAAAGAACCTGGTGGAACTGGCTGAGCTGGAACTCAAACATGCCAAGGTAACAGTTTCCATTTTACCCAAAGTGACTTAAAGTGCGTTCAAGAAATACGTTATACTGTATACGTATGTATAAATACTGTATGTGTGTTCCCTGAGAATCGAACCTACAGCCTTTTGCTCTGCTAATACAATGCTGAGCTACAGGAACGAGTTTCCATTTACTCTAATCTGAGTCATTCACCACTTCAGTGATGTCATATACCCCAATTTACAGTCTGTTGTCTGTTTGCTCTCTCTCTCTCTCTCTCTCTCTCTCTCTCTGTCTCTCTGTCCCTCTCTCTCCCTCTCTCTCTCTCTCTCTCTCTCTCTCTCTCTCTCTCTCTCTCTCTCTCTCTCTCTCTCTCTCTCTCTCTCTCTTCAGGGGAATCTACAGTTGCTGCAGAGCTGTTTGGGGGTTCTGAAAGGGGACACTTAAGTTCCTGAACCAGGGTTCTCCAGATAGGGCTTTCCCTGCTTTGGTCTCGTCTTCATTCAGAGGATGGAGGAGAGAACATACCTGGCGTCAGTTTGTCTAAAGAGACGTCTGTACTTTACTATCAGAGATCATCATACTCCCTCCACACCCCCTTAAAGTGACGCTGTCCACTGTGGAAGATCACCCAATCCACACAGCACAAAATAAATACTTTCTTTTAATCACAGACTTTTAACTTTTAATAGTTTTCATTGGGTTCGATACATCACAGCACTCTGTTTTTTTGTCCAGTTTTATTTTTGTTTGTTGTACTTGTTTCGTTTCTTCTGTTGTAATCTCTGAAGTTAGTTCTGGTGATCTGTGTGTGGATGCTGTTCAGATATCTTGTTCAAAATGAGCTGATTGTTTTTACAATTAAAGTGTATGATCACTCAAAGGCTTGTATATGTTTGTGTTAGTTTCCACCTTATAGCTATTGATCAGTGTAATCCCACTCATTTTCTGCAATGCCGTTTCTTTCATTTGTTTATTCCTTTTATCATTCCTAACAAATAATGCTTCAGTATGTTTGCCTTAAAATGTAGATTCATACGATATTGTTAAAAGAATCATACATAAATGCATTTATTTCTCCAGACTTTTTTAAGTGCACTGTATATGAATGTTGTTTTTCATGATATGTGACCAAAGCTTCCATTTGTTCAGATGGAGGAATGATGACGTGAACTGGTAATAATAATGATATAATGACCATGAAAATAACAAAAAATAAAGGATGCTGTTTACTTTCATTGAGATTTTTAAATCTTTCTTTAGAAGGAGGTAAATGGTTCAAAGACTGGTTTCTTGAGAATGGGATAAGGTTGTATAACCCTAACGTTGTTTTACGATGATAATTAAACATGCAGAATTAACAGAGCAACGTACTGGAGTTCGCCATTGACTTTTATTTTGAAACTTCAATATCGCAAAATATGACCCGGAAGTATTCCGCTGTTTGACTTCCGGGGTTGAAGCGTTTAGAAATCGAGACGTGAAGTTTTCGTTGTTCTCTGAAACAGAAAAAAATGAACCGAAAGCAGGATTATGATTCCTATGAGATCGAGGAGCCAAGTGACGAGGAAGAGTCAGAAAGCAGGTAGTCCACAGAACATGATGAGAGATGTAAACAAACCGATCACACATTATAAACGTGTAGCTTCGTAACTAGGCGACATGAATGAATGTAGATGTTTGGTTCCTCAGTTCTGAGGATGAGCTGGATGTTCTTCTCAACGGGACTCCAGATCAGAAGAGGAAGCTGATCAGAGAGTATCTGACGGGGGAGAGCGAGTCCTCCAGTGGGGATGAGTTTGAGAAAGAGATGGAGGCCGAGCTGAGCAAAACCATGAAGACTCTGGAGGACAGCTGGACCGCCTCCTCAGCCTCCTCAGCTCAAGGTTTCGTTCACATTGTGTTGTATATCTGTGCTCTTTTGTGAATGTGACTCTTCAGTCTGGAAAGGAATGAATTTATATTCAGTGTTTAACTCACAGGACAAACCTCGGGGACCAGTGGGGCCACAAGACAGACTCGAGAATATGACAGCATTTATTTTGACTCTGATGAAGATCAAGACGAGACAGCTGGTGATTGAAATGAAACAGTATTGTTTTATTGGTGATCAGAGAGAACTGATGTTAATGTGCTGTTGTGTTTCGTATCAGGCAGCTCTCGGGGTCACAGGAGAAAACAGCGTTCGGTGCTCACAAATGACGAGCTGCTGTATGACCCAGACGAGGATGACCGAGATCAGGCCTGGGTGGATGCACGAAGAAAAGAGTGAGTTTGTTCTGCAGATGTTTAATGCCAGATCTGCGCTGGCTGTCCTCAACCTAATGAAGGTGAAACACTTGATAAGTGTTTGCTTGGTTTAAGTAAAACTTTCATAAATATAATTTAACAAATAGTTCACCTGAAATAAAACCAGTGTGAACATTTATTTATGTTTCAAAAATCACCATGAAAGCATATGATTTGTTTGCAACATTCAAAGTTTGTGAAGCCATATCATAGATTTGTGTGAGGAACAGACTAAAAATCAAATCATGAAGCAGTTTAATTATTTTTACAGGTACAGAAATCAGAGGCAGATGCCTCAGACAGCCAACAGAAAAAACAAGAAGCAGGTGCTTCCAAGCAGCGATGCGGTTCTCAACTGTCCGGCCTGTATGAGCACCCTGTGTCTGGACTGTCAGAGGTACAGACCCTTTCATTTCCCACAGCACAACTTTCACAACAGTCTGAGGTTCATAAGAAAATGTTGTGTGATATTTTCACCCACAGGCATGAGAAATACCGAACACAGTACAGAGCAATGTTTGTTATGAACTGCACGGTCAATAAAGAGGAAGTATTGAGGTACGAAACTGTCAGTAAGAGAAAGCAGAATCGGCGCAGGAAGAAAGCTCGTCTGGAGCCTGCAGCCGCAGAGGCAGAGATGAAGACAGACGCAGGGCTGACGGATGAGCGGCTGGCAGGAATGGATGAAGATGAGATATATCACCCAGTCAAGTGTACAGAATGCTCCACTGAGGTGGCAGTGTATGATAAGGATGAGGTGTACCATTTCTTCAACATCCTTGCGAGCCACAGCTAAAGACATTTACTGGAAACACAAACCATGTAAACCAGAAAACAGCTACTATACCGTAAAGAGAGAGAGAGAAAATTGAAGTTGCTTGGATAAAGATAGCTAGGTGTGTGTTTTTTTCTCAGATTTATATTCTGTTGTTGTACATTGTAAACACTTTTATTTCATTGTGTACATTATTGAAAGTACCTTTAAAAATTTTAAGGTTTGTTTTCCTTCTAATTAAACGCTGTTGAATATTGAGTGAGTCACATGACCGTCGTTGTGGCGTACAAAGCTTAAATAACATTACTCAGCGTTGCTGCTGTTGTTTGAAAAAAATGTCATTTTGGTTTTATTTTATTTTTTTAATTACGACAAAAACAAACATTTATGTGGGGTTGCGGCAGATATTAAAGAGTTCAATCTGCTGATTTAAGCGGCGACCTTTTCTAAGTGTATGTGCGTCAGTGCGGGACTTTTATTTTGTTTAAGGCCGCTCCACCAATCATCGGCCTCGGGTGATCGACCGGAAGGGAGCGGTGGATCCGCAGCAGAGTGAAAACATGGCGTTTGGAAATGCCTGGAAACAGATATCGTGGTTTTATTATCAATATCTGCTCGTAACAGCGCTGTATATGCTGGAGCCGTGGGAGAGGACCGTCTTCAGTATCCTTTATGATTAAAACATCGCTTAAATGACACGAACGCGACACACGGGAGCCTCGGGCCGGTTATTAGCCCGGTTTTATAATGTTTCTGCTTAGTATTCATATGACTTCTTATTTGTAACTTCTTATGAAAGGTTAATGCGTGCATTGCATTCGTCCTTTATTTATGTGTAACTCAACAGTTTCGTGTGTAAAGTGATCTGTTTCGTGAGCGGCTGGGCTGGTGGGGATCTTATGCCCATTTCTCTGTCAAACATGAAATGCACGCATGTTCATTCACCGGCGTGGGTTTTTGAGCTAAACATCTCAGTGATGGTCACAACATGACTTGATTTTCAGGTCTGTCTTTGGCAGAAGATCCTGGATTTAAAGACTGCTTACAAGCCGGTTTCACCCGCACCTCCTCTGCTGTAATACATGAAAACACGGGTTTGATCTGGATTCATACGATCATGTGTGTTGTAGTGTGACTGCACATTAATCGTGTTGTCCTGTCTATATTAAACTGTTTAAAGATTACAATGTAAGCAGACAACAATGTAGTACTGTTGAAGACATCACAGGTGACACCTTATTCCTTCTACTAATGAAAGCTTTGTAGTTAAGACATAAAATAGTTTCGATTTAAGCCCTTTTGGATCATAATTTAAGTACTTTTGTTTAGGTTACTTTATTTTGATAATTGTATTGTTCTAAAATGTGCAGAATAGTAATAATGCAGAAAAGGTGTGTCCAAACCTTTGACTGACAGTAATAAAGCGATTACACTATATTGTACCATTACTAGTTTCTCATGATAAAAATATGGCAGTCTTAAGACTTGGTACATTTCATTTGAAGGGCCATATAAGATAATGGTACCATTTTACAATTTATGACCGTACCTTTTACAAACACTGATTTATCATTGTTTTATGATCTCACATTTTAAGGAATATTCTACTGTAGAATTGACTTATACGTGTATTATAGTAAATGAGAAAAGGTGCAACAAAACAACTGCTTATAAACAAATGTGATGTCATGCTTTCCCCTAAAAACACAGTTTTCTTAACACAAATATCAGACTCTCTTCTGATCACAGTGGCAGCGATGGCGGTATACACCGGTTATGTGTTCATGCCCCAGCACATAATGTCAATATTACACTATTTTGAAGTGGTCCAGTGACATCATCGACGGTAGTCCTCAGGATGCTCACGACCGGAAAACGAACTGCTGTAGAAGTATTAACCAGACGGCCACATCTGTGACCAGTGAACATGGACAGATTTATGATGGTGAACATACATTTATGATGGCTTGTGAGGCCATGTAGCGCTACATAAGTGCAAAACCTGTAACTGTAAAAGCACACACTGCCCTGTCTTTAATGTCTCTTTTGATATGTATAGTACAACTTTGTGTTTATAATAATGCTTCATTTTCCTTTCGTGATAGCAGTTTATTCAGATGATAAATATATTTTGATATGAATGTGTATAGTTAATTGTACACATGTTTGTAAAGTTTTATAGAGATTTATTTTGGCTAATCTAAATGACTTGGTTTGCCGTATAGTGAATGATGAATTATTGATACTGTTTGTGTGCGTCATCACCGGAACTGATGGGTGGTGATGTCATCACTGAGCGTTCATAACTGAGATGCTCAGGTTATAAATCACCAGAATCAGCCTTTGTGACTGAACCAGAAAACAGAGTATTTGCATTAATACTTTATGATTTGAATGATAGTTTGTTTGCTTTGGTCTTTATCTCTCAAAGTAGTTTTATAAGTGTTTCACAAATGCTGCAAAATATAATCTCATAGCAACTGTTTAAACAAACTTGAATCATTTGGTAATGCTTATTCAGTACATGCTCAGTTTCCATCTGCCTGTGTTTTGGTACCTGTAAAAATGTTGATGCCTTTAAGTGTAAACTTGTATCTGTTTTATCTTAAAGTTGTTCATGTAAATGGCAGATGTTAACACTCCTGTTTGTAACTACAAGACTTGCCTGTGAAGTAACGGTTTAATTGCAACACTAGCTATGAAATAAAAAATGTAATAAAAATTTTGAATTTATTAATGTAATGAACATTTTTCCATTATTTAGTTGAAGACTGTTCTTGGTGTATTAGGTGTTTACTATAGCTGGGTGAAAAGAAGGGCTAGAATTCTGTATTCAATATTTTAACAGTTTTATTATTGGCAGATGTGTATCAAAATTTTCTTGTATCAAAAGACGGCAGTTTTATTTATCTGTGAGTTAAAATGTCACGTTGTTACAGTTATGTTTAAAGGCAGGGTTATGTTGTTTGAAACGTTTCACATCACATGTAAATATATTTATATATTAATATATAACTTCTGTGGAAGTTGCAAGACCATAAAATATTCATTTAATAATAGCACTAGTTATGCATTCCCGTGTTGGAGGAGGCATGGTTTTGGAGATCACTCTGAAGGGAAGGCACAGAATCTTATGCTTTAAAGCTAGCTTGCTGTTGCTAGCCTCTCTCAAATGATATTCTAGTGATATAGTCATATCCACTCATGAACTAGAACAAAATGGCGGTCCGTGTGTGATTACAGACCCCATATAAGCACATGCTTGGTGACTACATAGCCCTGCATGCAGACAAACTACCCAGTGTGTTGTCAGTCATGTGTTTTATGATTAAAGGGCCTGGTTTTTATCAAGATGAACTTTAAATATTGATCTATATCAGTTAAGTGGAATTAAAGGTGTAGATTAACTGTAGTCTTGCTAGCTACTGTAGGTCAAAAACATTAGCCTACAGCCAGCAGCCAATGAAGTCCAGCTCTCAGATCTATATCACTAACATGAGCTCAAAATGAAAATAGCAGCTGGTTACACTTGAATCTATTAGATGAGGGTGTTCACACGTACACCCTCGAGGACTGCCTGCAGTTTGTGCTAGACATTGAGACTATCCTACCAGAGCTGTAATTATAATAAGCTGTATTAAGCAACACAGTAGCTCATCTGTCTAGGAAACCATGGGTACGTGCAGACACACGCCGGGTCAGCTTTAATGGCATTTTGACCTTAACACAAATCAGGAAATACATTGTTCGTCTGATCCAGTCACCACCGTGTGCAAGTGTCTGCATGCATTGCATTTGAAAAACAGGACTGGCAATGTTTTTCATCAACAGTTGATAAAAATCTTTTTGATTTGTCATATGCATCCCTACTTAATCATGGAAACCCTGGAAGGATTATTATGTTTCCAACTATATCATAGTACAGCATGTCTCATTGTGCAACAGTGCAACAGGTGAACTCATACTAACCTCAGAATCAAAGCCAGCAAACAGATCATCAGGGGCAGCACACACGTCACGTCTGTGAAATCTCCCTTATTATTTCCCTGCTGTTTTTAGCAAATCAACGAGACGGTCACAGAGCAGATTTAACCCGCTGTGTGTTATCCTACAGGAGAAACACAAACATTACATGCAACTGCAACCGGACGTGTGTGTGTGTGTGAGTGTGAGTGAGTGTGTGTGTGTTTGTGTGAGTGTGTGTTTGTGTGAGTGTGTGTTTGTGTGTGTGAGTGAGTGTGTGTGTGTGAGTGAGTGTGTGTGTGTGAGTGAGTGTGTGTTTGTGTGAGTGTGTGTTTGTGTGAGTGTGTGTTTGTGTGTGAGTGTGTTTGTGTGTGTGAGTGTGTTTGTGTGTGTGTGTGTGTGTGATTGTGAGTGAGTGTGTTTGTGTGAGTGTGTGATTGTGAGTGAGTGTGTGTGATTGTGAGTGAGTGTGTGTGTGTGAGTGTGTGATTGTGAGTGAGTGTGTGTGATTGTGAGTGAGTGTGTTTGTGTGAGTGTGTGATTGTGAGTGAGTGTGTGTGATTGTGAGTGAGTGTGTGTGTGTGTGTGAGTGAGTGAGTGAGTGTGTGATTGTGAGTGAGTGTGTGTTTGTGTGAGTGAGTGATTGTGAGTGAGTGTGTGTTTGTGTGAGTGAGTGATTGTGAGTGAGTGTGTGTTTGTGTGAGTGAGTGATTGTGAGTGAGTGTGTGTTTGTGTGAGTGAGTGATTGTGAGTGTGTGTGTGTGTGCGCGCGCGCTCACTCTCATCTGTCATCAGGTGCGCGCGCTGCTCTCCAGCTTTACCGGATCTAATGGCAGAAAATCAAGCAAATCTCGCCGCTGAACAGACCCCAGAAGAGCAACCTTTATCCGGAAACGATGCTGCGGGGAGAGCCCTGAATCATGGAGATCAGTGCGGGCAAAACAACCATTTGAACACGGAACGGCCCGCGGAGCTCAAGAGAGCCCGCAGTAACCGGGCCGGATCTAAAGAGCACAGACTGAGCGCTCACCGGCTCGTCCTGCACTACATCGCGCCGGCCATGAACTCGTACGGCCTGTGCATCGTGGATCATTTGCTGGGACACAGGACCGGGGACCGGGTGCTGCAGGAGGTGCGACGCATCCATCACAGCGGCGGCATGCAAGACGGGCAGTTAGTGGGGCAGAAACTGGGGGAAAGCAAAGCCGTCCGGGGGGATAAGATTAAATGGGTCGATGGCTCGGAAAGCGGCTGTCACAACATCGGGTACCTGCTGACCAGGATGGACAAACTCATGACATGCGCGGACGGACGACTGGACCGATACAAACTCAGAGGACGACACAAGGTACGTCTGCGCTTCAGAGGGAAGAAACGATACGAGCCTTTAACTTCACACAAATGGTCTGATGTCGCTTATTCTTCTGAAGTGCATGACTTAGATGAGCAGATGCACGTATTAAAACAGTCGTCAAGGGAGGAATGGCCATTATATCAGCGGTGCACTGCAAATAATAACTTGTTTTTGAAGTTTTGAAGTTGAGAAGTGCCACAGAGAGCTGACAGGAAGCTTTTTTTGAAGACTTTAAAGGTGTTCAGATTGAAGCTCCTCAATGGCACACGGTGATTGTTAACTGTGTAATGTTAACGCTTTATACTCATGCCAATAGTAACATGACATCACCTTCATCGTGAAGTTAAAGAGGACATTTTAATCAAACGCGCGTCTGCTCTTTAACGTCGTATAAAGTGAATTATTGTTATTAAAAGTAACTCCAGACTCGTAGAGGAACATCGAGCACGACACGCAACAGTGATGGAGTGGGCGTGTCTAAGAGTCTCAATGGTCACGTACGATGCATTCCCTGAACGTTTCCTTACCGTTCGTCTCATCTCCGCCTGCTGTTTCATCCGGTGTAACTCGGTCCGTTTAGTCGTAACGTTTACCGTGTTTTCGGTTCACTCGTCACGTGCCGCGCGTTACTTTCCTCCGCGCTGCGGGATTCCGCTGATCACGCTTACAAACGCGCGACGAGCCGGACGTGTTTGTTCTGAGCGATGCTTCACCCGGAATGAACTGCGCGGGTTCGAGGAAAGTATCCGCCCACAGCAGCGCGAGATCTCACTCTCTGAGACATCAGATCTCACTCACTGAGACATCAGATCTCACTCTCTGAGACATCAGATCTCACTCTCTGAGACATCAGATCTCACTCTCTGAGACATCAGATCTCACTCTCTGAGACATCAGATCTCACTCTCTGAGACATCAGACCTCACTTACTGAGACATCAGACCTCACTCTCTGAGACATCAGATCTCACTCTCTGAGACATCAGATCTCACTCTCTGAGACATCAGATCTCACTCTCTGAGACATCAGACCTCACTCACTGAGACATCAGATCTCACTCTCTGAGACATCAGATCTCACTCTCTGAGACATCAGACCTCACTCACTGAGACATCAGACCTCACTCTCTGAGACATCAGACCTCACTCTCTGAGACATCAGATCTCACTCACTGAGACGTCAGATCTCACTCACTGAGACGTCAGATCTCACTCACTGAGACGTCAGATCTCACTCTCTGAGACGTCAGATCTCACTCACTGAGACATCAGACCTCACTCTCTGAGACATCAGATCTCACTCACTGAGACATCAGATCTCACTCACTGAGACATCAGATCTCTCTCTCTCTGAGACGTCAGATCTCACTCTCTGAGACGTCAGATCTCACTTACTGAGACATCAGACCTCACTCTCTGAGACATCAGATCTCACTCACTGAGACATCAGATCTCACTCACTGAGACATCAGATCTCACTCACTGAGACATCAGACCTCTCTCTGAGACAAACTCCTGCATGCACCGGGCGCAGGACGACATGCCGTTCCTTCAGCACGCGTTGGACGGTCGGCTGGAGAAGCTGGCGCTGGAGCGGGTGGTGCCGGCTCTGACCGACAGAGGCTTCTTCCTCGTGGATCACTTTCTGGGGGACATCGCGGGGCACATGGTGCTGGGGCAGGTCAGGAGGATGCACTCCTGCGGGCTCCTCAAAGACGGGCAGCTGGCGGGGAGAAGCGCCGGAGTGAGCCGGAGGAACATCAGAGGAGATCAGATCATGTGGGTGGACGGGGACGAGAGGGGCACGGAGGCCGTGAACTTCTTATTAGCGCTCATCGATAAACTGATCGCGTTATGCGGCGCTCGACTGGGCAGGAGTATACGAGCGAGGTCCAAGGTGAGAATGAAGGTCTGACATGAATCTGTTAACATCTGATCTCATTTAAACATTTATGTGACGTTGCAAATGCGTTCATATACTTAATGTGACAGTAAACGCAGTGACGGGGAGACCGGGGCATGTTGTCACAGTCTGAGTCAACAGTTCAATCACGCAAATCTACTTAAATACAATGTTGTGTAGTTTCTAATGTACACATGTAGAAGAAGAACCTGTAATAGTTCTGTTTTTATAACCTATATTTTATATTTGATATCGGATTTCAGCGTGTGGTGCTGTTGGGGCATGTGGGCACACCAGGGCAGTCTGTGTTAAATGATTGTGATGATGAAGATTTACAAACACTCACATTTATCTCACAGAGACTTTCTGAAACGAACACAGTCTGTGCACAGATTCACTGCAGTCAAAGTTATAATTGCTCCATATCTGACCTGTTAAATGACGTGAATATACATTTCAGTGTATGTTTAAGTCTTAACACATTCTGACATGCAAGTTCACATAGAATCAGTGTATTTTTAATGATTATTATTATTATGAATAGTTAATCACATAATTCATTGTTATAATCAAACCGTTAGAAATATCTATGATATACGTTGCGATTAAATTATATACTGTACGTTATGTATTGTGATGACCACTTCATAAATGTTTATAAAAGATTCATCTATTAACATGAATAAACTATTGATCAGTTTAACATATAATGTTTGTTAAAAACATTAAGCTATTACAAAATGTTATCACTTGAAGTCAAATGTTAATGCTCAGCGTTTCAGCTTGTGTTTGTTTAATATGAATTAATGTTTGTGTGTTGTTTGTGTGTTTATGTAGGCCGTCACACTGTGTGTCACTAGTTTCTGTGTGTTTCTGGCTCTTTGTTTAGGTGTGTTGGCACACACTGGCTTCACTGTTACAGAGTCTGTACGTGACTCTTCACACTGCACTAATGCTCGCAGGGTTAACACCAGACTCACAGTATAGAAACAGGATGTCAGAGCCACTTTTACTCCGAAACGTTTCTTTTTTTGTTCTATTTTGTTTTTGTTGTTTCTGTTGTAGTCATTGTGCATTGGACAAAAGTGTGAGTAACAATAAATATAAATGTATTAAGCACACACGTTTCCTGCTGCTTTAAGAAAACGTCAGAAAAACTTTGTCCATGAACCAGATTCTTGCAGGCATAAATATAAATGACACAACACTATAATTTTGTATCATATAATCAAATAATTTTGACAGTGATTAAAATAACAAATTCAGCACAGGTGTAACCTGTTTGTTTTCCTTGCAGTTGCTTTCCTTGCAAATTCCCCTTTTGTACAAGGAAGAAAACAGTGTTCCTTATCTTAATGTTTTGAAATGTTTTCATATTGACTGGAAACACATGGGCGTATTGGGTTGAGTGTGTTGAATCAGAGCTGCAGTCGGTCAGTGCAGCTGGTACAGTAGACTCACGCTCAACACGTAGCACTGTCATTAAACTCTTACAGCGATGGCTTCCAGCCAGCTCTGCTCTCTTTATCCACGGATGTACACACACACTTCCTCCTGCTTTCTGTGCAGCTACAAGTTTACACTGCGCTGTGACGACAAACTTGCGTGTGCGCTCTTATTGTGGGAACGTGATCATGATAAAGACTTGTCTGCAGAAATGTAAACATGGGCACCGATGACTGTTGCCCCTATTGTGTGTGTGTATGTGTGTGTGTATATGTGTGCTTTGCTTTGCTTATTTTGTAATAGTAAAACTTAAAAAAATTTAGTTTTTGTTTTTGGCAAAGTTCAAACTCTTTTTAAAATGTTTTACCAATTTTAAAATGTACATGGGGAAACCTTATGAGAGCCCTTTTTTATTCTGTATTAAAGTTGAATAAAACTGTCTATTGGGAGCCCCCTCTGTACACACTGTGGGATATTAAACAGATGAAAAGAGAATTCCTGATTTTACGATAGTGAAACAGGCTGTATGTAAACAGGCTTTTTACATAATGTCCTGAGGGAAAAATTAGGTGACTAACTTTAATGACTAATTAGATGACTAGTCTAAGCAGTTCATTTAACCCATGAGTGATCTTTGGAAATCTGGCATCACTTAACATTACTCTTTATGATTTGTAAAAGGACTGAGTTACAGTTTAAACTAAATATTCTCATTTTCAGTATAATCACAATCATTAATCGTTCACCTGTTTAGCCGGATATATGCCTTTCTGAGTTTCTCAATGAGTTGCAATGGAAGAGATCTATCAAGCTTAGTTGACTGTATCTTGTTTTGCAGGCGATGGTGGCGTGTTATCCAGGAAATGGAGCAGGATATGTTAAACATGTAGATAATCCTAATGCCGACGGCCGATGCATTACCTGCATTTACTACCTAAACAAAAACTGGAACGCCAAGGTAGAATGTTTTAACAATGTGATGTAATAGCCAATTTTTATTGTCCAAGATTGATAATCAATAATAATTCATAATCTGATGTTAATATTTATGTAGGAACACGGGGGTGTACTGAGAATCTTTCCTGAAGGAAAACCGTACGTGGCTGACGTTGAACCTTTATTCGATCGACTTCTGCTCTTTTGGTCAGATCGAAGGAACCCTCACGAGGTGCAACCATCATATGCTACAAGGTGAGTTTTGTACATTTGCTTTTATCTTTGAGAATTAAGCGTAAAGGTGATTTCAACATCAGGCTAATGCGTCTGTTTTGCGTTACAGGTATGCCATCACGGTGTGGTACTTTGATTCAGAGGAACGAGCTGAAGCTAAGCGAAAATTCAAAGACCTGACAGGTTGGTTGAGTTCAAATGTTTCAAATGTTCCTCTGTATCAGTAATTAAAGTTTGAGATCATCTGATTATTTATCCTTATATTTCAGCCTCTTCACAGGAAGGATCAACATCATAACACACATAAACACACTGGCCTGTTATTTCTCTTATTTCTTTGCTTTTCTTTTTTAAACGCTTTTTGCACTAAAGGTACACTGCTCACTGTATTTGTGATTTACTTTTAATTCAGTCCTTAAAATCTGAGAAGAGTCCTTTTAGTAACACGCTGCTAATGTGAAGACAATTTCATGAACAATGTCAAATTTTAAAACTTATTAATAGAGTTTTAGATGTTTTATTGTAATTAAACTGTTCTTTATAAAAACACTTTTTAGAGATGTATGGCAAGGAACTGTAAAAAGAAAAAGAAAATATAAACTATGAAATTTATGCTAGCTATTGTTTGTTTTAGAAATACATGTCAAGCATTATAACTATTTGTTGTCTTGTATTTGTTTTTGTATTTTTGTGTTTGCTGCAATTTGGTTATTGCCGCATTAAGGAAATTGTTTTCATTATTCTTTACACAGTAAATACAAACTTTTTACCTTCTGCAGAAAGGCAACGTGAGAATGTATAATTTCTTTTCTAATCAGTTTCAAATATATAGATTATTATATAGCATAAAAGCAGAACTACATAGCATAATTGTTTTGTCAGTTTGGTGTGGAAACAGAGCCTTTTCACTAGAGATGTTTATAGAGTCAGAAAGGGGTCTTGGTAAAGCATTACATTTAAACCCTAACTTTTAAAAAAGCACTTAGTGAAATGAAATGGATGTATTTGTTGAGTTTTAGTGTGGTGTACAGAATGAAATCAGCTGGCATGCAGGTCAGCAGTGCTGAGAGACAACACCCTGCAGTGAATGTTGTCATGTTTGATCGCTGTTTTATGGAATTTCATGAAAGTCTTTTTGAAAAATCTCGAAATATGTGAACAGTCTGGCTTATGTACTGTACAACAATCAGGTTTTTCAACCATTTGAGATGGCCATAACACTGTGACGGTGTTGAAATATCGATAACTGTCTAATTGTTTTGTTTCAGTAATAAAGTATTTCCAAACAGGCGACGTCTGTTTTGCTGTATGTCATTTTTAGGGACATGTAGAACAACATCTACTGTAGAACAACATCTACTGTAGAACAACTCTACTGTAGAACAACATCTACTGTAGAACAACTCTACTGTAGAACAACTTATGTAGAACAACATCTACTGTAGAACAACATCTACTGTAGAACAACTCTACTGTAGAACAACATCTACTGTAGAACAACATCTACTGTAGAACAACATCTACTGTAGAACAACATCTACTGTAGAACAACTCTACTGTAGAACAACATCTACTGTAAAACAACTCTACTGTAGAACAACATCTACTGTAGCATGCACATTGGCTGAAGAGCATTTGAGTGTATGAGGTATGAAGTGGTTATGGAGAAACTTACGAGATCCTGAAATTCTCAAAAGGGAGGTCTCACAACATCAGATCCCTGTTGAAAAAGGTATAAAGTTTGACAACCCGGGTATGAAAATGTACACAATGCTAAAGTCACACATGAGCTCTACACAGTTTCTGCTGACTGTAAATTCTGGACTGTCCACTAGATGTCACTCTGGGTACACTGTGGATTTCCTATTTTTGGTGGTAAACGTGTGGCTTTGCAATCACACAAAATAAGAAATACTTCTTCAAACATATAAAAATCGATAATAAATAAACACATCTATGTATAAATAGATCTGTCTGTCTGTCTGTCTGTCTATTTACCCATCCCACATCCAAACATAACTGTCATGTATTAGCAATATTCCTGCCTCTGATCAAAAAGGTGTTAAATTGGTTACAGCAGTGTATGATCAGGCTTTAGTAGATGGGAGATTATCTTGTATGCAGTACATGACTGTATATACCTGCAGCTGCTCTAATGAGACTTTTTGCTATATAAACACACTCGATTTCTAATGAGGACTGTATAGAAGAGATGGGCAGCTCCTAATCATTAGGGAGGATTCAGGCTCCTCCTCTCTCCTGTACATTGGTTGGATTTCACTGTGGAAGCAGAAGACAGCTGGACTACAAAGGAATAATTTGACCCTTACCTGATAACTCCCTTACCTGAAACCTGTAGTTAACTCCAAGGTATTGAATTCAAACATCAACTAAAATTAAGCACTGGGAAAAAACATAGAAGAAAAAATGTAAAAAGCATCAAAGTAGAAAACAATGACTGATATTCGGCATTATGATGAACAGACACGAAAGAAATGATGCCAACTAGTAACAAATCCAAAAAAAGTTTATTATGAATATGGCACGTGTAAGCTGATAAAATACTGTTACAGAAAGACAACCATGTATGACATGTCGCTTTAACTGATAAAAACCTACAAAAGTATAAAATAACCCTGTTGTAAAATGATGTATGTACATTTTGAATTGCAGCATTATTCATGGTAAATGAACAAAAAACGTTTTCGGAAAATAAACCAGGCACTCAAAGTTAGCTTCAGTTAGTTATTTTTGTCGTTTTTCGGAAAAAAAAATGTACCATAGTTTTCTCTTTTTAATATTTTAATTTGTTTTGTCCTTAGAATTTATAACACTTAACACTGATACTAAGAAAATGTCACTCTCCCACTCTCTATTCTTCAACTTGGCACCAAGTTCCTTATAAAAGAATCTGTTTAATTTTACAAGAAATAGTTAAAAACACAGACACAGTCTTCACAGGTAATGAAGTGATTTCTTATATTGTAATTTTAAACATTATTTATCTGACAGCAGCTGAAATTAAAGATCACCAGCATTTATTTTGACACAACACAGATACATTGAGACAGCTCGCCCGGCTGTTCTGTCAGTAATATATGGGTGTATTTCCTGGTCCACTATTTTTTGAGCTGTCCCCAAACCTCATCCTGAACATTGTTTCTGCTCTACATACAAAATGCTAAAATCTATGGCTCCGTTATCTTGAGTGATGACGGCACGCTCTCCTTACAACAGTGAGTCAGGTTTTCATGTTTTTTAAAAACATATTAATATCATGGCCTGGGTTTGAGTAACAACATATCTTCACAGAAATCACAGACACGTGTTTCCTGATGTGGTGGAAAGCTTATCCAGGTAAAAAAGGCTCCCCTTCCTTTTGTTGGACAGACTAAAAACACTGAACATCAAGCCACTGGACTGAACCAAGTCAAGTAAACCAAACGATCAACGTCGTAAACATGCAATTTCAAAACACCTATAAAAATAGATTTCATAGTGCGAAATACTTTTCTCATCTCTTTAGAAATCTTTGAAATTGTTTATTGTCCTGAAATACTACCATTAACGTTTTTTATTTCCTGTGTGTTTTGGGGTTCTTGAAATTTTGGTGGAAACCAATGAAATACACCCAACGCACAAGAGAAGCACAAGGGACTCTGGGACAGTTTCACATCTGAGGTGTTTAAGGTTCCAGTCTAGTAAAGGCTACTTTTTCGTTAATATCTGAGCTGGAAACTGCAATCCCAGAAATCCTCAGTGGCAAACAATGGCTCCTTAAACCTTTGAGCTAGTTTAGAGTCTTTTATCTCTGAGTGGAAGAGAGAGAGGCCTGTAGACTACACAACAGCAAAGCAACAGCAGAAACAGAAAATACATACAAATAATACATACAAAAAGTAAGCAGCAAAAAAGGTGACACTACATCGGAAGGCCACCACACAAAATCCACTAACCTCCACTGGTTCACTAAGACTGCAGGGGCACTGGAGGGAGAACACATTTCCCCGTCCGAGCCCAGACTAGCACAGAGAGGACAAAGGACGAAACAGCTACATTAGCTCACTATATACTGCATATATTAACAAACACTTAAATTACAATGGAGACTGACAACCAATGACACTTACACATTGTACAAGTTAAGGGTTATCACGCTGCATAATAGATGATTTGATGGGAGGCTGTCGAAGGGTGAAGTAGCAGTTTTCTTCAGTTTTATTACTTTTCTAAACATCAAATCACAGTGTTTTCACACCAAACTGTGGAGAGAAACATTTTTGGCAACAGTGAATAAAAATCAGGAACGTGGATTTTCAAAACACATTTTTTGAGAATGCGTGTCCTTATTACAATCTCCCTTTGATATGTGATTTTTCATAAAGTTAAGGGGTGTGGGGTTGCTTTTGGAAAGACACCAGGCTGACCAAAGCCTATTGGAGTTTAACATTCATATTAAAGTTTGTGATGCAAAATTAGCCTCAGCTGCACTGTAAAAAAAATAAGCCATTTCCAAATCCCCTTCCTGACTCAATCAGATTAAAATACCCTCCTGTACACAACAAGCATAATCTGTTGAAGGTTTGACTTTCTCTGAAGCCGTCATTTGTCTGAAGTTCAGAACAGTACCTGCATCAGCCAGCTGAGTGAGGGTAATTCAATGATAGCACCATGGATGCACAAACAGAAGATGGAACTGGAGAAATCTCACACTGACCTGTTCCATGTTCTGGGACTTTTTTAGTAACATTCTGGTGTCAACAGGTCAATACTCGGTTAAAACTGATTTTTTTAGATGCATGATTTGCAAGTTAAGTTTGAGCTATAAAAACCAAAGAAAAAGCATTAATTCCAAAATACTATTAACCCATTAGAAAGAACCTTAAAAACCATTTGAACTGCATGAAGGAGGGGAACATTCTTTTGTCAACATCAATCTTGATCACATCAAGATACAGAACAGTTTCTTTTCTGGTCAACCTTTTCAATTACCTTCACAACATCTTAACAAGGCTGTTACATACTCTAGACAAATATCTCATTGCAGAGAAAAGGTACGCTACAGTGCTTTGAATTTCCTGGGGCTCTGATAAAACTTGTAAGAGAGAAGATGACATAAAAGAGATAGAAAGACAGAAAGACACAGGAAGAGAAACCATTCATTTCAGGTAGAAGAGCTTAATTACTCAAAATTCAAAGTGCTATAACATCTCATTCTCCCCCAACGTTAATACACAGTCTTTTGCCTCAGAAGAGTCTTTTGAACACAGTTGAACACAGTAATATGGTCTCCATGTTTTGCTTCAATCCTCCTTGCGCTCCAAAGTGTTGTGGATGCCATTGCTGTAGACTGGAAACGGAAGTGTGGAGAAGAGTCCTTCTGTCGTGGTGAAGACGTTAGCAGCTGGCATCTGCGTGAGGTCAGCTCCACTGAATGAAGTGGACATATTAAGCCTGTGCACATGGTGGTACAGCATCTCCATGGGTGTCTTGGGGTCTATGTTGAAACCCGGCCCATTGACGTCCACAAAGTTCACAGCAGCATGGGCGTTAGGCAAGAGGTTGCCCTGCATGGTCAGGCTGACGTCTGCTGGGGCGTATCGGATGGTTCCAGTGGTGTAGACCCGCGGGGAGGCCATGCTGGTGGTGGCGAGTGTGCCTGTGGCCCTGTGCACCAACGGAAGCACTACATTACCTGCTTGCAACTTCTGCGGGGCTTCCAGGTCACCGGTGTAGAGCAGGGAGCTGGAGGAGGTGGGTGTACCCTGCTGCTTGTCCTGTGGCGAAGCCGAGAGAGGTGGGGAGAGAGGGTCAGCCATGGTGGTACTGGAAGGAGGAGCCAGGGTGCCAGGAGTTGCACCGGACACAGTGGTGGTGGCATTATTATTGACGCTGCTACTGTTACCATTAAAATTGGGCTTTGTGCTGCCTTCTCCACTCTCAGCACTGGGTGGAGTAAGGACGGAATCTGGAATGGACACTTGCAGGCCAGCAGGTTGAGGGGAAGGGAAGGTGTCATGTGGTTTTGTCATGCTGTAGGGGGGTTCGCTGCGTGAAATCTCTCGGTTGGGTGGGTAGTTCCAGATGCTGTCGTTGTCAAGGTTTATTGGCTCTGACATCTCCGTCTTGATCTTGAGCACAGAGGCGCTGGTGGGGGAGGGTGGGAGCAAGAGAGGGGGCTGGTCTCCAAGGGCAGGGTCCATGCTGCCAGGACTGGGAGTGGTGGCAACTGGGGGTGACAGACGCAGGCGCTGATAACTGCCTTTCCATTTCTGCGTTTTTCTCCTCTTCTTTCTTCTCTGGTATCTGCTCATTGCTGGGCTGCTCAGTTTTCTGCCATTGTTGCAATCCTTCACAATCTTTTTCTCATCCTCCTCTTCTTCTTCCAAAGAGGACGAGTCCTGCAGTTCTTCTACCTCCCCATCACCATAGTGCTCTACCTTTATGTGTAAGCCACCCAACCGACCCAAGTGTCTTTCCTTCGGGTCAGTTTCACTGTCCGATGGTTCCATACTGTCTTCACTGTCTTGACTTTCTTGATTGCTGTCTTCTTCCTCCTGTCTTCTTATCTCCTGCTCTGGTGGCAGGCCTGTCTGTGTCTTAATGTCTGACTCGTGGTCCTCGCTGTTCTTGGAAGACTTCTTCTCTTTCCCAACTGACATAGTGTTTTCATTGTCTTCTAAGAAAAAAAAATGTAGAGCTCCAAATACATTCTTAAATTACAGAAATCAAATCTTGATTTTTTTTCTCTGCACAAAAGTTAGTGTTCAATAAGCAATAATTCAAGTTATTTAGGTTAAGGTTATTCTTTTTTTAATGTTCAGACACATGGATGTGCTCCAGGTAAAATTACTGGTGTCATATTACTTAGTCTATAAAGTAATATGAAGTTTTTAATTTTACAGCATTATAGCAGCATTATATTTGGTGACTTATAGTAAGTCATTTGTTTAGTCATGAACAGCTTAGATTCTGCTTAGAACAAGTGAAGTTATTGCTGTGTCCTTGTGAATTAGACAGGCTTATATATCAGAAATTTACACCTACATCCAAATGACATTTAACATGAACATGAAAACATGTTCATGTTGGACATGAAAAGGCTGTTTTCATAAATTACAAGGAAAAAGAACACATTTTTTTAAAATGTGACGTAATCATATCTTGCAGGCATTTGGCAGTTCTGGCCTAAGGAAGAACATGTCTGTACCAGAAGAATAAAGAGAGAGGGAAAATGGGTATGTAGAGAGGTGGGGTGTATGAGAGCAGAAGAGGGCATGGCTTGGTCCAGCTGCAGCTGGCTCAGTCTGTAACCTTTGTGATGAAAGCTGGCAAAAGGCTTAGCAAGCAGGGAAGCCCAGGGGCCAATATGTTGGCACATTCCCCAGACTGTCATCCAGCTTTGTTCACTTCACAGCCTCTACCATCGCTGGAATCTCACTTCATCTCCTCTTGGAATGTATAATTAATATCTCCAATTGGCTGCCAAGTCTTAATTGACTATTTACAACAGTTTTAGGGACATTTCAAAAGCATTGAATTTCCTTGTCCTACATAATTTCTAGTAATTATCAGAATGAAGATATTTTACACAGCAAGGGCCCTCAGGTGATATGTTCGCATTTGGATAATAGAAAACTTTAGTGTTAGTTTTTAATGCAGATGAATTGTGAACAACTAATTCACCAGGTTCAAATCAGCATCTTACTGATTTCAAGCACTGAGCCTTAACCACAACACCACTGAGATCCTATTTTGGTCGTTTCTAGACAGAATTGAACAAGATTTGTACTCTACCAGAGTTCTCCTTGGATTCCGATTCTGAGGTTTCCAAGGACTCTGAAGCTTTCTCTGGCAGATCGGGTAGCTGTGCAATATCCATAGGCGTGTCTCTGTACTCTGGATTACTGCCCATAAAAAAAGAATACACAGTTTGAAGACAGAAAGAATTCACTTCCCCTGCTGAGACTTATTCACAGCAATGTGAAACATCTTTCAATCTATTCTCTAAAATGTTCCACACATCCTGACTAATCTACTGTGGTCCTAACCACAGTGCTTTTTAATGATCTCTAAGCCCACACCCAACCCACAGAAGGCAAGAAATCACACCAGTTATATATATTTTATCTTCTGACAATGCAGGATGAAACACATCAGAAGCGAAAGACACGTTTATCAAAATAAAGAAGTCATATACCTGAGCACATAGTTAACCCAGATGATGTTCTTCTCATTGGCGTTCTTGGCATTGATCGCAATGGTGGCACTGGACTGGATCCAGATATAACCTCCGTTCTTCTGAATCCAGCGGTAATACTTAGTTACGCACTGACCTTTATGTATCACTGTGGAACAAAGCAAAGAATAAAAGTGTGGGAAGAGGAAATAAACATGAATAATGGGCTCCTTCACATATATTAAATTATTATGTTTATTTACTCCAAAGACTTGTTGACAATATTACATACGATCAAATTTAATAACAGCAATCCAACAACAGCATGATAACAATAATTTTCTTTTTCAGTTCAAGCAGGTAAGGCTCAGTTTCCTTTGACAAAATCCTGTTTACATCTAATGAACCTCAAAGGTCCAGCAGAGGGTGCTGTGACTTTTTGTTCAGGTCTCTGTAACTGTCCTAGTCCAGCGCTACTGGCGTGAAGACACTGTGGTGGTTGCCATAATTCTGGGAATTTGAATTCACTAAATTAAGCACTAAATGGTGATCTCAAATAATCTGAATTTGCATTAATTATTGTTCCACTAAACAGAAACCGTCTGAATCCAAGCGAAGTGGTAAATTCAGTTCCCAGTTTAATTACAGCTACAAATAAAGAATCCATTAAGAAGAATGATTTGTATCAGAATAAGTCTAGTCATTAAAATCATTACAGACTAACATCATTGTTTAAGAAACTGTCCCAAAGGCTCAGATAATTGCCTTTAGTTCATTGAGTGCTTTCTGTACTGATAAATGTAAAACTAACCCATAATTTTTTTAATAATTGTTTATCTCACTCGTTCACCGTGGCCAGTGGGCAAATACCCTTGCTCTTACCTTCACTCTCATCAAGAAAGTTATACTACTTAGTCTATGAGTTGTGTTTATACCAGACCAGATCTGAACAACAGACGAAGAAAACATTTTACTGAAATGATAAAAGATCAAATCTTGTTATGATGAATAATCTTTAAAAAACAACAGTGACAAAATAAGATAAGAACAGATAAAAGTGTTTCAGTTAATTACTTTCTCTTTGGAATAGTCTTAGAATACAGAGATGGAGAGAGAACAGACATACAGGTAGTTAAGTAGACAGAAGCACAGACAGGTAAAATGACAGGCAGACAGACATGCAGATATATATTAGATTGAAATCCAACAGTGAGTATTATATAGTTTCCATGTATTTGCAATAATTTGACAGATCTTGTAATACATATTCAGTCATTTTCATCTCTCCCTGTGAACACAGCAGGCCGAGCTGCCCCTTTAAACCCTCATAACTGTCTACATGTTCCAGGACACATTTCCCCGTCTTTAAACCTGATGAGTGGATCTCATCTGCATTACATTTGATGTGACGGCCCCGTTGGCTCTGCCCAGCACCACGTCTGTACAGGTACTGCCTTTAAATCAATCAGGGGTGGCTTGAGTTATTGATTTAGTGGTAATGAAGCCACCCCCCTCTCCCCCTCAACTCTCTCTCTTTTCTGTATCCCTCTCTTTATTTTCCTGCTTTTGGAGGCTTTAAAAAGAATACGGCCTCTTTAATCTCCCTGCTTTCTCCTGGAGCCTCGGGCGAGCCTGCAGGACGGTCTCTCACTCTTTCTTTCTCTCTCTCTTTCTGCCTCCACCCTCTCATTCCATCTCTCTCTCTTTCTGTGCCAGGCCCACAGTCTTTCAATTCTGTTAAATCACCTGGATCCCTTCCATAATAGCAGGTACCTTTCAGATACCCTTTACCCAGCGTGGCCTCACGTCCAGCAGGAGGGGTAGAGAGTGTCACTGTCATATAAAAGTAATTTACACCTGTGATATTGCTTTATGGAAAAGTCCTTGCAGTCCACTGGGGTATTATTGTAAAGACAAGCCTTTAATAAATGAGAGAGCAGACATGCAGTTCTGTGGCACCTGGGTGTGTTGGAGGTTTATATATTGTATTCTTCTGAGCTAAATGTGACTTCACCAGCAGAGAAAGCAAATGTGTTGGTCATTTAGAGAAACAGTGAGAACTGTAATTAGGATTAAGATGGCTAAGCCGGAGGCGGTATTTAGCCTCAGACGCCACATCCATGGACCGCTGGATGAACATTTGATGCATATGGCACACTTAACTAGAAACACTTCAGGAGTTAAGAAGTCATCATCTGATTTGTTGAATTCTACAGGTTGTCCAGGAGACGCTTAAAAAAAAATAATCAAAACGTTGAACAAAGCAACCCGAGTTCAAAACTGATCCCCTCTCTCACGCTATTCTGTCCTATCGCTTTCATACTGTCCCATCCAAATAAAAACTAAAAGCCTGCAAAAATACTAAACAACAACAATAACAAGACATTCAAATGAAACACTACTGACGAAAATACAGCGTATCCATGGAAGCTAACTAACAGAAACGTCTACTTCAGATTTACTCTGAATGCATTATGGGAGAAAACCGACGGAACGGTGTCATCTGTACACACGTCGGGTGTAGAGCAGGTGTATTTTTCTGCAGCTGTGGAATCTGTCTTCAAGCACAATAAAGAGTGAAGGGAGTTTTTCATTACAGCTAGTTTGAACTAGTCTTCAGAGACCGGCTCTTGTACTCTGCCTTCAGGCACAGAGCTTCATTCTCCTGAGGTTTCAGCATGTCTGTGAGCCATCGTTTTCCACCTCTCTTACAGCTCGAAAACACACACACACACACACACACACACTGGAAGCAGTCTGTAACACAGTGTCTTTTATTAATCTGAGTGTGTTTAGTTCTGTAGCTGACGCAGGTGAGGTCAGAGCTGTCAAAATGCATTTCTGTCTGTAGTCTATATAAAACACCGGCTCTCAGATTCTTCATGAGCTCTCCTGTTAGCTTCCTAATTCCTAATCTAGAGCTTTTCATTCATTATAAAGGTCAAATTTACAGTATGTGCAAAATTTACAGACAAAATTGAATTGTCATAGATGAGAATGATAGATCTTTTTTATGTGCTAAATGTGTTCTTGTTAGGTCAGTGGGCATTGCATTAGTAGTGCAAAGGTTGTGGGTTCAAATCCTATAGGAATGCACATACAGACAAAAAATGTATACCTAGAATGCACTGCAAGTTGCTTTGGACAAAACTGTCTGCCAAATATGTAAATGCTAACGTATCTGAAAGTTATTAAAGTATTTAGCTGTATATTTCATTTCATTTAGGCCCCTTAAATAAACTCAGCATATTTTATTATTTACGTTCAGTGTAGCTAATTTACTATTAAAAGGGAAGCTAATAATTTCAAGTACAAACTTACGAAGCAAAACGCACTGCACTTTTCCAGGTTTCTACTGAAGCTACATAGTGCCATGCAGCATTGATTGGGCCATGCTAGTGAGTAATAGAGGGTTAGATTTGCTGTCCTCTATCCATTTATCGTTTCTCTCCCTACGCCATCAGTGCAATCCACAGCTCCTCTCTACTCTCCTGCCTTCACTGGCTTTCAAATTAAGGTCTAATGGACCCAGTCTGGTGGCTTTTTAAAGTGAAGGGACAGTGCAACGCAGTGGTAATTGTGCTCTAATTCAGTTGAACCCCCAGTATCTAATCAGACAGCTCTGAATTTCCCTCGCCAGCCTCAAGGGCCCCCTTCCTCCTCCACAAACACATAATAAAATGGAATTTATTCTCTACCTCTTCCTCCTGTGCCTCAACTCTCAGTACTTAAATAATGGCAACCTGCCTGCCGCAGAGAAGTCTATATTTCTACTGTATGAAACGGTATGCTGCTCTCAGTAATGCTTTGAATTTCTGTCATCGTGGCGGACAGGTGGAGGGGAGAGGTGAGCTGCCAAAATACACTTAACAGATGATTTAGAATATTCAAAAAGCATGAATGTTCCCGCAGATGTTCAGCAGCCTTCCTGCCGAGAAGATAAAAGCTGAGCATGCAAAAGGCTGAGGAACTTTCAAAGAGCTCTCCAGCAGCGGATCAGCCCAGCTGAATACCACATGACATAAAAATACACTTGAAATGTAGTTTGGTCATTTGTCAGACTTATGTCATTTTAGACCTCACTGACTTTCTTTAGTCAGCGCAACACACAAAGTGAATTTTTTAATGAATATTGTGACTACTCTTTTTCATATAGTGAAAATAAATAAGGACCATCTAGGGCTGGCTGGGTCTTAAAAAACACCACAGAAGTATCATGAAAATGGTCAACACAACTCGTGCTAATGTGCTCACATATAGATCATCTGTCCAGATACAAATAGAGTACAGATAACCAGTGAACTGTCAAGGAGATTTAGAGTAATTTGGCAGACGCTTTTATCCAAAGTGATTTACAGCACATTCAGGCTATACAATGGTCAGTATGTGTGTTTCCTGGGAATTAATCAGGGGCCTACTGGTTAGTGAGTCGGCCTTGTAATCAGAAGGTTGCAGCCCTTGAGCAAGGCACCTAACCCCCAATTGCTCCCCTGGCGCAGTAGTGTGCTGCCCACTGCTCTGGGTGTGTGTGTGTTCACTCCTCACCAGTGATGGTTAAATGCAGAAGTCACATTTCGGTTATGGGTTACCATATCTGACAAATATGTCACTTTCACTAATCCCACAACCTTTGCACTGCTAACAGGAACACTGTAATAATAGATGAGTGTTATCTGTCCATAATGACTCAAATGAATAATAACTCAGATTCATATGAGTACAGCACCCATCATATATACCATTAATACAGAGTGCTTACGTTTATTTTATCATTTCAGATCTTGGCAGCCTCAGTTTTCATGGACAATACTTTCATTATATGAAAAGAGTGTCTTAATATTCTTAAAAAAACGTTTTTGATGTTTCACAGAAATCAAAGTCATACAGGTTTAGAAGGACATCAGCGCGAGTACTCATTTTAGATGAACTATTAACCTGAATGAAAGCACAAAATGTTTTTGACTGAATAAACAGATGATTTTCATCTGTGCTTGTTTTGTCAGAGATCCGGGGTTTGTTTTGAATACGTGAGCTCGTATTCAAACGTTTGTCCATACGTGAGCGTGGATAATCTCTCACTGCCGTCTCATTACAATGACAAGCTGCCAGGAACATATTACACCAGCTTTGACACGTATCACACTGTGCTCTTACGATGTCATTGAGCACAGTGAGTCTTACTAAAGCATGCAGGGACATCTGGAGGGGTGTTCAGGAATCTTGAACATCCCTCCTGCAGTTTTTGGTACTGCTGGGTGGCTGCAAAGATTGATTGGATGGATTTTGGAGCAGATGTACTCACAGTCTAAATGGCTTTGCCGAATGCCTTCTACGTCCTCCGCGTGAATGAAGTGATAACATCTCTTCCCAATGATGTCCACAGGCGTGAGGTCCATGTAGTCACTGATTCTGGATAGGAAACAGTTGACATCAAAACTGACCCGTTTAATTTCTTAACACACATTCCTAATTAGTCTGAAGAAATCAAGCAATTGTGTTTTATCAAAATTATTTCTCAATCTTTCCCCTCCAATCACATGAAATTCACCTATACATTTTTCCTGCTAAGTATACGGGTTTACTTGGAAATCAATGTGGGAACCCCATCAGATCTCTGCGCTTTTCTGATCCAATGAAACCATTGGCTACATGTGCATGAAGATCTGAGCAACGCACCAAAAAAACAATAAGTCTACAACAGGCTGACACCTCCAGCCGATGACAACTTGGGATAAAACGGCAGGAACCTCAGTGGTTTCTTTGAGACAACCTCACAGATACAATGATTCTGATTTTCCAGCCATCCTGCAAAAGATTTTATTTATTAAAAACATTTCCATCTGTGAAGGCAAGCTGTCAGCCAGTATTCATTAAAGATGTAATATTTTCTGACCTACAGCAGCTTTACCAACTGCTTGTTAAATCTAGGGAGTTTGAACCATACAAAATGCCATTCAGCGTGAACATTCGGGGTAAACAGTGTATTCTGAGAGATTCTTGTGTCTCTAGCCTCTGTGCAGTCCTTCTCTGCACGGATCAGAGAGCAGAAACAATAATAAAAAACAAAAGTGATCTCTCTCCAGCTTCATTTTAAAGCAGGCTTTGGCTGTGATGATAACTGTACTATAGACCTGGCCTGTTTCCATCCTCTAATAAATAAGAGTGCAATGGAGTGGTAAAATTTTGAGACATTGGGGTGCCTTCAATCCCAGAGATATAAATAAAGCTAATAAAACGAATATGATATTTCCTTTCAGGCAGGGCCAAATGAAGATATTCTTATTTAATGGGGCAGCAGTAGAACCACAGATGTTTTGTAGGTACAAAAGTGTTTTTTTCCTGGGTGGCTTTTCAAGCGAGTGATAGATGTTGAAATAAGGTCATCTTGGGATTGCGATTAAACAGAAAGCTCTGTAATGAACCGCACACAAACGTTACTGTGGCGCTGGAAATCTACTGCAGCACAACACATTCACCAAAAGATTCTTCTTTAATAATGTCATATTTTAAAGGTGCAATCCATAACTTTTTTGCCTGAAAATAAACAAAAATCAGTTGACAAATCATGTTGACAGACATGACAGATCAGTCAAAAAATATGTAATATCTCCTTAATCATGATTCACAATGGTTTTGTTATAAACGTTTATAATAATGATTTAGGATTTGAGCTGTCGGGTCTGATTTTGCAGAAAATATAAGTATTTCCATAAAGTAGCATTAATGTAAAAAAATAAGCACACAAATTTTGAAATACTGCATTACCTGTTTTCACAGTAGACAATGTTGAGATCCATGTTGACCCGTGTGACAAACATCTGGCAGTCGATACGAACCTCATTGATGGTGGGCGGAGGAAGTGCGTGGGCAACCACCACCATGCCCATGATCTGATTGGGTACCGAATGACTGTGTGTTAACGCCATTCTAATCCTCAGCCTGCCTGTAATGTGGATCACCTTGAAAAGACACACAGGGAAAATAAAAACAAGCAGGAACAAAACCGATCCAAATTCATTTTTTTCTCTGACATAATTAAGAGATAAAGGCAAATGCAGTGGGAGAAATTTCTCTGGCTTTAAAGTTTGTAATGCATAAAACTCTTTGTAGCCCTTCGTGCCCAGCAGATTCCTTGAGTACATCGGTAGTGATGTTGGTTTTTTGGAGTCATCCATTTAAATCACCCAGGGAAATCTGAAGGGGAATGTTTTTGTAGTTGTAGACTTCTGACACTAGTCTTTCATTGACTTTCATTCATACAAACAGTTTGAGCCACTGAAGTCACAGAGAGCTCCAGCCATCGGGAGATTTGATGCTCTTGTACGGCAGCACTCTTTGTTTCTCTCTAAAAATATATACTCTATATTTGTCTGTTCTGTGTACAGCATCATAAGCTTGCATGCTACCCTAAAAGTCAGCAGCCTATGTAGAAAATGGACAGTAAGACTCACAGTTCACTATTTTCTCCACAGAGCTCATATGCAGTTAGAGCCTTTGTTGTAAAAGCATGCTTTTTAATAACCTTTCCAAAATCAACAGAAAAAATGGAACTTGTTATTCTTGGAACATTGTTGGCACTCCAGAAAAGTCTCTGAATAAGACTCAACAGAACGAGAACTGAGAAAATGTCTCAGCTTGTGATTTAGATGTGTGTGTTAATGCAGCGCCAGAGATCTGGCAGTCAGAGACACCTGACGCAGCTGTTGAGTTTTAATACATCACAGCATGCCACGATCACAAGGTGATGTCCACTGATGTCGCCCAATATCAAACCTGCATGTTGATCCAGGCAAAGAAAGCCAGAGTGTGTCAGCCTAGAAAATCCTCATTCCCAACTGTACATCATCTTCCCTTTCAACAAACAAATACTCAGCTGTATTAAACACATACAAAATGGAAATGATTTTTTTTGAAGCCCAAAGTGAGAGGCATCAAAAAGTTTTGAAGTAACTGCCACAAAAAGAGTCACGCTGGTGAGTTGCTGCAGGAACACTCTTGGCAAGAACACCATACACTGTGGCAAAAGATTAAATGTGCTCGGGCTGCTAAATGCAAGCTGACATGGCACGAGTTCATTGTGGTGAGAGGCAGCCACACAGCATCTCTCAATTTAATACAAGCCAACATAACAAAAGGATACATTTCTATAATTCACACACAATGCCGATCCCCACCCTCCACCCGCCTGTCAGTAAATTTAGAAGAGGTATACATAAGAAATAAGACTCATCTGTTTCTAGGGATCCTCTGAAGTGCTTCTGAAATGCGATACAGCACGAGTGATGATAAAGTGCTTTTACATGAGTGCTTTAACTGAGCCCGCGGCTGAGCAGGTCTGTGCTGAAGAGAAATTCACTTTGATTTGACCTCCACAGTGAAGAGACAGAAACGCAGTGATGCGTGTTGTGCTTCGATTCTTGCACCTAATGCCACCACACTGAATGCAAAATTGCTTTTGCTTTCATGCCTGTGTATTATGCAACAACACTTAAATCGACTTAATTTGGAGTAAATGCAATAAGAAGTGTCCTTGTCTGGCCCGTAATATATGCGAATGTGCATGTGTGAATATTTATGCTATGGGTTTGTGTTCTCCCAGACATCACACGCATTTGCATCAAATCTGTGTCCAGATGGATGTGTGTGTGTGGGGGGGGTCTGGTTATCAGACTATAAACAAATCCATACAATCACCTACTCGAATATTAACAATATGTTTGATAATGAATATCAAAATGGAGGCTGCAGTACGTATCCGAGAAACTATCTTGTCAGTGGAGCTCTCCATGTTTATTAAATACATCTGAATCCCTAAACACTGTCCTATTTCCTGTTTGACATATCTGTAACAGAACACAGTGGAAGACCACCGCGGCACAACACGCGATCATATGGAGCGAATACACTTCAGAATACAACTTGATGTGCCTTAAATAACAAATAACAACAAATGATGAACAGATAATAACTATCTACTTATCTGTTGGCTGGGCAACTTCAGCATTAATGTCAATCAATATTAATGTACATTACTGTATAGCCAAAGTGAGTCAAATGAGTCAAAGTGCTCATTTCTTAAACAAATGACCCTGTATCTTCTTGTTCAATTGAAAAGGAACAGACGCACCAACAATAAATCTGTAGTTTAAAGACACTGTCACTTTGCATAAAAACACCTGCCAAATGTATAAATGTAAATTATCACTGGGTCACAGTGTTACCTTGTATCCAGAAGACTTGATATGGATGCCTCTCTTGGTTAGTGTGGACTTCATTCGGATGAAGAAGGAACGTTCTAGAGTGTTATCAGGAGACAGATGACCGGGGCTGCTCGACTCCACTGAGAAAACAAACAAACATTTAATCTATTAGTGTAACATCACTAAACACAACTCACAGACAAACCCCAGAGAGCAGAAGATATTAAAGTGCTTTAGTGTGTCTGACACTGAGCAGTAACTTCTCATTGAGTCTGTATCATGAGCAGACAGCTTCAGAAACACTCTGATAAGAGTGAAGGTGCTAATGAAACTCTGACCATGTTTTCATTGTATTTGCTAATAGCATCAGCTTCAACAAAAACATGTTAATTGCTTTAAACTCTTCATGGCAAATAAATCTCAGCAGGCTTGTGTTAAGACATATTTACCTCCCTAGTAATGAGGAAATTAAGAAATAAGCAAATTAAGAACAAATTAAGAATATTACTTGTATTTGTTTCAAGGGTTTACACAAAGGAAAGCTGTAATGATTAAAGTATTACAGGTAGATTGTGAGACTGGTTGAGGTTTGTGTTTGCTGCATGGCTGTTTATGTTGATCTCTGATAGTTACCGTGTGGTTTTGAAACAAGAGGGAGCAGCAGACAGACGGATCAATGAAATACTTCGACACTTATATCAAATAATTCGACACTTTAAACTGCATTTACAACAGAAGACACAGATGCAGACGTTCAGACAGAATAACAATAAAAACTGAAACATAGCTGTTCAGAAAATACCACACAAAGAAATACTCTGTTCACAACTGATAATTTCCTTTTTTCTGTACACAGATTTGTCATTGAAATTAAATCTAGATTTGTCATTGAAAGTAAATGATTATTACTTTTAAGAAAGTATTTCATATTTTAAGAAAAGCAGCAAAAAAAATAAGCGATGAAAGCCAAGAGTTTTCAAACGGATAAAATTGAAATCTGTCGGTTTTAATAAAAACTTGTGAGACCCGCAGTTACAGAAAGACACACAGATGGTCGTGTGCTTCTCTGTTCCCTCTCTCTTTTAAAGCCTCTCCTCTTTCCCTTTTTCTCTCCAAGAACATGAATGAAATGTCATTAAATCTTACTAGTTCTTTGCCACTCTGGGGAAAAGGCAGAGCCATGTTATATTTAGTCATTTCATTTCTTCTGATTAAATATGAATTACTATGAAAATTTCTCCTCATCTAACACAAGAATATGCCAACAGTTTTATAATAATATAAGCACAAACTTCAGCTCTAAGAGTTTAATTTGCCTCTAATCCAATCACATCAACAGTATTTCTCTCCCGGATTCCACGGATTGAATTAAATGAGCTCATTAGTTTTAATCAAAGGCAAAAAGATCAAACCTGCATTTAAACGCTTTGAATCAGAGCTGTCAGTCACTCAAGTCATGTGACTACAACACAAGATCTGATGCTGATGGAACTCGCGTTTCATTCGGACAACCATAAAGCTACAACATCCGCTTTTAATGCACACAGTATTTAGACAGAGAGGTCACTTGTCACGCGCCCTCCGCAACCTCTCTTTGATGATAATGACAAAAATATGAATTGTGGCTTGACAGACGCTCGTGTTCCTGTCTGAACAACGTGCTGAATTCCAGAACATTCCTCCTGACACGTACATGCGACGGAGCTGCAACAAACACTGGGAATCTTGCCAGCTTTTCTTAGCTAGACTGAAATTATCACTGCAAGTACAGAAAAACAGGAATATGAGATTACAGTCAACTGTACAAATCAGGAGGAGGAGTAGATCAGATATGAGATATGCTGATTGCTTCATTTATAATTCATCAGACCTAAAACAAACCTGAAACCTCTAGTACCACAATCTCCCAGTGAATACTGGCTCAAAATGAGCCCTGTGAGCCCAACACGTCTATGAGTAAGTGGATCGCATGGAAAGCATTGTTTTACATTGTGCATTAATTTTGTGTACAAACATCAAAACATTTGTTGTATACAAACTTTTAAAATAACTTAAAATATTGTAAAAAAAAAAAATGTACATATTTCAACAAATATGTTCTAACAGGAAAACTCATTAGTTCATCATACAATCTAAAGCGACACTTTTTTCTGTATATATATATATATATATATAGCATGATATTACCTCCACTTTACCATGGTACCACCACAGTGTTTTTTGAAAGCTGTACTTCTCCCTGCTAAAATAGTTATTTTGAACACAGATGGTTTTAAATCCTCAAAGCAGAAACTCTTGTGACTGTGAATGTGTTCAGATCTGCTACATCATCAATACTGGCCAATCCGTGAGATTCAGTGAATCTGCTATATGTGCTGAGAGAGACTTTACGTAATCTGTGTGTTCGACTTCCGCTTATGTTCCCATGATGCACCTGTTTACCAGCAGCAGCACAACACTGTTTGAGGTTTCTTTTTATACAGTATTTTCACTTCCAACCAAAAAGAGACAACATGAAACCCAGCAGAGTTTAACATCTGCGCCTCGTATAAAACTGACAATACCTGAGATGAATTTTTAAAAGCAAAACATTATTTGTGTGCTACTGAGCTAAATTTATGAGCTGGAAGGCTTTGCAAATAATTTTCTTGATGAAAGCTGAGTGTGTCTGGGAATAAATGATGAGATTTTAAAAGTATTACATTCAGTGCTGAGTGTTGACCATCAATAACATCCTGTCAGGTTCGGGGTTCCCTCCGGGCCCTCATCTGCTGTTGGCTCTTTGCGGCACATAGCTGACGCATTTATAACATGCACAGCTTATGACTTATTGGCCCTTAAGAAAAGTCTACTACTATGGCTAATATTCCTCAATTTATATTTATATAAATATTAGTACCAATTCAAGACGTCAGGCATTTAACGTAAAGATAAATCAAGATTAAACGCGTAGGCTGCTGCTTTCACAGGCATTCATTTCTCAGACTGCTGTGAGGAACTGACCAGCTAACAATTTCAGCTTGTAAGAATGTTTCCAAGTAAAAAAACATTAAAAAAAAGGTTATTCTGAATGTTCTAGGAATATTTAAAATATAAATTTTTTTCCTAAACATCCAGTAAAAAACTTTGCATTTCTTTAATGCATTCCTATAAAGCTGTGGACCTAATGCACAACACGCTGTTAGAGACACTTCAAACGGTGATCAATATTTAATCACAGGTTCGATGTCACCACAGTGAACTGTGGAACCAAAGACACATGATGTAAAGTGTTATATGTTGATCATTGATCAGATGAAAAATGTTTGTGGCAGCAGAACTACAGGAATTTCAGACCTCTCTGGACCAAAACGATAAATAAATGACGAGAGAAAACAAATACAAAAAGTAACACAACAAAACAAAACATAATAATGTTAGACGTTGCATCCCTTGGGAAACCAGGGCCATATGTTCACTAAAACAGGAACAGGAAATGCATAAGGAAGCATACGGGCTTGAAACGGCCCTCGTGATGAACGAGGTGCAGTAAAACTTCACACTGTACTATTTATCTTTTGGATCATCTATGCCAGACTTCACTGAATAACACCTTATATCTTCTGTTTCTGGTCTTCAAATAAACTTCATCTATACTGTGAGTCTATACAGTAAGTCAGCTGTAAATGGTTTGTGAGCAGGGCCATGTCTGTTTGTTTGATTACTTTATAAAGAATCAGATGCATTCTGGGATAGCACAGCAATATATCCTGACTGCAACTTCTCAAAACTCAAGCTCTAGAAATGTGCTGAAACACAGAAAGCACATGAAACAATAATAACAGTATTCAGTGTAACACGGTAAGAAGATCTGTGTGATGCTTCACATTTTGCTTTACAATGAGGTGATCTGTGAGTTTGCTAGGGTGTTGCTAGGTGGTTGTTTACTGCAGTGAAAAGATACCACTTTTCATGATATACTGAAAACATGTCTGCAAGCTGAAACAAGTGAACAAAACTAAAAACTGAACAACAAATGAACTGAAAGTAGTTAAGTAAATAACTCAACTGATTCAGTACGTATAATTACAAAACGCTAAAGTGACGCTACAATATACAAAATCTAAACATTAACGTGCCCATTAAACTAAAATGTAACAATTATTGCTGAAATTAATCATAAACTAAAAGGAGATTTTAAAAAATTCATTAAAGTTTATATTTGTGCTTTAGAGGCCCTGATTTTCAAACTTGGGCTTGTTCTTCTGGATTTGAATGAAAGCTCTGATACACAGAGAAACAGAAGTGAAGAACATAAAGTTTTGGACTTCTGGAAGACAAGAGGAAAAGGTCACAGAGCAAAACACAATCTCAACAATCAACAGCTGCTACATTCCATCAGGCAGACGTGGAGTAAGTCTGAGAGGCGACGGTTGAGGTCATAAGTACATGGCAGGACATGCACGAGATATCTTGAGAATACAGATGAACGGACACATGCATCAACTGCTAGAGCAACAAACAGATTGTGGAGATCAGACTGACATGAGGAGATGAGTGAAGTTTAAACAGAAGGAAATAAACCACCTGCCAGATGTCCCTCAACACCCATTAGCAGCTGAAGGTGTGGAGGTCAGTGGCCTGCGCTCTCTGCAGACCATCACACTGACCCCTGCACCCCACACACTGAAAAAGCAGCACAGGAGTCAGAAGACAGCAGACAGTCGTGACAGGTACACTTCACCTGAGTGACTTCCTGGTCTGGTCTATGGGGACAGAAACAGTCAGACCCAAATATATCAGGAAGTCAAAGGTTTAGATACTCATGATGATATACTGAAAGATATTGAGTGATGCCTGTCCATAAACAATGTGTTTCCAGCATGTGTGGGAGTCAAGAGTGAGCAATATTAAACACCACTAATAAAACATTTGTGACTTCATTCTGATGAATCTTCTGGACATTGGCAGCTCTTGAGAATATGCCTTCAATTCATTTATCTATGTATATTTTTTGAGTTCTGCTAAACTGAAGACATTAAAGCTTTTTATGCTCTTTATGTCTGTAGACACTTAAACATCATAGCCTCAAATTTCAATATCTGTCGTTTCACACGTCTAAAGTCATTCGAGAGTTATATTCCTCACCCTTTATTTCCTGCTATACATTAATAACAGATTTACACACAAACAGCTTTAAAATTACTGCCATCTTGAAAGACCAAAAATGCTATTTGTTCATGTAAAAACGCTCTCTTACACACCCAAACAAAAATGTTTCCACGGCGACCTGCATGGGCTGTAAACATCTTGTGAGAGTTGTATCCTCAGCAGACCTTCAGGTATACTCCTCTATAGCCAGCACACTGTGGATGTGTGTGTAAATGTCCCTGTTTCCATAGCAACCCTATTTTACCATATCACTATAATATGTGGCTAACATTTATTCACACAATGCAACAACAGATCTCTGGCCAAGAGTCAAAGCATAAAGACTACAGTACTATAACCTTAAATATATCTATACCATCTGAATATTAACATATATAATATGAATGTCTTATAGAGATAAAAAATAACATGTCATACATAAACACATGTAACGCCCTCAAGCAGTAGGAGAGTGAAAAGAGTAAAAAGCAAACAAAAAAACAAGCGTGTGAGTCTGCATTGTGAGATTGTGTATGTCGTATGAGAGAGAGGGAGTTTGCAGCTGGATAATGGCATGATGTTTAAGCATAACTGACCCATTTCATCAGATCTGTCAAAACCCTCAACTGATGGTTGTTAACATGTTCATCTTAAAAATTAAACCAAATGAATTAATATGCAAATTCTATCAGCTTTGTAATAAAAAATGTTCTCGAAAAACAGGGAACACCAGCCCAGAGGAGCGGTGCAAATGATCCGTCTCTACTGTTACTCGAGTTAGTCTGCGGTACACAAGTCCACCAGGAGATCAGCTCGGATCTAACCTGGAAATAATTATGATGGAGAAACAAAAGCTCTAGCAGGCTGAATAAACGGAACGTCAGGGGAAAAAGAGGCAGTCTGCTTTGTTATTCATTGTGAATGAATACGATTACTTGGAGATCCATATACACATAAAATCAACAGCTCCTATCAGAGCGTGCAGAGCTGCAGAGGAGGGGGTGAGGGCTCCCGCATTACCAATTCAAGCAACAGTGGGACACTGTGGGGAAAACAGCACCGTTTCCTTATTCTTTACAAGACGGAAGAAATCTACAGGGACGGAATCTTACAAGACAAAGATTAGCCGTCCAAACGGAGCAGGTGTCTGGCTGGAGTTCTCCTGTGCAATGAACTGAATTATGGGGCCTAATTATCAGTGGAGAAAGTGAGCAGAGGAGAGAAACTTCACTGTTTGAAGGACAACTGGTTCATTAAAAACAACAGCTCACCTCTGCTCTGATCTCTGCACAAACAGCAAATCCCCAATAAAACAAAACCTGAAACTAGCACCCCACAACAGAGAACACATCCATATATACAACATGATTTCATTCGTTTGTTTTCAATCAGATTAAAAAGTGGATATTTATATTATGACTACTGAGCTACTATAATTGAATTGCTAGCGAATCACACCAGGACACTGTTACTCTGTAAGTAACAGTGTCGTTTTGTTCATCCACTAATCTGAGACATGATTTCTGAGGTTAAGAAAAACATCTATTGAGTGACGCAGGGTGTGTCTGGACCACAGCTGATAAATGATAAAATCACTAGTAATGCTCATGTAGCAATTATAAAGTAATTATAAAGTATAAGTTGTGGTTAGACACATGCTGTAGATACACTGATTCCTTTTTTCTCTCTCTCTCTCTCTCTTGTTTTCCTGTGTCTTTTCACTATGTAGGGATGTACTAAAAGAAAACAAAGTGGTCAGTGATCCTCTCACACTTTACTGACATGTTACATTTAGATGAAGATGTCTGATGTTTTCAAACTTTGACCTCAGTATTAGCTGGACTCCTACTAAATATTTTTCTTAGAAAAATTTAACCACTTGCTCAATCCGCTCAATGCCTTTAAAATGTCTGAATCAGATCGGACATTTCCTGTGTGAAAGCAAAGCAGCTTTACAGAAAGATTTTCCCACAGTGTGACTCTCCGCTGCCTGGAAACAGAGGCATAATGCTCTGCGCCTACTCCCCTTACCTGATAATAAGCCCTTTCTGACAACCTTAACAGCAAAACAAGCTTAAATAAACTGGCTTCTAATAGTCTGGCGACCGCTTGATGCTGCCTTTGTCTTTCAAAGCTCGGCAGTCTTCCTCCTCCAGTGATCTCGCACTTTCCCTGTGACAGAATTCTCAATCTTTTAGGCCGGCTAAGCTGTAATTAGTTTCTTCGTTCCTCTTGCAGGATTGTTTTGCGTGTTTCTGTATGGTTTGTTACTGAAGGGCTCACGAAGGTTGAAGCACTACAGACATGTGAAAAGCCTGATAATGCCCTTTAATAACCGCTGAGATGAGAGGCATTGAAATGTGCGCTTCTGTCCTCACTGCTGTCAGTGAGGATAAAAGAACTAACACAAACGTCAGACAGAACGATACTGCTACAATCTGTAACTATTGCCTCACTGTCATCATTCAATTATAAATCATTATTATAAACTTACCGTTGTAAATCAGGGTACGGTAAGGAGACTTTAAACACTAATCTGTCATGTATTAGCTTTATTGATTTTTGTTCATTTTTAACCAAAAAGTTTTGTATTGCAGCTTTGAAAACATGCACACACATGCAAAATAAATAAAAAATAAAAAAACAAAATTAGCATGAAAGGCAACTAATGTCAATAAAAACGATCATCTTCTCACAATCTTTAAAGACATTCAAACAAAACAAATCAACAATAACAGCAAAGATAAAATAGCAAATATCATAATAATAACAATAAAAGATAAATATTCAAATTTAAATATTTAACCAAGTCTCTGTGCTGTAACAAAACAAACATGTTTACTTGTACAACACACAACAATCATTCACCTGGCAAATAAAGATCAACAAAAGATGAAGGCTGACCAAGACTGATGGACATTTCTAAATCAAGTTATGATCACGGGCCTTAATTTAGGGCTAATCTTATGGCCTGGGATAAATGAACACATCAGATGAGTAAAAACTTTTGTTTTAGCGAGCTTGCTAGTCTCTTATTTATTTATATCATCCAGCTCTGAGCTTCTGACAGTGAACCGATCTGATGACGCACTTTCATAATTTTTCCTCACACCACACATTTTTCCTTACTACTCACAGAAACGTATGTATGGCTACTTTACCGTATGTAACGTACCCAGACCCTAATCCCAGAATCTGTGTCCCAGTCGTCCCTCATATAATAGATGCAACCGGAAAGAAAAAACACACATTCTACCGACGACACACATCTGCCCTGTCCGACACACGGTTCATTTTCACATCTGAGACCTCAAGACACAACTCAGTCTACAGATACAACAGCATAGCATCACAACAGACACTGATGTTTATTTTAATTAAATGCATTTCTTTACTGACACAAACGCAGACAAGCAAAAGCACAGGATTTGCATTCACAATCAAAGCGAGGCGAGTGATAGAAATAGAGACGCTGCTTCCTGAAAAACAAATCTGTTGTCAAATGTAGCTGTGGCTGTGCTGCACATCAGAAATGCATCTCCAGTTTTGTATAACTTCTGAGTTTCAGCGTTCCTCTTTACGTGCATCAACAAACATCGGGTTCTGAAAGCAGCACGGTTTGGACGAGAGCCAGATGAGGTGTTCTGACTGGGCAGCTTTAGATGTGTCAGTGTTAGATCCAAACACAGAGCTCCCGATGTTCTCAGAACATCTGTCATTCAGGAGAACTTCAGTTAAACAGAAGCGCTCCTTCAAACCCCAGTAAGTTCTGCTGCTGTCTACTTAGGCATCTAAATAGGCACCTTTTAAGGAGGCAGACTTCCTGAAAATGACAGACCGGTTTAAAATGTTCTCAAACTCAAACGGTTGTTTGAAAACTCAGTTCAAGTGTTCACTGTGTTTCAGTTTCAACAGGAATGTTTTACCGAGCCTACTGCATTCTGGGATTGAATCGATAAAAGTGATGTTGCCTCAAACTTTTGCCTATAAAACATCTTTAAAAGCAGGAAAATTTTGCTGCCAACTGTTTAAAACAGCACACCTTGTGTACGATAGCTATGGGGCATGCATTTCTCTTTAGAAATAAAGAGCACAGAATCAACAATCATTAAGAGGAGAACAAGATCCAAAGTTCTAGCAGAAGCTGGAGATAGTTGCTCTGTTTATCTCTGTATCTCTCTCCGGGGAGAACCTGATTGAGACACCTGTCTTTGGTCATTAAAGCACAAGAACATGTGAAGGGCATTATTGCTTTCTCTCCTATTCCCTAGATCACAACATCTCTCCCTGCCTCTCTGACTCTCTCCTGTCCTGTGTGTGATTATGTCTGAAAGTACTCTGAATATCTGTTTGTCTGCATGTATGTATGTACTGTATGTCTGTATGTATGTACAGTATGTCTGCATGTATGTACAGTATGCATGTATGTATATAATCTCCTTTTAAACAAGCAACCGCATGAGATATCAAACATTCAACAGTCTGAAAAGACAACAACCTCACTAACAGAGCTAATACTCTATCCTGCAAAAATCAGCCAATGTGAAACGTCTGCTGGTTCAGTCAAATTAAGTTCAATGAATTTAAACACATTAAATCCACAGCAAATGTAATATCTGACACTGTGGGAAGATCCGGACCGAACAGCCAATTTCCCTCATGTCCCAGAACAGGGACTGATGGATATCAAGTCATTTTCTTTCATTTATAAACGGATTTTCCACTAATACTTAAACTATCATCAGTACAACACAATAAAATTGGGAACATTTGGAAGGCAAATCTGTACGAGCCCTGAAAGGAATTCCAATGAGGAATGTTGCCTCCTTCCATTCCTGCTATACAATTCATCTAATTAAATTACTGAATTAGGGAGCAGTGTAAGCCTGTGTTACAGTACTGCTGGCACACGGGCCGTCTCTGGAGAGCTCAGAGCGGGTGGAGAGACTCATCTGGTGTAACATGTCACATGTGTGACTGTACATGTGCACACACGTGCTCTTCAATGTCTACTGACAGTCTCATATAGACCACTAACATTATATAAACCACAGACATCAGGAAACAACAGGATTAGAGTGCAAATTAATCAACAAACAAACAAGAAAACACAATATAAACAATAAAGCCTAAATTATGAGTCTCAAGGTTCGAAGAACAAAAACTAACAGCAATTATGCGATTCGATTACTTATTTTATAATAAACTTCATTAAATATTTTATATATTCTCTGTATTTTCTCTCTATCATTTCTGTAATGCAGAAAACACAGACATGATTATGAATAAAACAGCTAAAAAAAGAGATTTTGATTCAAATTGTAAATATACATTCTCACTGCCACTGAAGTATAAATGTTATTGCATTAGATAACAAACCATAAAACCAAGTAAAATTTATATAAAGAAAGATAACACGCAGACTTTTCAAGCAAACCATTTAACATCAAGAGGTTTGTGGGGTTTACTGACAAACATTAGTGAAACATGTCTACAGTTAATGTGATGAGTTACACCTGTGGTCACTCTGTTCTGAAAAACATGTAGTATCGTTTGTTTGCAGATGCCACATGATTTGATATTTCGTTATCTAATGCATTAACATTCATAGAGTCTGAAGTCACATGATCTTACCTGGCTCAGGTGCCTCAGAATGAGAGGAAGAGGAGGCGGAGCTTGTCCCGTCCTCTGCCCCAGCGCTCGGTGACAGCAGCACTCTGCCCGGCGGTAACTTCACCCCCAACTGCTCGGCCATCTCCACGTGATCATCCGGGTGAACATAATCAAACACACTGCTGCCTGTCATCTCCACCTGAAACACCAAAAACAACAGCCAGAGAGACCTTCAGTCATCTCCGAAACAATCTTACTGATGAAACAGTAACAACTCTGTAACTCTTCTAAAAGAGTATGCTATCAGTTTCACCCAACTTTCCTTCATAGTTGGTTTGAAAGGACAGTTCACCCAGAATGAAAATTCTTCCATCATTTACCCACCCTCATGTCATTCCAAACCTGTATGACGTTTTTTGCTTCTGAGGAACACAACAGAGATGCTGTGGAGTGAATACATACATAGAACAAGTGCTTAAAAAAATCAAATTCAGTATAAAGATGACATGCAAAGCTATTTCTCTCTCTCTGGCAGACCCGAGCAGACAAACCTGTTGTGTCTATTATAATTCATGAACATGGCCCTGTTTTAACAGTATTAGAATGAGGCCACTTTCAGCACAAGTGGCCGCACAAAGCGCTTGTCTTAATCTCTCCGATGCAAAGATGGGCGAGCAACCCTCAGGGAAAATAATATCAGCTCTAATATTCATTGTGTTGCTGGCCACAGTAAAGTGTCGTCTGTAAAAGACTGTGATTGTGACACTTGCAGTACAGACAAGGGTTCTGCATTGTAAATATATCTATAATTCTTTGTACTTGTAGAATGTTTCTACATGCAGAGTATTTTAACATTGAAATCTACGTAAAGAATGTTTTCATGCACAGTCTATCATTGTAAAGGTGGACTCTTGGGAAGGTGGCAGCCCCTCCGGTTCTCCGTGCCAGAAGAGTTCTGAGTGCTTCACATTCCTAAACTGACTCCTGTGCTGCCCCAGAAGACTAAATGTGTTAGAAGCCCCACAGTCTTTCATGTGTAATACCATGATATTACCCTCAAAGAAGAGCTAAAGTTTCCCAGCACAACATCTCATCCAGCCTTCATCACGAAGCACAGAGTCTTTGACACTTGGCAAGCGTCTGTACAATATATGTGTGTGTTTAGAGTTAACTTTTCTGACAGAAATGTAGTGTTAACTGTTAAAACTGTAGTCAAGGGGAAACACACTGTAAAGTTCAGAGATAAGAACGACATAAAATATAACTCGAGAATGCAGATAAAAAACATCTAAAAACCTGAACGTTTGCAACGTTCCTGGAACTTCAAAATAACATTTTTAACATTTTTGTTACTTAATGAAAATGTTAGGGACAGTGTCATGAGGAGGGCGCGTTTGAGGAGGTTCTTATGAAAACAGACTGATAAATCCTCCAGAAGATAATATCATCAGCTACTAAAACTGACAAGAAATTCCTCATTCCTCCCGACATGCCGCATCTACAGTTATGGGGAAGAAGGTGACAGAAGATTTGCACAGGACAAACTAGCTTGTTACCAGAAGACATGTGAGCCAGCTAGAAACATGACATATCACTGTGTTTAAATTCACTTATTACAGACTCAAATCACCCGTCACTGTCAAATCAGATGTCACGGTGAGGAAAACATGTCAGGTGTGCTTCACACACACACACATACACATCGTGTCAATACAATAAATGTGAATTTCCCTGACAGACGCAGAGCTGTCGCAGTCAGGATAACAAGAAGTTCGCTGCACCCAGCAGCCTCAGGCACACGTCACACCTATTTTTGACACTTTACGCAATGATTGCATGTGTATGTGGTACGAGAAAGGAAGCTGAAAGATAAAAGCTGTTTATTTGTACTGTACTGGTCAGAAAAGGTGTTTGTCAGGATCCTGCAGTGTTTGTAGGAGTCAGTGTTGCAGGACACACTGGTGTGGATGTAAAATGTGTTTTATTAGACAGTGATGGTTACAGTAGCTGGTGTGTGTGTGTGTGTGTGGGTGTGTGTTTCTTTCAGGTGGAGGAAAGCATGAAATTCAGTCATAATGTGTGACTGCTGTGGATGAACAGGTCCAGCTGCTTGATTACTGAACACAACTCTCTCTCTCTCTCTCTCTGTCATTTCTATTGTGGATGCACAAACAAATCAGAAATCAACTGCAAACCAAATATTACATAATAATAATAATAATAATAATAATAATAATATCATCAAAAGCATTCAGATTACACAGTGCACACAGCTGCAGGCACTGCTGATCTCAATAGTACTGAAAGAGGCTTCATTTTCTTTGAGCAGAATAAAATACTTTTATTTTGTTTTGTTTTAGATACTGGGGTGGAATGTGATACAGAAAAGTTTTTATAAGATTCACATCATGACTGTAATGGGTGCTATAGGAATATGTTAATCATTCAGTACTTTGGTTTATAGGGGTCAGTAGGTTCGGGTCATGTTGCAAGCCAGATTCAAATCTGTCACCCGAGTGAGCATTAACTAGTCAAAAGCTGCACCACAGCTTTATGGAAAGAGACAAATTTTAGTGTTGACAGCTGTCAGCTTTGAATCAGAGTTCATGATAAACAAGCAGGTATTTGTGTGATGGGCTAAAATTTAGGAATATGAGTAGACCAAATGATCACAGTACACCTGTTCTTTCTCCAAAAAAAACTGAAAACACTGGTTACACTGGTTAAACACTGGTTAAACACTGGTTAAACACTGGTACTGCACATCACCTATTTGTCTCAGGATCAGAATGGCATCTCGCATATGTCACATTGCGACAATGTTTGTGCATTTAATTTACTGCAGAACGTGTCAGGGACTTGGTTTGCGCATCGCTTAAGATTCATGTCTCCAACCTCACCTCAGAACATAATACTTCACTCCACAGCCAATCAGATGCGTCTGCCTGTCACTGACCTGTCAGGCCGAGCATGCAGACAGAGACAGAGAGAGAGAGAGAGAGAGAGAGAGAGCAGCTGACGGCAAGAGCTCTCCAAACTACACAGTAAGACAAATCTTTATTTGGTGGTGAGATGTTGACAGGTCAGTTGAAGACAGTGAGTTTATGATCGAGTTGTCAGAGAGTCAGTTAGGCCCGTAGTCTGTTTATCTGACCAGTCGAGATATTCAATCTCTCTCTCGAACCCACAGCACCTCGAGGTTAATTACTTCACCAATCTGAGTAAATGGCATGCATTTGTGTCCATTAGTTCCCCACTATTTCTCCATTAACGAGGAGGGGGCACTGGGCGGGAGGAATGTAATAAAGCATGTGATTTCATGTTTACACAGATTCAAGAGCATAAATAACAGAAATGTATCTCTCAAATGGTGGAAGTGTTTATAATAATGCTGCCCTTTAAAAAGCTGTTTGAGCCATTCTCCCCTAGCCACAGAGAATGACCACTCGTGAACACCACACACTGAAAACTAACAAGCCAGTGAACAGAGCTGATAAATATGGGGGACAGGGCAGCACAGAGGAGCGGAGGGGCCCTTACGGCTTTGGTGGTCTTTATTTTGCCAGTCTGGTTCCATCAGGTTAAGTTCCCATCACTATAGATTCAAGTGCTGCCAGTATGACACATCACTGTGATTAGCTTCCTGCATTTAACTTTGAGAATTCATCTTATACATTAACACACCCAAGAAACACTGAGACTTGTTGCATTTTTAGATGCCTGTGGAACTAGATTACATTTTGACTCCATTTTGACTCCCCATCATGCCATTAACCTGATCTCTTATGAGAACCTGTAAACTCCATAAAGATCATTTTAATCTCTAGTTCTTCTCTGCAGTCTCACTACAACATCATAAGAAACTCCAACCACAATCCTATCTGCATCCAATCGCCACGTTTATCTAGCTAACACTTCAGAAGCAGTAAAAAGGCTAGTTTAAAATAAAGACAGTAGAAGAAAGAGAGCAAAATGTTATACACAGAAAAATGTTAAAAGAGGCTCTTTGTATGAATCCTGGAGCAGTTAATGCTCTATGGAGATTGTAAGGGTCTCCAGACACTTCATGAATGAATCTGAGCTCATGTCTCAATCTGCAAATAATTAATAACTGTGTCTAAGCAAACCACTGGACTAGAGAGCTGCACTTGTTATTAACGTTTAGCGAATGGCTGTTCACCAAAAACACAAACTGACAATAATGTTATGTGCTTCTCTATCATACTTGAAAAACAACTTTAATGTTGCAACCTGTGCCTCCAATGCGTGTGCCCCCAATGCGTGTGCCACCTGTGGTTTCTGAAGGCAAAACCAGTAGATTGAGCACAGAGTTCTGGAAACAGGTGGACAGGGAGGGCAGAATTAGGGTTTATACCACTGGGGGGAATGAAAAATAGTGGGTGTGATTCCATCCAGATCAAGTGTTTCTGCAGCCTGGCTGTGCTGGCAACTTTAATGGCTTTAATGTATATTCAGCAGGCTGAGAAAGGCTTCTGTTGCTTCAGGATCCAGTTAAATGATTCAGGGAGAAACTACAGCTTTCATTTACACTTGTGCCCTCCAGTCTGTTTATACTGGTCGATACACTTGTCTGAAGAAAATAATGGATTAGCACATCATTTCAACACAGCCGCACGAGGCAGACTGCAGGCGACCAAGAGAGAAAAGTAAATTACAGTCAACAGCCGGGGCAGGCCATGCCCTGAGCCAGGAAACATCATATCAACTCTCACAAACTGCTGTTTCACTGACCAGCCGGCGCTCACGGGAAAATAAAGAACAGAAAGAGAGAGAGAAAAGGAGGTTAAAGCAATTCTCAATCTCAATGCAAGTGATTTTAGAATGTGATGAAGGCTTATCAAACAACTCAAGTTATTATCAGAAACATTTTTAGTTATTCTGTTTGAAGGTCTGTTCACATCCTGATTACAATCACTACGTAAAGTGGTCGACATACATTTATATATATATATATATATATTGTTTTTTTTTCTGTGGAATGCACAGGACCATAAAATGTTCGTCCAATCATTGCATTCAGTCTAAATGCAATGATAGGATGTCCTACTTGCCTGTCACACTTTGCATCTGTTCATGTGCTGGAGGAGGCATGGCTTTAGAGAGCGCTCTGAAGGAAGTGCTCTAAATCTAGCGTCTCCAAAACTGCCTACCTCACCTTTCAGGAGCAAAAGCTTATTATGTAGTTATGCAAATTACCAAGACACTAACAAACCAGCAGGACTTTATGGAACACTAATATGCCCAGATTGTCTTCCACACCGACGGATGAAAAGAGAGATAAATTTTCATGTGAACTCACCTGTGAAAGCCCCAGGTATATGGACACAGTTTCTGAGATGTACAAAAATCTTCCCTCCTTGTTTAGTGCAAATACAAATCCATCCAGAGACTGTGTGGAAAACAGAGAAAGACAAAAGAGAAAAACAAGTCAGACGAGAGTCCTACCAAAAGCTTATTCCTCACACCGCACAGAGAAAAGCCAAACAAACACAACAGATCATTAAACAGCAACAATCACAGCATCAGTTAACAGCTCTGGATCACACACACCACTAAAGCAAGACGTGATGAATACATTATCACAAATCCTGTGATTGTATTTCCATTTAAGATGTTTGACCTTATTTTCATGACAACTGTAGGAATAAAGGTTAAAAATGTGATTTTGAAAGTTCTAGGAACGTTCAAAACGTCCAGCTTTTAGACATTGTACTAACGTTATTGCTTGGTTGTAAAAACATTATTTAAACTTCTTTAAATTATGTTTTTAAAGCATTCTTAAGAATAACATTTTTGATATATGATATATAACTTTGAAAAAGTTTACTCATATTACTGTAAGAACATACCTGATAACTTTGAAAGAACTGTTAGAGAACATTAGCCAATGTTCTGAGAATGTTTCCTGTTAGCTAGGTTAGCGCAGCATTTAAGTTAAAGCGTTTCATATCAACACATTAGCATTTCAGATGTAAAGTGCTATTATAATGGTCAGTATTAGCATTAGTTGTGATGTTAAGCAGAATCTAGCTCATCTCTGGCAGCAGATGTGTGTTTAGAGAGGAAGTGAGAGATCAGTGCCCGCCGCGGGATGTGCTGTTGTCAGCTGCATATCAGCTGTAAACAGCCCGAGGCTGCACCATTTCATCTGTGAGTGGAGACCACGTGCCCTCTCACCAGCTGCCAGTGCTGTTTTACACATGGAAACAAATGAGAGAGAGAGAGACCACTGTGTAAACCTCATTTTCATAAAAAAGTGATCATATCAGCCGTGACACTGATCACAATACCACACTTTTCTTTGTGTTTAAATCTCATCTCGTGTCTCACCCGGGGTGTGCACACCCGGCACATTATCTGAAGCAGTGGGCGACTATATAATTAACCCATGTGACCTCACTGCCTTCACTGACGCCTGCTGGAGACCCAACAGCAGAACCTCCAGCAGTGAGCGACGTAATGGGACTTCCTGTAGTCCAGAATCCCTAATTACACACATCACGAACAAAACAAACAACCACTATAGCTAGTGTTTTAGGTTGGGTGACATTTATTGATTCAGTGAGGATTCCTGTATAAAATATCTTTCCATTCATTTTCTCAAATGCAGTATATGTTTACATTATATTATATTTATGCATTGGGCAGAAACTTTTATCAAAAGCAACTTACAGTGCATTCAAGCTATACTTTTTTTATTAGTATGTATTCCCTGGGAATCGAACCCACAACCTTTTGTGCTGCTGACTCAATGCTCTCCTAATTGAGTTACATGTACACAAACAGTTACGTTGTTTATAAGCACAAATTTGGGTTTCCTCTACCATCCACTGAGAGACCACTGTGACTCTCCCCAGTCCCTAAAATACTGCTTAGGCATCGACACGGGCTCCTGCATTTTGTGAAGACGGGTCCCAGCTGTCAGGAAAGGCCCTCAGCGGTCACCTCCAGCCTGTGTAATCATCTCCTCTCAGGTCCGTGCTGCTCTTCTTTCAAACGCTCGACACCTATGGGCCGGCTCTCTGCGGAACGCTGCATGCCTGCGGCTCTCCTCTATGATAAACAGCCTCTGTTTACAGGCTAACTTGTGTGTAAAGCGCACAATAAATCACCAGACAGACAAACTTCAGGGGGAGAAAAGAGTACTTTTTGTCATTTGTTTAGAACAGTCTTGCCTGCTTGTCTCTCACTCTTTCTCTCTCCACTATCTTTACACTTCAGCTGCAACACAATACAACACAATAACATGTAGATTAAGATTAAAATTAGGTTAAATGATTGAATTAATTAAGGAACAGTTCATTTAAACTTCATTTGGTTCTAGTTCTTTATAATAACCAGGAACAAGAAGCAAATATAAATGCACTTGTATCTCTATTTAAATGAGAAGAAATGCCATCACAGAAAGTTTATTTTCAAGCTTTGATGTTGTAAATGAAGTAAATGTTTGTATAGATCTGGTTTTTCTATGACTCGGGTTCTCCTGATTCTATATGAAATCAAATACTATTAAATATTTACTTCATTAAAGCACATTTCAGGACTTATTGCTCATATTAAAATAAAAATGTTCTGCTCCTGACACATCTTTCTGTTTTGGATGTTATTTACAATATGTTTAACTTCATCTCCAGCACCTTCAGGTAACACAGACTTCTCACAATTACTACAAACATTCAAAATGTTGCAAACAGTGTTTCAACTTCAAAGGGAAAATTGACTTCTTGAAGATTTATTTTCTTAATGTGTTTAATTTATTGGTGCTTTTTTTATCGACTTCAAAGAGAAAAAATATGATAAAATGTAATAATTTCCTCCAGTTGTAAAATTATTTTTCTGTTGATGTAAATGTGATAAGCATGAATAAACACTATTAACCAATGAAATCATTCCTAACTTTTCACAGCCCAAGCAAATCTTAATGGATGCACTGAAGTTCTGTCCTAAAATATTCTGAATATTAATTTTTTGGAGATCCAATGTACCATACGTCCTAACACAGACAACACGGTTTCTTTCAACTATATGCAACAGTGACTGCTCAGAAAGCTCTTTAACATGGACAGCAATCACACACACAGACAAACACACAAACACGCACTCACACATATATTCACACACACACACACACACACACACACACACACACACACAGGGCCTGACTGACACAGTCTAATTATGCTAATTGCTTTACTGCTCTTGCTGTATTTATGCATGTTGTCTAAGATAAATAAGAGAAACTGCTTCAGATCAACTGTATTCATTTTAGCAAACCAGCCCATGTTTGTTATGAGATTGCTCTGTGTTTACCCCTGAAATTCTGCAGGCAACTGCAATTCTGATCGTACATTTATTTTTCCCACAGACGGTCCCAAGACTGTGTCTGTTCTGTTCTTATAACGAAATGCTTTTTAATATTTATGCACAATGAATAGAAGAAAAACAGCACACATTAAAATATTACATTCACCAGAATGAACAAATCTGTGCTGCATATCGAGCGCGCTGGTGTTTTTAACACTGCAAGGTTCTGTTCAGTGAAGGTTCAACATCAGGTGTCAAAGGCGAGAGCGACTCCTGCAGATAACAAACGCAGCAGTTACGATTGGGCCGCGCTGACATTATCCCTGCAAAGGTCAATGTATAGCGACATCTGCGATGAAGAAATGAGCGCTCTGCCATCATTTCCAAGGCAAAAGGTCAGACACAAGCTGATTGGTGATAGAACCATCAAATTAACCAATCAATACATGGCTGGGGTGGTAGGAAACAGCCCCTCGGGGGAAAACAGACAGGCTGGACCAAATGCCAAGATGTCAGTAGCTCTGTGCCAGTGAGAGCCCACAGAAGGGGAAGGGTTTGTGTATCACACACACGTTTACTTTTCTATCTAAATGGGAACATTCCATAGACTTCTATTGTTTTAATGCACAGTTCATTATAAACAATATAACTTAACCCACACTCTCACCCTAACAGAAAACCTTCTGCATTTTTACAAATTAAAACATTACTATATTTTTATATAGTAACACTGCATTTTTACAAATGAGGACATCCTCTAAAGGAGGTTTTTCTCAGATTTGTCAACTGACTTAAACATACACAATCAGTTTCTCTTGTTTACTGATTGGATCAACATGCTTGGTTGATGTGGAGGCTGTTTAAATGACTACTCTTCTCTCTGATTGGTTTGTTCATGTGTCAATCAGAGAGAAAGACAACGAGAGATGGTGGTATAATGAAGATCTTTGTATGACCAGTGGAGGGCCCTGCATCAGCAAAACACTTCTCATGTCTCATCTCCAGCTTCAAACTGTTCAACCACAAAAACTGTTCAACTGAATACAGTCTCAATGTTCCCCTGAAGTGAGCTTTAAATAACAAAGTCACTCTTCCACTCTTCCATATGGGCCACTTCCAAGTTTCTGACCGTGGTAAAATCACTGTAATTTTTCTAGTAAATGTTCAGAAATATCGATATATCAAATCTGTGCATTAAGATTAGTGGTGTTAATGCTGCGTTAGTGGAGACTCTTTATTTATTTCACTAATACAATAATCAAATAATTAGAAATCATTTTGTTTGTTTATCATCTCATACCACTTAGTTAATAATCACATAATGGTGATAATAATAATAATAATAATAGGAAATAAAAGTAAATAAACATTTTAGAAGTGTCACTGAAGAACACGTGCTGATTCTCAAACAGGTTTAAAAATCTCACTCTTTCTGCACCTAATCTTTCTTTAATGTCTTTAATCCCACATCAGTCTTCAGTTTTGATATCACGCAGGATCAAACCACATAAAGAGACGATTAGCAACCTGAACCGTCTCCTGTCAATATGAGTACTCCAGTGACAGAGCGTGAACATCTTACAGTTCACACCAAGGTTAAATGTATCATAAATGCACATATCAGTTCAGTAATGCTCCATGCAAATGTGCCCAGTTAAAAAATGTTAGGTTGTAAGAATATTTCCATAACGTTTCTATTAAGTAGCACAAACATTAAAAGCGTTATTTTGAAATGTTTAGGAATGTTTAAAAGGTGTATATACATATATATACTGTTATAAAGATATATAATGTTAAACGAAAGTTCTACTTATGTTTCTGCAAGAAATTTCTGGATAACCTTGAGAGAACTTTAACAGAATGTTGGACAATGTTGTGAGAGTGATCCCTGTTAGCTGGGTAGTAACCTGCTGGCTCTGTTTCATGTGATCTCATACAAGCTGTTAAAACAAACACGAGGCATTAATCTTGTTTACAGGAACAGTATTGTGCACATACTGTCGGAGTGAGAAGAGATGAAAAGAGAGAGCAAGTGAGCAGAAAGACAGCCTCCTGTCTCTCTTTACAGTGAAGACCGTCATTAATCCAGAGCTCATGAGTTATACTGAAATGACTCAATGACATCGAATTCCTTCACAATGAGGAACAGACAATTGAGAGGATTATTTTGCATAGTGGGATTTGTGCTCGCTATTTTTTGGGACAGGGTTTACATTTCTCCATGACATTAGAAAGTCTGACAGACGTGTCTGCTCTGACAGTTTTGTCACTTTCAGATGGTTAATACACAGACAATCACAGAGATGTAAATACTTTAATACGAGCTTGTAATGTTTGTTAATTCTAACAAAACGGTTTTAATTTTCACATCATTTGTCTTTTATGTATATGTAGATGAGCTGTCGTGTGTCGGCAGTACTAATCCTCTGAATACGCTGTTTTTTAATAAAAAAATCTCACCAGTTGTGGTTTGATCCTTCTTGATATTTTGTTTTGGATTTAAATATCAAAATAACGATTGATGTAGAATTAAAAATATTAAACCAGAACCGAAAACCAGAAATATAAGGTTCATTTGTTAGTAAACAACACATTTGAATGCTTCCATTATACTAAACAAAACTGTTTGTATTATGAGCTTGTGACTTTTGTTGACAAAGTTTTAATATTGTTAAATTTGTACAAAAAACTAAAACTACATTTTATACAATACTGAAAGAGCCATAGTATTCATTAGAGTACATTAAAATACCATGACCCTTAAATATGCAAAATCCTAAAATTACTATCTTACACCATTATACTGTATCATGCTATTACTGATAATACAGTAAAAAGACAGAAAATACCCATTCGGACAGGAATTCTGACTACTTAAGAATAACTTTTTAATATTTAATGTTGAAGAAATGTTCTACTAACGTTACTTCAAAAATGTTTAAGATAACTTTGAAAGAACGTTAGCCAAAGTTAGTTCCCTGTTAGCTGGAAGAGCATGTAGAGGAAATGTCTCTTTAGGGGAATAGGCACTGTGTTGCTCTCCCGGCATGTTAAAATTCTGCAGGTATTTCAAGGTTGTTATTTGTTTCAGATAAACAGTGCGGGTCAGGGTTCACGATCGCCTGCGTTCCCGATCCTCCGCAGACCCGTGATGGACAGCAATCAGCCTCGCACCCACATCACTCCTGAGACAAAGTGAGGGTCAAGACAGCGGGAGATCTGGTCTGTCGTTTTAATTATCCAAATGATATTCACAGACGAAACCTCTCCCATCCGTCAGGGCAGAGCATTACCATAGACAGTGTTTGTTTAAAGACTGGCCTATAAAATCAAACAATTATGAATGCAGACAAGACTTGCTATTGACTGCATAAATAATGAGGCTGGATCCCCCCCTTTCCTCTGTCCAAATTCCCACTACTAATGAAACAGAAGGGCTGCACAGGAAATGGATAGAGGATCATCAAAATTCCCAACCATGTGCTACTCACTGACCCACCTGTTCCACCTTAACTGAGAATATCTGTTCCACCTTAACTGAGAATACCTGTTCCACTGTGTCCAGTTCTACCTGTGAGCAGAAAACACCTGCCAACCAATGACAGGTAAGTCAGAACACACCTGCACACATCTGCCACCTGCCGCCGAGCACACACACACACCTGAACACACACACCTGAACACACACACACACCTGCACACACCTGCCACCTGCCGCCGAGCACACACACACACCTGAACACACACACACACACCTGAACACATACCCACACCTGAAAAGAACAAACACAAACACATCTGCCACCCAGAGCCACACACACACACACACACACCTGAACACACACACCTGAACACATACACACACCTGCACACACCTGCCACCTGCCGCCGAGCACACACACACACCTGAACACACACACACACACCTGAACACACACACACACACCTGAACACACACACACACACCTGAACACATACACACACCTGCACACATCTGCCACCTGCCGCCGAGCACACACACACACCTGAACACACACACACACCTGAACACACACACACACACCTGAACACATACCCACACCTGCACACATCTGCCACCTGCACAAACACCTGAACACATCACACACACACACACACACACCTGAACACACACACACACACCTGAACACATACACACACCTACAGCCCAGACACACACACACACACACCTGAACACATACACACACCTACAGCCCAGCACACACACACACACACACACACCTGAACACATACACACACCTACAGCCCAGCACACACACACACACACCTGAACACATACACACACCTGCAGCCCAGCACACACACACACCTAAACACACACACACCTAAACACACACACAAACTGGTGCCACCTGCACCTGTCTGACTGCTATTTCGCATCTGTGCCCAACAGACTCAAACACACATGCAATTTTTGCACACAAAAGCATGCGGGTAATGCAAGAACATTGCTAAAGTGACAAACAGCCAACGTAAGAAACAGTGTGACAAATAGACCAGAGCAGTGTGAAAACTCATCCGCTGTGTTGGACAGCAGCAGTACAAATGATCTGTCAGAAAGCCATCTAACACATAAGATGAGACTGAGCTGTGTGTGTGTGTTTATGAGTATGTAAATTCTGTTTGCATTATGTTAAGCATGCTAGCAAACCACAACAAGAGAGGCTTTGACATGTTTGCTTTTAACAGCAAATTAGTGAAGGAGGGAAAGCTGGAGATCGCCGACAGCTGATGTAAATTACGCAGCTAAAGCACAGAGCGCTGACCTCACACACCCATGCTGTGATCTCTGACATCACAAACATCTGCCTCACGTTTGACTAAATCTGTGCTGGGAAAGCATGACAGCCCTCGACTGATAGAGACAGAGATCAGCTATAGAATGAAGCCACAGAAACAGCAGAAAATGAAACTTTTCAAATCATTCTTGGTATTGCAAAAGTGCTGGTAAAAATGCTGTTGACATTAGGGTTGCCAGATCTGTGAAACACAACCAGCCCTACAACCAAACAAAACGAGCCCAGTGTAAACTAGCCCCTAGTCCAAACTCTTAAACTCTAAATATGCCCTCCCATACCTAAAATACATATTTTACAGTCACTGTTATGCAATTTGATCTTGAAAATCACTGTGTAGCAGTACACAGTCAAGTAAAGTATTTCAATACAAGCACTTCAGTTAAATATAATTTTTGCAGTATGTCAAAACATTCACCTGTGGCAAACAGTTTAAAGTAGCTCAATTCTGCAGGAAAACCACAGACTTGGCAACACAGTTTGAAACTGCTTTTGTTTTGTATTTTGCAAAATGTGATGATCCCGTCTTGATCTGAGAACGTTTTCAGAAACATCTCGTGTGCTTCAGTGCAAACATGATGTCATCCAGCATCTGCGTTCTTCAGAACTAAACCAAATCTACTAAAACTAAACTAACTCTGAACTAAATCTTTATCTGATCCAGCTGATGAACGAGCTACACTGTTCTGTACAGCCACACCTGCTTTCTTTAAATGGTGTTTTGGGAAAACATGTCTTTAAAAACAATAATGAGCCAAACACAATGACCGAAGTATAATTATTACAGCACATTAAAGCGCTATCACAGGAATATCAGTGAATTAAACATTGTTCTCATCTGATAATCACACTCACGGGCCTCGTTTCTTGCATGAGCTGTAAATGAAAAGTTCTTTATGTGCCGAATGATGTGAAAACAAAAAGGAATTTAAAGGTTTCTTAGGAACAGCATTAGGAACACAGGAGAAGAGAAACGACCATTTAAATCCACTGAAAGAAATTCCCAGCAAAGCCAAAAACAGACAGACAGGATCTGATGTCACCACACGCATCATCATGAGAAGAGCTTGTCATCAAGCGGCTGGGAGGGGATGAACGTCTTTTTTAAGTTCTCCTTTTTTTCTCCACCACCTTCTACCTGATCTCACCAAACATCCACACAAACATAATGGTGATAACATGATTTGTGTGAACTGTGAATCAGTCTGTGATTACATGTGGTGACAGCTGCACGCAGACGCCAGGCTCAAAGCCGCCTCGCTCCTGCTTGATGTTATGCAGATGTAAACAGCTGTCATTTCTAAAGCCTCCGTCTTCTGGCATTCCACCGGCATGAAGATCGAAGGTTTTCAAAGTCTTTTTTCTTAGCCTTTTATTTCCTAATCTACGCCCTATTATCACAAACAACCCAAAACAATGAAGATGACGCTATAAAAAACAAACAACAGAAACCAAAAGACAATAAAGTACATGAGGAGCTGATGAAGGATTGCAAGCAGCATTTGAAGCCGGGAGACACTAAGAGGCATTTGGTGTCCTGCCACCTTGCACTCGCTGCAGATGCATGCACACGCGCAGACGCAGATGCAGGCAGCAATTAAATAATAAAGCCATCTCTCTCTCCCTCCCTCTCCCTCTCTCTCTCTCACCCATGTGATTTAGGCACTGGGCGTCTGACAGTCAAGGTCACACCATACGACGGTTCCCAAAACAAGCATGACCATAAACATTAGTGACATCTGTTAACGCTCGTGTAATTTACTGCCAGGCCTTTATCTTCCAAACAGAGTAAACAAAAGGTTCTGTCTCTCTCTCTCTCTCTCTCTCTCTCTCTGCTGTGTCCGTGAACATACACAGTGTTTGTCCTTCACAGACAGCTAAGCTCTGATCTGTCTTAAAATCAAACCGTGCATCTATAATTCATCTCTTGTTAAGCATGATGTGGGAGATGTAACTGCTGTTATTTAGCGGGTGGAAGTGAGAAGCTCTGTGAACTTCTGAGCTCTTGCTAATGATCCATCTCTGCTGTCAGAATCAATGCGGCCTGCTGCCCACACAAATGACGATGAACTGTGGGAGCGGACAAGATGGTCATTTCTGTGGCCGTGAGCGCTGGCACAAGCTGTGCTGACTGAACCCATTCACACTTGAGCAGAAAGAGAAGCTACTTAAAGTGACAATATTCTAAAGCCTTTCCCCCCTGAGGTCATCTTACATTGTTATGTTTCTAATCATAATTTCAATCATTTTTGACCCATTTGACCAATTTTGCACCCTCTCTTTGACTCAGGCTGTATGTGTTCTGTGTTTGTGTTCATGTGTGCTGGAGGAGGCTTGGCTTTGGTGAAGAGAGGGCGAGATCTTATACTTTCAAAGCTAGCTTGCGATCGCAAGGCTCTCCAGAATTTCCAAATTGCCAATCCTACCTTTAATTTAAAAATTAAAGCGATCGGTCGACCAATCAGAATCAACAATGTTGTACAACAACACTCCTTATAACTAAACTAAAATCAAGATAAATCATTCAACAAACCTGGCATGAGAAACGAAAATGAATGTTGTACATAAAACCTGTGTGTGTGTGTCCCATCTTTATTTAACACTATCAGACACACTTTAAGTGTTCTGAAATTAGCCTCATGCTCAACAACTAGTGACTGCATGCATGCATTATTAGTTCATTTTCTTCAGATCAATCACTAGCTGAGCGTGCTTTTTAAAAATGTCATCCTCAGACTTTTCACAATCAATTAACTGAAGATTAAAGGGGACATTTTGCCAGGAACAAGTCTTTCCCTGAAAAGGCCAGACTTCCAGTCTCATATCCGTGTTAATTATACATTTCCACTTCCCTGTCACACACTAACCCTGTCTTATGAGAATATCACAGGCAGTCCGGGGACCGCTGTACCGCTATTTAGTTTTCTCAGTTTTTCTGGACGATATCTCAGTTTTTCTGGACGGCAGCTTTCATTTCCTCACGTTAAACAGTTCAGAGACGACACGTGAATCTACGCCATATTATCTCCTGAGCAACAAATCTCTATTCTCACAACATGCAGATTCATGAATCTCTGATGACTTTCATTAATTCAGACGACTGCATGACTGCTGGAATTTATACAATCACTGAAGTTTCCCTTTTAATTTGTTGATGTAATTTTGCTCTTCAGGTTGTTGATGAACATTCAACAAAACAACAGATTATTCTGATGTCAGAATCAAATGGACAGAATAAATTGGACTTATGTAATATAAATGGAATATGTACAGTCTTAAACAGTCTGAATCTAATCTTACCTGCAGGATGTGACTTCCAAGTTGAGGCTCAAAGATCTCCGTGGCAACAGCGCTGGGGAACCGCCTCCGCTGGGACCCGATAGCTATGAAGACAGAAACACACAAAGTGAGCATGCGCATGCTTTCCCTTTACATCCAAATGAACTTGGAAACAGAATTTGCCATTTTAAACAGATACAGAAACCTGTTGAAGAAACACTCAATGTGAAGCCTGTGATACTGTAAATACACAGATGCAAATCAAAACTTCTGAATGCATATTCAGCCAGGTTCAATGCCACAAACCCACTGTAGATGGCAGGAGTAATATCCCATGAGCTGCCCTTAGGGCTTTTTTCCAAGTTCCCAACTTTAAGGTCAACTCAGGCTGTGTTAAAAATGGCCCGAGGTGATTTCAAACTTAACAGACCTTGTCTCACCAGAGCTCATTAGAGAGAATTTTATATCAGTGCCCTGTAGTTAATTTTCTAAGCCAGTCGTTAGCATAACATTGCTGAATAAAGTGCAATTAATGTTATAATAAAGACTGAACGACCATCAAGAAGTTTCAAGGACCTGAGGCAAACAAGAGTTTGGTGTTTGGGGGGGAAGCAACATGGGACGTGAGGACACAGTGCCCCAGGTGAGAGCACGCGTGAGAGGGGCCGAGAGACATTACAGAGGGCCCCTGTCCTTCACAGAGACTTCAGCAGGGTAAACACACTTCTCCCCTCCGGTAATGCTTTCAGCATTCAGCCCTGTTTCCACCCCAGAGGAAGATCAGGGGCATAACATGAGCAGGAAGGGCAGCAGCAGAGAGAGAGATGGTCAAGATATCAGATTATTCCTGGAGCTGCAGGGGGGGTCACTGGCCATCACTGCAGGTGGGAATACAAACGATCTAGAGCTGATGAGAGACAGCAGAGGGTGCTGTTACACCCAGAGGACAACACACACACACACAACACACACACACACACACACACACACACAACACTACACACTTAAACACAAGACACCACACACACACACACACACAAACACAAACAACACACACACACACAACACACACTTAAACACAAGACACCACACACACACACACACAACACACACACACACACACACACACAACACTACACACTCAAACACAAGACACCACACACACACACACACACAACACTACACACTCAAACACAAGACACCACACACACACACACAAACAACACTACACACTCAAACACAAGACACCACACACACACACACACACACACACACACACACACACACACACACACACACACACACACAACATAAGAATACACTTCACCAGTGTCAGGTTAACTCTTCTGTCTCTGTCCTTACAAGATGATCTCTAGACAAAAGCTCTCTTCACTGAAGGATTCTCGCCTATGAAAGGTCATGGAAATTACGCACATGCGCTTAAGGATTGAGGATCCTTCCAGACTCAAACTATTGAGTGAGAGCAGAGAGCAGCTCTCAGAGCTCACCCTTCCAAACACCTCACATCCCTCTCTGATGTCACAACAAACACTAACAGCCTGAGAAAAACAAGAATGTTTCCAATGATGTTGAATAGGAAACCCAGCTAACAATTTTAGGAATGTTTCCTAAATGTTCCCATTAAATAACAAAAACTTTTGTTGAAAATTAAAAGAATTGAAAGGTCTAAATTTCTATAAATTTCTACCTGTCTACCATATAAAATATACATTTTCACACAACTATGGTCAGATTTCAAACTTTTATTCCTTGTTAATATATGTACACATGCACACATACATCTGACATAACCTGTTGCATTACGTACAAAGTCTGTTGTTTCTTGTTAAACGTTATTTCAAAAATGGCATAGCTGCTGAGCAGTCGGAGAGATGAATATAATTGCTTATTGACCTCAGGAATGATGCTCTATTAATCTGCTTCATTTTGCTTGTGACGCAAATGATGATGATACGAATAGAGAGGTTGGGAGGCAATATAATGCCTGTCCTGCAATGATTACCCATCATATATCTCCTGTAATTTAGCTGCTTTCATTCAAACAAACGAACACAAAAGAATGTTTCTTTTGCATGAGAGAGCAGGACAGAAAGAGAAAGACAGAGAAAGATGACAGCAGAGACGCTGAGGAGATATTCAGGACGACTGGAGAAGAATGAGACCTGAAAACACCTGATAACCTCTGTGTGCAATCAACAGAAGGTGAGAACAGATTCACGGTATTAAATCTAGAACACAGATGATTACAGACACATTCAGAGCACAGTGGAACAATCTGTAATGCCACGGCAACAGGAGTCGTTGTGGAAACAGGTCTGCAGATGAGAAAGTGACAGACAGATATTAGGAGAGGTGTAAAGGTGGATGCCTGTACACACTGAAAGCTGATGCCTCACACTGCTGAGGCAGGAAAATATTAGCAGCAGGGAAATATCTGGAATGTCTTTGGAGAGAGTAATTAACAGCAAACCTGCAACAACATGATCCAGAGAGGAAACCAGAAGGAGAGAAAGATCTCCTGTATTTGAGCAGCAGGCTACAGTGATAAGAGAACATCATGAGTGATAACAGCCCTCATTGTATCAGCATTGCACAGCTTGAGCAAGAGAAACAGTGAAAACAAAGCGCAGTGCAGTACGAGGATTCAGATCAGGTCAGTGAGAAACCACCTGCGCCATAAAATAAATGAACTCTGTGCCACTCGGCCCCTGATCCACCAAATTACATTTCCAGCCTCACGACTGCAGGACATGTGGGACAGTTTGATGCTTCACTGCTGTCCGTCTGTCTGCAGAGCTAATGTTCATTCAGATCTAATTAGAGACCTGAAATGAACATTGTGGATTAGATGAAAACATCAGAAACAGAGGCTATCCTCAGAGAACAACTGCAGAAATGAGAGAGAGAGAGAGAGAGAGAGAGAGAGAGAGAGAGAGAGAGAGAGAGAGAGAGAGAGAAGGAGGTGGTAAGAATTAATTACTAGCTATTAGAGTACAAGTCATCTCAATGTAAATGATGAGTTAAACAGAGAAATTAGTCTCTTCGTTGTTAAAATACTCTGACCTCTGTCTGATTAACTAGTAAATAAATGCAAAGATGGACACACTCAGATCTGCTCTGTACATTAACAAAAATGAAAGTAAGCAGAATCTTATTTAACACATTCACAACTCAAAACTCTTCCTGTAGTACAAAAACGTCTCATTTCGAAATGATTGTTTGTGATGACACAACCATGAGCATATTTAAGTCGAAATAAAACCGTAAAGGTAAATCTTTGGTGGAAAACGATTTTATCCATCAGAAACAGTTTGTATTGTGAAACGTGAAAACATGCCCTTGTTTAAAGCTGCAATTCGTAACTTTTTGGGTTAAAAATAAACAAAAATCAGTAATTGAGCAAGTTTATAATCATGATTTATAATTTGAGCTGTCGGTCTGATTTCTTGGGAAATGTCATTTTGGCTTAATTTGCCTTCATATATAAAGTATGTAAAATATCCTGTAATTTTTCAAACAGAGATGGTGATAGAGGTGAAAGTTAGAGCTTGCAACTTTAAATACAGATAAAGAAAAAGGTCCAAACTGGTCGGGTGTTGTCGTGATTTAATTAAGATGGTTATCAGGGCTGTTTGTACACAACATTATCTGTGAACTTTTGCCGAAACACAAAGTTGCAGGTAATGTAACTGTACCGTTTGTTCCTCATTTTATTTGTCCAAAACCACAAATGTAAAGCAGAAGATGTCGTCTGCATTACCACAGCGCAGGTACAGCCACGAGTGGCAGCGCTTATCAGCTGCTCTTCTTCTCCTCTGCCTTTTAAGATCTCTCCTTCAGAAAGCAGGGTAATGGATCTCTTCTACACCCCTGCTTTGTGTGTGTGTATGTCCTCACATGTGCCCTTGGCAGAGAATTAGACGAGGTAACAGGTCAATTTAACATGTTGTGGCGCTGCTTTGTTCGTCTTCGACACACTGATTGCCTTTGTGCTTTAACTGCTTCTTTCTCATCTGCCCACCATCAATACAAACACCCCCTGCAGGCCCTCCTTTAAACCCTGGTTAAAGTGTTTGCTCCAGGATTGCATTAGCAAACCAGAAATTAATCTTCCATTACAGAGAATATTAAAGATGCCGAATCTCTGAAGGTGGCGGCAATAAAACAGTTTAACTGCTGTACTGAAGCATGACTGTCAGAAGCAGCAGACAGTGAGTGTTTGATCATGTGCTAAAGAGCAGACGGTGGGAAGAAAATGATTCCAAAAGCAAGGAAAAACTCTAGATAGTGGACTGTTTTGGGGGAAAATGTGAATAGAAAGAAATAAAAAATTCCTGAAATGTTCTAAACAGCAACACGTAACTTTACATTTAGTCCGTCGTTTGCCATCTGTGTTTATAAATCACAGTGACAGGAAGAAGATGAACCAACAGCTTAAAGGAAAATGTATGTTTTACATATGGTAAACAAATGTTTACCAGGTTCCCCACTGAAGCGAACGGTCAGCCGCCTTCTGAAGTAAATAAATTCAGTTTATTTCCATGTTTGCAGAAGCACTACTGCCTTGTTTGTGCTCAAACCAACAAGTGCAGCTTACAGCAGATTTACATTTAAAAAGCCCCCGTGTTCAATAGATAATAAGTGTTAATTCAAACAAATATCAGCCGTGAAATCGATGGAGGCTGTGCGGCACTCCCAGGCGGATGCTCCGAGGTCGGATGCTCCGAGGTCGGATGCTCCGAGGCCGGATGCTCCGAGGCTGGTCTTGGTCTTTCCAGACACTCCCACATGGTCACCTGTGGCTACTGCACAAACACATGAATTTCATCTCAGCACAGGCTGTCAGATATCTCCCTTGTCTGAAGACTTTTAATCGATTAGTTATATTACATCAGCTGCAGGCAGGCGCAGGTGATTCGGGCGCTGGAACACTTTAATTACTGTACCAGCGTACCAGCACAATATCAGCCGCTACACTGACGCTTCAGCTCCACTTCCAACCCAACACACACACTGTATATACTCACACTGCTAAGAAATACTAATGGTTTATAAACTCTAATAGGTTATCTCTAAATGTATCTGAATTCACTCTAAGCTTGTCTGCTTGATTTTATGGCAAAAATAACAGCTGAAACCTTTAGGATGGCCACAGTAATTGACACACCACGAGTCGATCACAGGAGAGAGTGAAACGACGGTTCATTTTAGAAAGTGTCCACTGAATTGATTTAACAAGTTTAATGTGCATCACTGTGGGTCTATTACTGGCTGTGAGCCTCAGTGATGCTATTTGTTCGACTGGTAAAAATACTGCCCTTTAGAATGAGTGTATTAGATCTAAAATTGCAGAGAAAACCCCATTACAACTTTATTGCTGGTAAATTGGAACCAAACGTTTGCTGTATTTCAATTATTGTGAGTTACCCAGGAAATAAATTGATTTTGTAAAGACTCAATCACAGAGACACTGATGAGCTTTATTACAACCTGAAGCTGGTCTTTTTGTTTTCTCCACATAGCAATTTTCCAGAAATTGTCAATTAAGGACTTTCGGGTCAATTTTTTGCCTCCAGGAACATTTCTGTCCAGAGAAGAGAAATTGTCATACAATCGCAGGGTGTCGTTGTTGATGCTCGTTTGGCTTAAAATGTTAATGTGGCCCCTCCCGAAGCCCAGTGCAACAACAACAAAGAATCGCCCACTTTGACATGATGGGTGATCATTATGTGACTCATCTCCACTCATGTTGGCTAATGTTCTCTGAAAGTTCTCTGAAAGTTCTCAAAACATTCTCTCAAAGCTGTCAAAACTGCTACAGACAGAACAAACGTTTCAATTCAAGAGATTCTCAAAAATGAGTCTCATTCCAAGCCTGCACGAAGCAGTCGGATGATACCAACAGAAAATGTGGTTTATATTACAACAAGCCCAAAGACAGCAAATCAAATTCAACACGAGCAACAAACACAGATGAGAAAACAATACAGCAGAGTTTAATTCAAGAATCTGCATAATTAGAATCCTTTAAAAAAACAGAGAGAGAAAAGCAAGAACAGTGCAGCTTTGAAGTTGATATCATTTAATGACATCAGCTCTTTTCACAGGCATCTGCGCAGACGAGTCGTCAGGAAACACAGGAAATGCTCATCTGCTCACCAAGATCGGTGACACAGGGTTCCTCTCTTTCAGCTGCTTTAGCAGAGCCAATTAAACATGACTGGATACTTTCTTTATTCAACAGCTTCTTTCACATCATTCTAATTTACTGTCAGAGCAGTGTGAATATCAGAAAATAAATGATTTACTACAGCCCGTAAGCCAATAATGTTCCATTTGTCATGCAGTGAGAGAGACTACACTAATGGGATTATTAAGGGCATTAGTTATAATAGTAAATGCTTTTATTCACTTGATCTGAGTTTAGACGTTCTTCTTCAAATAAGTATCTCTTGATCTTCAGAGAGAAGAGGAGAACCACGCTCAGGTATGTATGTCGAACAATCTCTCAAAAGACGGGAGATTAAAAGATGCCAGCAAAAATGTTTTTGTGAACATCAAAACTAACAAGTATTCATTTAATGTCCAGACATTAAATTCTTGTGCCTAAAATAAACAAAAACTTCTTGTCTGGTACAAGCAGCACTGAGTAACGTTTGACGGTTACAGTATACAGTATACGTGTCGTCATCAATGTTTTGTACAGCAGTCCTGGTAAACGGACACAGAGCTGCTGTAAAGCTGCTAGCTGGCACTTTGGGAGTTAATGATAAGGTCATTTGTAATAGTTTGTGAAGATATTAGCCACAGATGACTCGGTTCAATAACAGCCCTGGAAACGAGTTCTTCTATATTCATTCTTCTCTTCATTCTTCTGTCTCCTGGATTCATTTCTCCATTACTGGCCTATTTACTAAAGGGCTAATCACTAGCAGACTCAGTTCAGCCAATCAGGGTTTAAGCACTGACTATACGTCAAAACACCTCTATTTTCCTGCCAGAAAATCTCCATTGTTGTTAGTGAGGAAATACAGCCTTTTCTGAAGGTGAACACACACAAACACACCACAAATACACACCAGTGTGCAAACACACTCCTGAGTGAAGCTATTGGGAAACTGAAGGCACCCTGGAGGGACGTCTCACGGTAGCTCTGCCAACACAGGCTTTGTCGTCTCCATTCAGAAGAGAAACAGATCATCATAGAGCAAAGTTACACTAAACAGATTTATAAAAATATAATATATAGCTGCTATATATTAGTGTAACTTTTTTTGATCTATATATATAACATACTTGCTCTATATATATATATATACACTCTATGATGATCTATATAGTAGATATATTTAATGTATATTTATATATATGCAAGTGTATATATATATGTATATATAGTGTAACGTTTGCTATATATTTTAGTGTAACTTTATATATATATATATATATATATATTTGGGCAGAGACATTAAAACATACAACACATAAAAATTGATATTTTGAATATTCCTAGAACATTCAAAATATTTAGCACCTCGCATAGAAAATGTCACACGAGGCAAATGTGATATAATAAGGATAAAACTGCCATATTTTACCAATTAACATCATTTCAGTCTCTGTTCATTAAAAAGACAAAGTACGTATACCATTTTTTCTTTTGCTGTTATTAAAACGAATTGACAACAACGCACCCTCAAGCTGTTTGCACCACACAGGCGGAAAAAAACTAAAGGTGTACAAATAATTGTTTCCATGGCAATTACAACTTCTTTGGTTTGGATTCAAAAATAAAGAAAATGACATAAACAAGCCCACAGCCTCAATGCAGCCAAAAGCAATTTCCTTTTCTAAATGTAGTTATGCGAAGCCTATGGACATCATCAACATTTAGTAATTTGTTTTATAATTACTGCTGTTTTGCTCATTGCTATTCAATTTTCTTTACACCACGGCTGGCGACTGGCATCTCTCATGCCTATGCAAATTACTGTTCATTTACAGAGTGAAGGATATCTGATTTATACCCATGATGCACTGCGCACAGCAACAGTTTTGTGTTTTCCTAATGTTTCCATTAAGTTACAAAAACGCTAAAAACTGTATTTTGAAAGACGTCCATTTTTTTAGATGTTGTAATAACAGAACTCAATAATGTCTCAAACTGTTTTCATACTCAACAAGATACCAGGGTCTGCAATCCAAAGTCACAGATCTCTATATGAACTCAAACATTAAAATAAATTAAAACATTAAAATATTAAATCCAGTTTTTCTGTAAATATTTACAGCTGTTTGGAATCACTTTCCGGTGATCATAAAAGGACAGGGAGCATATGTGTCCTGCACTCAGCTAACTGCAGGCACTGAACATGTCAATTATAGAGGCAGTGTTGGCGAGCTGAGGGGGGGTGTCTGGTGAAGTGTGGCATTTTGGTGACTGCTTGCTGCTCTGCATGCATGAATAATGAATGCACAGGTGGTGGAGGGGGTTCAGGGGCCTGCGCCAGCCTCCAAACAACAGAAAGGTCATGCTTGTTTGTGCAGTGTCCTTCTGACAGTGAATAGCTAATTTTGGTTTACGCTCCAAAAAAAAAAGAGCTTATGGGTCAATTATGGTAAAATTCAACAGGCACAAGGGAGAGAGACGCGGCGATAATAAATAAACACGTGAGAAGTGGAGGTCAGATTCTTTCAGCTGTGATGGCAGTAATATCTCGAGCTTTTATTACAGATAAGGGGCCAGATTCTACACTTTGTCTACCTGGTTTTGTTTTAGTGTTTTAGTGATTTTGTGTTCGGCGATTCTTGTGTGTAAAAATGTCAGCTCCAGATTATTCTAATATGCACATACAATGTGAAAAAGAAAAACAGGCACATTTTTCTCTTAGCAAAAAATAATTTGTGAAGCACATGAGATTTGCCGAATGACACTGCTCAGAGATTTCCCAAAAGGTTACGACCATCAGCTATGATGCAGAAATGCCTTACAAGAACTTTCTGCTCACAGTAAATACTGTATAATGAAACAGCAGCAGGGGTGTTGGCTCTCTGTGTAAAGATGCAGAGAAATTGTCTGGAACCGTGAATTGCTAAATGAATCGAATACTTCCACGCAAACCTCGACTGTCATGCGCTCTGAGCTTCCGGCCTGATGCAGGAAGTCACCATGTGTTTGTATTAGCATGTCCTTTGGCTCTGCAGGTCAGGCCCATCTCCTTGCTCCAGTCGGAAAGTAAACACAGATTCATGAGCTCAGAGAGAACGGGAGGGAATTTCCATTAGCTCCAGTGATGCAAGAATGGGAATCAATGGCAGGTTCTGTTCGGAATGTAGTGCAAATAAAACGAGACGCACTACTGATTTAATTCAAATGGCTGCTGTCAATGACACCAAACTGCTCTCGTTGTTTCAGAGGGTTTGAATTCACTGACCGATTCTTAAAACATGGGCAATGCGCTGCACTTTATTTATTTCCTGCGCTTACATCATTTCCTCTCTGAAGGTCGAGCGTGTTGGTGTTCACAGCAACAGTCTTGTGGACCCGCTACACCGAATTATTCACCACATACATCTTAAATTAAAATGCGGCTCTTCAAAGAGACAACAGTGATACCATCTGTGTGTTGGCTAAAATACTCAGAACAAAGCATATCAAATATATAAATATCAAAAATATGTACCTAAAATTCTGTACAAACCCATAATGTCCGTTAGAACAAAAACAATTTTATGCCTGTTATTTTGGGGGTCATGTCAAATCACAAAATACATGCTAATCAAAAAGATCACCAAAAAGTTCACCAAATTACTACAAAATAAGATACGGTTCTTTTAACATCATTTGTAAATCTTATTTTTTAATGACAACTTTAAACTATAGCAAGAAGAGCAAATATCTAGCACATTATGTTCATTTTTATTGATCCAGACAATATCCTTTAATCCTTTATCACCAACCGATTAACATTTGTTTATCGATTAACCAGACCCATTACTCACCTAATCAATACAGTTCAACTAAGCATCTATACTTACTGTTAAATGTATAGACAGCTTCAGTGCGCTGACATTTGTACCTCATTAGGGTTTTGCAGGGCATGACACGTCATCATGTCTATTTATAACCAACAGCTAGTTTTCTTCTTGAGTCTTTACTACAGCAGGGGAAGGAGGAAGATATGGCTGTGGTACTTTACTTCCCAGAACTTTTTAATATACGTTCACTGCTGTGTTATTCCTCTCTAGATGCTAACTACAAACCCAAAGTGATGATCTACAGACAACAATTCCCTTTTCATGCATATAAACAAACAGGAAATGTGTTTACAGTAATTACGCCTATAACAGAAGCCTAGCAGACAAAAGCAAAATCGTGCAGCATTTGTTAAAGGTCTCCAGCACTAGCATCACCAAATGCAATTGCAAAAATATTCCCCTAATATTGACAAGTCCTGCCCTACCATTGGTCACACCATTGGTCGACTGATCTTGCTATAGTAGTTAAATTGTCCAAGAACTGCCCAAGAGGTAGTGTGACTGATGTGTAAATCAACCAATCACAGTTCATTTTATTCAGCTTCGTGTTTCCAGACGGACTGTTAAAGAACGTGACACAAACATCTCCCAGAAATCCTGCCAAATTCAACCAGTTGAAGACTTCAAAACTCCTGAAGTGTTTCCAATTTTGAGAAACACTCAAAACGTTCAGCTAGTGCTATAGCTGTTATAGTGCTTGTGAATGAAAACAAACACACAATTTAGAACACAACCCAACAATACTCCGTCTCTTACCTTTGACCGAGGTGTTGGGCGGTGGTCCTTCAATCCTCAGGTTCCACGCTGGGTCTCCCTGATTGGCGAAGTCCCTCATCATAAGGTAGCTGATGGTGAGGCGGATGATGGAAGCTTTATCCAGTTGGCTGGTGATGGCGCCGGGAAGAGGAAGCATCTTCGCTAGCTCATAAAACTCGAAGTTTTCCTTCCCACGGCGTGAGCGAGCAGCGTCACGTGACTTCTCCTTCCTCAGAGCCTGCAACCTGACAGAAATATAAGATCTTCAGTTTTTCAGCAAACTGAATCTACTTATCAAAGCTTGACAAATTTTGTGTTTCTGTTGAAGACATTTCACAGCTAACAAATCATAAACGGAAATCCTTTAAGATAGTTTAAATGCTCCAGAACTGCAGCAGAAAACCTAAACGAACACGAAGAAAACAGAGTATATAAACAGTTCTTTCACCTGTGTGACTTCGATCAGAACTGAACATTTAACATAAATTTACATTTAAAAGCAACAGGTAATCAAAATGGTTTCATAGTGAACAATTAATTAATAGTAAATCAATTCATTTTATCAAGGTATTTATGTAGTAAACATGGTTTATCATTTATTATATTGTGACTGACAGTACTGCACAGAAGGAAAACCATGGTAACGGATCTAATAACATCAGCCTGAACTCATAACATATACATATGTATCTTGACACATCCCTGTGTGAATATCCTGATGTCATTTATAGCTTGATACCCAACATGCCGTTCTGTTTCTGCACTTTTTTTCCAGCCAGACGAAAGGCTCAACAGAAACAGCTTGTAACTGAACACAGCAGCTTGGCTGTTTTTTGGAAATGACTGTATATAGTATATAGAATCACAGACAGGCCGGGCAGCCGCAGTGTTGCACGCTGAGCTGCAGCAGTTAAAGCTGCATTGGTGCGACTTTGTTGTGTGATTCAATTGATACAGTCGCTGGAATCTAGAAGAGGGTGGAATCTGTGATTAGATTTGTTCTGGAGTCTCGTGAGACAGTCCTGTGAATGAGTTTCACATCAACCTGAGACACACACTCTTCACCATGACCCCATAAAAAGGCTGCAGTCTCGGTTCTTCTCATTAAAGTAAATGTTATCTCCTTGGTGTTCCACAGAAGATAAAAAGTCACGCAGGTTTGCAATGAAATAAGGGTGAGAAAACGATGGAAGAATTTTCATTTTTGGGTGAACTATCCCAAAAGTCACTTATGCTTTCAAAAGACCAGATAAAATCCTGTGCGCCATGTTTATAACTAGCTGTCTGTTTGCCTGTCTCGTACAGGCTAGTAAACCCATCTGAAGGATTTCTAGAAGGCCTTGTTCACAGTGAATCGCCTCCTTATGTTTCTCACAATAACACAGAGTGGCAGACACTCTCATAAGCTCGTAATGCAATTTACAGAACACTTTTATAAAGTCTAGCCTCTCTTAGCTAAGCAATTTCACGTCTCTGTTTAGCTTTCGTGCTCGCGAACAAGGATATTTTTAGATAAAACTAGAAAATGGCAGAACTGAGAGGGAGGAAAAAATGTTTTCATAAACTATGGTCAAATTAATTAATTTTTTAGCAAATTAATTATTAAGTACATGACAGATCAGTGCTTAACAATGTCTCCTTATCCTACCCTGATTCACAACAGTGAGTTTATAATAATGATTTACAATTTGGGCTGTTGGCTGCTATTGTCCGGCTACTATATGACATGTGCGGGTACTGTAGATAGTGCAGCATGTGTAGCTTGTTCTTACGGCAGCTGTTTAGAATTTAAACTTGTCATCCACATTAAGGAAATAACTTCACAAGTAACCTGCAACTTTATGTTTCAAACAGAGATGGTGATAGAGGCAAAAGTTACAGATTGCAGCTTTTTTAAAAATCCTAAAATAAGTCAGATACAAAGCATTTTTTGGATCTGATAATCCTGCAACGCATTTCTTCCAAAAGTCAGGGCATCTCAATGGCTCATGATAGGCCAGCAGATGTGTGTGTGTGAGGGGGGCTGTAGGCATGTGATTGTCTGTTTAAAAGTACAAGTGACCTGAGCGACTGGAAAAAGAGAGACTGTCACAGGAAAAGGTCACAGTGATGCTTATACAAAGTGAAACTCATGTCACAGAGAGAGAGGTGAGCTCTATTATACCTGCACACACTCACACTATAAATACAGCCATCAGACAAACAACAACCCACACACACATTAGCATTAAACTCAATTAATGAAAGCATGCAGAATATGACATGAATATTTAAAGTCACTATGAAATCAAACTGTACTATTCTTATTTTTAATTAATATTGCAGTGTTTGTTTTAAATGATTTATGTCATTGTTTTAAATTAATGTGCCCTTGTAATCTCTTCCCCCCTCAAAATGACATCTCTTCTCTTGATGATGTTTGTGGGCTATATTGACTGTCCAATGGCCAGACAGTTTCTATCCCTCCAACTTCCAACGATCCAATCAATTCCCACAGAAAAAAATCAAGGCCCGCTCTACATTTTTCTCATTGCAGAAGTCATTTCACTCGGACATGCATCACCATTTCTTGGTGACTTTAAGGTCAAAGAAAGGAGGAAATAAAGACAATCTAAAAACAATCCCACAAAAAAACAAGTTTACACACAACAGATCATTACTCACAAACTAACTCATTATATCAGAGCACCGGTCTGTGTGGGTGTGTGGTAATCTGGATTAAATTATTGGGGAGCAGAGCTATGAGGGGGGCCTCAGGGCCCGCTGGGGTCCCTCTCTTTATGATCAGAGGGTGGGCTTGTCAGCACTGATCTCCTGTCAGTGTGTGATTAAAAGGACTGTGGAAAGCCACAAGAGCGGCTGGATCTCTTCACTGCTGTTAATCCTGTTAGCTGTGAATAAATCTATTCGGGGGGCAGTACAGGTAAACCAGACGCAATGTGATTACATGGCAAAAGCGCTGCCTGAAACTCCACACTGCCAACACCCTGCCTTCACTTTCTCACATTTCCCCTCTGTGTGAGCCAAACGAACAACATTGTGGGACATAAACCTCCTTTGTAACCTAGAGGAGACCACAACCAAATGTTAAACATGTACCATAAAGATGTACAATGGACACATTCCCTCTCTCTCTCTCTCTCTCTCTCTCTCTCTCTCTCTCTGTTACACCCGCCCTCCCTCCCGGCCGTTTCCCAGCTGCCTCTGCTGCGAGCACGCGTCGAGGTGGAACGGTTCAGTATTAGCTGTGAAATTAGCAGCAGTGTCTGTTTAAGAGCTGGCATGCTCTGCAGAGAGACAGAAACTGTTAATGGTGTAAAAGCACTCATCACCTGGGAGACACAATTGCTTGAGCCGGAGCTCAGCGTCATCTCCTGCTGTCCCACAATCCCCCACACGCACCCCCTCCCGATCCATCCCTCCAACAGCTCACTTCTCTCCGCCTGGCAGATTTGAATCTTTCAAACTATTAAACTATCATGACTGTATCTTTTTATTAACATCAACTGAGAGCAGAGGCTGTACAGAGATTTTACCCTTGTTAACTGTGGTTAAACCCCCTAACACATTGTCACCTGTGCGTTCTACAACAATAAAGGTTCCTGAAAGGTTTTTTGTCAGGCTGAATAGTTCCATAAAGAACCTTGAACAACTGAAAGAACCCTTTTGTAGCACCTTTATTTTTAAGAGTGTAGCTTATCCCTTTAACACGTTCAATACATAGAGGTTTCATTTTAAATGTTGCACCTGCTTTATGTGCTAAGAAAGCGAATTGTAGGTAAACAGGCATTCACACAATTCAAAAGCTGCTGCCAGTAACAGCGATCTGGAAGCAGCCCAGAACTCATATGTACACGTTTATGCTTCTTGAACCATATGCAGATATTCAGAGAAACCTCCTGCTGTTTAGCAGCCATGCTAGCCGAACCCGCAGCACGGCAGAGACAGCTTTGAGATTACCTGCCACAGCCCCTGGACCTGGATGAATGAGAGAAACATTCTGAAGTAATGAAGCGCAGGTCACTCCAGCGGGGGGTGTGGGGGGGTGTTTGTACAAAACAACAGAAGATAAATAATTGATGCATGATGCACAATGCAGCGCTGCGCTCGCATCACCTTGATTTGGAACATGTTTAGAGTTGTGCTGTTGCGCCGCTGATGAAAATCACTGTTTAGGAAAACAAAAACCTCTTTGAGAGAGAGAGAGACAGAGAGAGAGACAGAGAGAGAGACAGAGAGAGAGAGAGAGAAAGAAAGAGAGAGAGACAGAGAGAGAGAGAGAGAGAGAGAGAGAGACAGAGAGAGAGAGAGAAAAAGAAAGAGAGAGAGAGAGAAAGAGAGAGAGAGAGAGAGAGAGAGAGAAAGAGAGAGAGAGAAAGAAAGAGAGAGAGAGAGAGAGAGAGAGAGAGAGAGAGAAAGAGAGAGAGAGAAAGAAAGAGAGAGAGATGTTCTAAACCTGAAATCTACTGATTCTTGATGGTCTCTAATCCACAACAGCAATAATCATGACAACTGCAGCCTGCATGATGTGCTGCTGAAGTGAGTCTGTTTGATGGCTTCACAGGTCAGGCCCGTCTCTGATGTTTCATCTGTCTGTAAAATTACACTTGTGTTTTCACCACGTTTATGCAACAGTCATGGTCAGTTTACAGAAATGCAGTGCGTCTAATATTATTAGTGCAGGTATTTCGACGGGACAGGACATCCGGTGCTAAACACTCTGTCGACAGATTTAACACCAGTAAAGATTTATCAATCTTTGTACATTGTTCTTTATTCATCTGGCTTGCATGTACATGTCTGCGGTGTTTGTTTACCTGTGTTTGGTGTTATTTATTGTGTTTGTTTCATATGCAATTTGTATAATGTGCTAATAAAACACTGGGTGAGACAGCACAATCTGATTTGTGGATGATAAAGAAGATGGAATAGAGACAGCAGTTATCAAACTCCTCCTGCACTTACAGTCCTACAATATCAAGTGCATTATTATCATCAGAATCACAGTTAGGGATATTGGCATCTATGGTGAGCTCTTATCCTGCAGGATGTGCTCCTATTGCGTTTCACATCAGGGTCGTATGAGGTTGGCAGGCACTCGCAGGACACGTCAGGGGAGCAGTAAGATTTACTGTAATGGCACCTCAGTGACAGTATAAATTGTTTAAATATATTAAAACGTGGGCATTTAGTATTTATCCCGTATTTGGGACATATTTGATGAGAAATTATTTCATATCTCAAATCTCTATCAATGAGAAAAAATCCACAAGACATTGTTTAGAATCTCCTCTGAAACTTTTAAGAAGAAACATATGAGACTACTGTTTTCTTTCTGAGAAACAAGCAATTTAAGCAGGAGACTTCGACAACTGGGACACCTACAGGGTTTGATGGAATATTTAAAACAAAGACAGACTCCTCCATCTCCCCCCAGTTCTTCCCATCTGCCCCAAAAAATCTTCAATGTGTTGGACAGGTGGCGTCAAATCCACAGGGCTGAACATGATTAAGAGCTTCAATTTTCCCCGTGAGAATATGATTTCTCTATTTAGACCTGTCAGGAAAAACCTGACAGGTTGCACTGACTGAGTAAACAGCCGCCAGTCAACTCTTCACACGCGCTTGACCCTGATATACCACTGAGGCCACTTTTAACCCTGGATTAAGCAATATTTTACATCTGTCATTTTGATAAGCACAGTTTTTAACTGCACTTTTATTTCCCACACATTATTTCCTGATGAATATTCTGTTTCAATCAGAAATAAAGCAATGTTATTAAAATTAAATGCATTGGAAATGTCATTTAATGTCGTCTTTAAACTTTGAGAAAAGTTCAAACTTACAGAAAAAAATCAGCCAGTACATGCAGAGCTGAGGGAAACCGCGTGGCTGCACACCGTATTCTTTGACGGAGGACGCTGTCTGATTAATCTCCATGCTCCAAGTCTACTTTCTCTCCAGACTATATGATGTTTTATCTTAAATGAAAGCACCATTAATCCACGCATCTGTGCTGACAGCCACACTAATGGATCTGCCCATTAGAGAGTCTGTGATCGGTCTGACAACATCTCATTTACTGTAAAAAAATAAGTGGTTTGATTGTGACCCACCTCACAACGACTACACGTTTGGACTTCTGCAAAGTTTTGTCTGTGCTTTCATCATCATAATGAGATGATTTCTAACTTTTAATCAGAGATCAGAGCACCTCTGCTGTAGGCCTCAGAGAATGCTGGGTAATGTTCTCTGAATCAAGAGTTTGATTGGTTCTTGTAGCCTCGGGACGGAATCAGGCGGATGATTAGTTGATAAACTTCCTTGGATGGTGCTTAACACCCATCCCAGCTAACAGGGAATATTCTCAGAACATTGGCTAACATTCTCTAGTTTTCTAGAGAAGCTTGTATGTTTTTGTTACATTTTTAATGTATCAAAATAATGTGTTTTTTTAATTAATTAAAATTAATTAATTAATATATATTCGTATAACCAAGCAATATTGTATTTAAAACTGGACACTTTGGATGTTCCTAGAACTTTCAAAATAACATTTTCAATGTTTGTGTTACTTACTGGAGATGTTAGCGAAATGTTTTTACATTTTGAGGCAGATGCAGTGTTGTTTCTGAAATATTTAGTAGCTTTTTTTTTTAATTTTTAATTTGTGGCCCTTTGCGTTCTACCTCATTCCAAAGCTGATGTGTCAATCCGGTTTCTCTCTGCTGGTCTCACTCTGTATGTTTACACAGGGATTTATTTCCTGAGATTGACAGATAATTACATCACCCCAAACAGTCATGCGAATGCAAAAGCAAACAGCCAGTGCATGAAGAATAATATTTTCACAGAGCTGACTGCATTCAACATATACATCAATTCATGCTGGCAGGGTGAGCAACATTTACTTTTCCACTCTACAGCTGAAACTGCAGCTACAATATTTTGCATGTTCTTAAAGCTTTCCCTGTTTTTTTCCTAGTTCCTGCTTTTTACAGTTTGGCAAATGCATGTAAATGCAGTTTTGCCTCCAGAATCATCTCTCCAAACATCTCTGAGAAAACTGCCCTGTTTTCCTGACCAGCCCTCTCTTTTGCTACTTAATGGAAACGTTAGAGAAATGTTCTTATGACCTAAAACTGTTAGCTGAGTTAACATCAATATTCAGGGTTACTAGCACAACAAAGTAATATTCAGCAAAATGTTCAATCAAAATTGACCCTGTTTATTTTAATCCAAAAATTATTTCATAATTTACTCCCTCAAGTCATGCTAGGTGTGTTCGGCTGAAAGAAGAAAGTCATTTATATCTAGGAGGGTTTGAGCGTGAGCAGATGATCTTCCCAAGCCACTGAACAGATCTTTTGTTAAGCATCAGCTGGACTCTTAAGGAGAAACTGGACCTAAAACTCACTGCTCAATGAGTGCTTACATTAGAGGACCTAAACACAGCAGAAACTGTAGCACCGAACAGCACCTTTACCCAGAAACACGTCACATTACGCACGTGAAGTGCTGTTTTATGTTGCCTTTAAGAACATTTAAAAGCAAAGTGCCAAATCTCAAAGGCAGCCATTAAAAAAAATATGAAAGACATCCATACACAAAAACACGGACATGAGCACAATTTCTCACAATCAAAAACTGCATCTAAAAATTAATTTCTGATATACTGATGTAAAGAAAGTATCTACAGCAGGTGTCACTTCATCACCGAACAACAGGTGAAGCAGATGAACATCCTCCGGGTAACAGACCCACAGTCAGCACCGCCTGCTCTGATGACTCCATGCCTGTTTAATTTTATCTGGTTAATATTTTAGAAAAAGCTTACAGGCATATGAATCCATGAATTATAGCTGGTGTGAGTCTCATGAATACTGCTCATGTACACGTGTCAATCAGAGCTCAGCAACAGCTGGAAATTACCACCGTGCACATCTGAAGACAACTGTAACACCTCTCTCAAAGACTTCTGCTGCTTCAGTCGTCCAAATTACACATGGACCTTCATGAGCTTAATTGGAAATTGATATTAATTTTTCTAACAAATACAACATTCAATAAAGTTCTTAAAGTTCTAGAGACCTCATTCATATTGGACGAAGAGAAATAAATGTTTCATACACATATATTTACACAGAAATAAATCTAGTGGAACATTCTGAATCTTTCTGAGAGGCACACAGAGCACAAACAGCAAAGCTTATTCTATTCAAATACACCTAGAGACAGTCAGCAACACTCCATCCACCTCCTGCACCTCCCCTGTGCTCCTCCATCCATCCTCTCCTGAAAATCTATAACATGCATTATTTACACACGCACACAAAGAAACAGGTAGATGGAAAATGAAAAGAAAGCAGTTAAATAATTGAATTCTAGGCACCTACAAAAATATATGAGAGAGAATTTATATAGCTTTCCAAACTGGGTAAAAAGTAGGTCAGAAAAGAAAAGAATACATCCAAAAAAGAAACATGCAACAAAGTTATATATACTGTGAGAACAATGTTCGAAACATATCACACAAAAACACACACACTTTCAACACACTGCCTCAATGTCTCCGCTTAGAAAAGGGTTTATAAAAGAAACACACAGGAAATACACATATTCTAACCAACAGGCCATGATTTAGAGTGGTCATATGAGTCTGGCTAATACTAAACCATAATATAAAGTGGCAAAAAAATTCAAAAAATATAAAAATACCTCCAAACATCACTGTGAGGATATGTAGTATATATATATCTCATCGTTTTTAACTCTCTCTTTCCTTTAACCTCTCTTCTGGTTTCTCCTTTACCTCTGTACTATATAAATGACTGTACATCCATATTTATACATATACATATATACATATTCTATGCATACAACATCCACACTCAAATACTTCAAATGCCCACCCTACAGCTCATTTTAGACACACTAAACGGGTAGTTTTACAACAGACAGCTCTGATACAGGTATTCAAGTCCATCACCACGTTTAAGAATAAACATGAGCCTAGAGCTGAAGAAATGTGTGCATGTCACCTGAAGTACAGAAGTTTCCAGCTGCATAACAAAATCTCCATGAAAACCAAATGAGTCTGAAGATTTATGTCTTTTCTGATCTGTCATACTTACAGATCTTCCTCAGGCAAAACAGACTACCTGTACACGTTATATTAACTAGTGGTCTCTCTCACTCTCTGCCTCTCTCTGTCTTTCTGTCTCTCTCTCACTCTCTTCCTCTCTCTGTCTTTCTGTCTCTCTCTCACTCTCTTCCTCTCTCTTTCTAATAAATTGCTTCATTTATGCCTCGTATAGCTGAAGCTTTTTGCCACCGTTCAAGATTGAGACTCTTTAAAACAACAGAGAAATGTCTTAATGTTTTATACACATGAAAACAGAGGAAAGCAGTACAAGTTTTCATTGGTGCACATCGCTGTGCTGCAGTACCTGTTACGTTTGAACAGAAACTAGTTAAGTTCTGTAAGGGAGAGCAGAGTTGCTTAAATATTTTGCAAATGTTTGCTGTACAATTTAAACCATGCAACATAGTGTGTGTGTGTGAAAGTGATGTGCACAAATACACTGAATGAACAGCTGTGCATCTGATCTGGGATTTCTACTGTGTTACCATGGCGATGAGGTATGTTGCTGCCCTCCGAGGTGAAGTGTCTTGGGCCTAGCAGCCGAGCAGGAACTGGCATTAGTGGACCTCTCCCAGTACTCGCTGTGGAAACACGTGGAAAAACGTGGAGATATCAGCCCCTGACCATCCCATAATACACAAGATTACCCAGAATTCACAGCAGTTGAACTCCAGTCCAATTCTTTTTATAAGACAATGTAGCATATTTAAAACTGAACATTTGAAAATAAAAAGACATAAGATAAACTGACTTAAAAACATAAATGAACACATAAACAACATTTAATGGGTGAAATGTCTCATGAAATCAGACTGGATATCAAATATGTAATAGTGCAAGAGATTTGTGATGCAAAGAGGTCAGAAACTAGTATAACTATTTACATTACAAAGCATTTCCTTGAGCTTTATGGTTAAGAATAATTAACTAACACAGCTGCATAAATGACTTCAGAGTGTTGCGTTCACGCTGCATGTCTATCAATTTTCAACTTTTAAATTCTCTGGAGTGTTTATTGACCGATTTTTGTAACATATTTTTTCAAAACAGTAGTTTAACATGAACACATTTTCTGAGGTATTGATTCGGGACGGCGAGATTGGCTCACTGAGGATAATGGCCGCCGTTCTAATGGCTCGTCATTCGTTCACACATTTATCAGCAGCACTCAAACGCTAAAGAGCTGTTATTTGTTAAGGGCTCTTCATGATCCTCGTTAAACATCGGAGGTTGCAGGAGGATGAATGGGGAGGAATTGAAAGGCAAGGTTTAAACAGCGATATTATACGAAACAAGTGCCATTGTGTTCCATCTTCATTGTCTCCAGACTGATGTCCTGCAATTTACTGTGAGCCACAATTCATTTAGCACAATAAATTCCCTGCAGGTATGGAGTGTGGGAAGCACCCGCGCCTCAGGCCTCAAATCTACAGTTGGACCAGTGTAAACACATGCCACTACAGAGAGTGTGAAGCTTCAGCGGCCGGAATCAAATCCCAGACAGTGTTTTAGTTCATATTAGGTGAATACACTCACAAATATGCTTTGCTGAAAGTACCAGAGGAGAAGTATGAATGATTCAGAATGATACAATGTTTGTGTGTGTGTGTGAATGAGTGAGTGTGTGTGTGTGTGTGTGTGTGTGTGTGTGTGTGTGTGTGTGTGTGTGTGTGTGTGTGAGTGTGTGTGTGAGTGTGTGAGTGAGTGTGTGTGTGTGAGTGTGTGAGTGAGTGTGTGTGTGTGTGTGTGTGTGTGAGTGTGTGTGAGTGTGTGTGTGTGAGTGTGTGTGAGTGTGTGAGTGGTGTGTGAGTGAGTGTGTGAGTGAGTGTCGTACCCTCTGCAGGAGTGCAGATTGACTCAACCTCAGACAACCTGTTAGTGAACATTTTAAAATCATTACAGAATTAACAAAGTGTTTCAACTTTCTTGTAACCGAGTAACTATTTTAATACGACATCTACAAAACTGGACATTGGGGTCACTAGCAGCACTGTTCAATTCAGTCTTCGGCTATTTGTGTGTGTACAGTGGCACACAACAGTCTCTCTTAACATTCTCCATTATGTCGACAGTTCTCGCTGTCATATTTGATTTGCCGCACAGTGAAGCAAAGGGAAGGGGTGGTTGGCTCGAATCAGAGAGATTGTCAAGCACGGCAGAAGAGAGTGAGGGAGCGAGACATATACTGTTGGAGAAAGACTGAAAAGAGAGCAATGAAGACCTGCACAGAGGGAGTCAGCATACAATTTCATCTTTTAAATAACTTCCAAACGTTTGTCCGCCACAGCATCTACATCCTAATAATAAGAGTAAAAGAATTGCACGTCCATTCTCTCTCTATTACATCTGAAAAGCAGCAAAATAACTGTCAGACTGAAACTCTGTCAGCTGCTGTGTTGTGTTAATGTTTGAGGGCAAACATCTCATCATAATACAACTCATTTGTAAATCACATCAACTAACAATCTCATGCTCCCTTTACTCATATAAAAGCTCAGAACTGCACACACAAATGACCCACAAGTACTTTTACAACAGCTAACAGAAAAAAAATGAATTCATGTGCTTTTAAAGTAAAACAAAGTAAAAGAGAATATGTGAATTTAAAACAACAGGCCCTGAAATGATCTGCTTCCAATATCAAATCAAACAGACAAATACATGAATTAAATGTCAACCGTTTTAAACTAGTGTTTGTTTTTTACTGTGATCAAGCATAATGATTTTCTCCTAATTTAGAGAGAGAATAAACCAAGAATCAAAGCTGACAGCTAAATCTTAGCAATATCTCAGCTAAATCGCAGCAATATAGGAGGTCAGCCGTTTCCAGCCTCAAATCACTAAACCTCACAGCTGCAATCAATTAGCAGCAGCCAAACTCACTCCAGCTGAGAGCGAGGAAAAGCTCTCATGAGGCAGGTGCTGATGCTGGGTAGCGGGATGTTAAGTTCTGTGTTTGTGCGTTCGCAGTCTAATGCAGCTCATGATACTCAGAGACAACAGGAGGATAAAGATCCAGCCCCACATCTCACTGCCATGACACTGTGATGAGGTAGTTTAGCGCATTTCTGACAGCCGGTCCGGAGAGACTGCAGCAGACAGAGGCCCAATCCGGCCTGACGATTAAGCCTCTACACTTAGACAACAGGACCTCATTGTTCACGGCTCCTCTGACAGCACACAAGCACTTAAAGCTGCAATGTGTAACTTTCACCTCTTTACCGCCATCTCAATTTGAAACATAAAATTTCAGGTTATTTTACATGTTTTTTATGTTGAACACTGATCTGTTAAGTACTTGCTCAATAACTGATTTTTTTTTTTTTTAACCAAATAAAGTTACAGATTGTAGCTTTTAGCTAGAAACATACTGTACAGAAAAATACAATAATGATAGTATTTTACTGACTGTAAAACAACACCATTTTATTAGAATTGCTGCTTTAACAACCCTAAACAGTTACTTGTGTTGCATTTTGAATTGCAGTCGTGCTTGTTTCAGAAAAGTGTGAAACTGAGCCTGCAGAGCTACAAGAATCTGCATTCATGTGTTTGAATGTAGAGTGTGTTTCACGCCATAAACATGCACCTAAAGATGATAACCCTCAATAAAAGTACTCTCTAAGGGGCCGTATACACACAGATATGTAAATATAACACATCAATTGCACCCAATGACTTTAATTAGAGAGCTAAATAAATTTTCCATTTCATGAGATAATGATAATCTACAACAGTGTAAACACTATAAATCAAGTTAAATGTGAAACTGTGGAGAGAGGTAGCTTCTGTTTCACAAACAAGAGACAGATATTTCACACAGCAGGACATTACAGTGATGCATTTTCTTGTATAAAGACGTAAGTCATATGTATTGAAACAGAAGGGCTCTCATGCAGCAGACAGACAACTCAAGGTTCATGTGCTGTTCTTAAACAAAGAAGAGAAGATCTGACCGTGAAGCGTCAGGAAGGCCACACAAGCACCTCTGGGAAGCTTGTAGAATTTTATTTCTGTGCCGCCCACTCATGTGCTTGATAAAATCGCTCCGAGTCTCATTCCCGCTTTCCCTCAGTGGGAACGTTTGCTTTTCTCTTCAGCCTGCGCAAAATTAACTCTTTAACCTCTGCACACAGAAGTCTCTGCTTTTCTTTACCTTTTCTTTAAAGGTTCCCCCTCTTTCTTTCTTTAATTTAGTGAATATTTTTAATGCGTTTTTTTAAATAAAGTCAACCTTAATACTCATCCGCTGCTTATCACTGTTTCTTTGCAAAGCAGGCCATAAATATTAATGAGCAGTGTCGTGCAGCCTGAAAGGGTCTTTCTCTGCTGAGGTAGGGGGAGTTTATCACAAACAAAAACCCTGGGGCAACTTTTCACAGAAATAATTGCCCTGCATGTGGTTAATGGTGTTATTTTCTGGTGTTTAAAACTTTGGCAGGGTTTCCCATGTGATGATTTCCTGGCTGCTGTAAAAACTGGCTTGCAGACAGCAAGACGGACCGAGCGCGCAACGAAGTGAGAACCGCTAAAGTAACTGCGGCCGCTCAGCTGGAGGAGTTCAGGGCTGGAATGAAAACACGGGCATGCCGGACTGCAGCAGCGCTGTTGTGTTCTGACTGCAGACGGTTTATACAGAAGAGAGATGGTGGAAAACCAAACACGTTTTAAAACATTCCACTAACAACTTAAGAATAACATTGATATATATGTTAAAGACTTGTTCTACTAATGTTACTGTGAGAATGTTTTTGATAACTTTTAGAGAACTTTGAGCGAATGTTAGTCAATGAGAGAGAGAGAGAGAGAGAGAGAGTGAGAGAAAGATGGAGAAAGAGAGAGAGACCCAATGACCTTCACTGAATGTCACTGTAAAGCATGGAGGAAATTACAGAATAATGCAGAGACACAGAATCCACCGGAAGATCACAGACTGGACGTGCATCTAATGTCTAATGACGGCCACACAGAGGTCCTGACTTTCTCTTTCATCACACGCCGCTTGAATTAAAGCAATTGTGATTCGAATTGCAATTAGTCTGCGCGCATTACAATTCGCCCATCCATCCTCCAATCTACACGTTCGTTCAAACCGCCAATTTGCTCCTGATTGAAGATCAGGATCTTGAGTCACGGCGAGGCACTTATGTTGGGCAAATACTGATTCAGGCCCAAACCTTAACAAACTCTGGAAATCACGATTAGAGCGCAGTGGCTCCAGAGGGGTCTCTCTCTGGAGCTTTATCTCACTGACCCCGCTGATTTTCATTAAAGATATCAGTAAAATTGCTGTTTTGAAACGAAAAGTCCAAGTGCTTACCATACAGTGCTAGTTTAATTTTCTGTTGTTTCGCGGGCATTCAGGAAAACAAGAGTGTTGATGGGTGAGACAGTTTCCTGTTATCAGGTGACACAAAACCCTTAAGAGATGTGTGTTGGGCCCACTGCTGTTTTTTTTCAGCATGGACAAGTCTATGAGATTGTTGTGTTAAGCTAGACATAAGCAGACCGGAAGTCATTCGATTACAAGTAACACCCTGTGTTTCTCTGGTACGTAAAAAATAAAACAACTATTTGAACTATTTGAGTTATCTCTTCAGTTCCAACATGGACGCAATGGCAGTATAATCATACAGGCTTACTGTACATTAATAACATCGTACAAGTGTAACAATATTTATGGTACTATTACAGTAAAATTAGATACAAATTTTTTATATATCATCCTTGATCTTCTATTCTACAAAACAGTCTGGGAAAGGAACAAAAATCCCAAAGAAAGCTTTGAAAATAATAACAATATACTGTCATAAGTCAGTTACCTAAAAGGTTTCTCCTCTGTGTTTTTAGTTTGGCATGGTAAATTAAACCTGAAGGCAAGCACTGCTCATGACAGCAAGATTGTACTTTGACCAGGAAATGGACACATTCAGCTGTCTGGCGCTCTGGACCCTGGAAACACATTTAACTGGGTTGTAATGTACATGCTAATTAGCAGAGAGGAGCATGTTCAATCTGCTGCATGACAGAATAATTTGACTCCTTAAAAGATTATGCAGATGAGCGCTCATCACAGCACAGAAAGAATGAGAACGGTGACAGATCATTTTAAACCTCTTCCCTGATGCACCTGGCCAACAGGCAATTCCATCAACCGGCAAACTTTAAAAGCATGTTTACCCGTCATTAGTTATAAAGCAGACACAAGCTGTCTCTATTTCATTAGTAAGTCACACTTAACTTCATTCAACACTGCGTGATGCTCTGGTGTTATACTGAAACAGTTCTTAATACATCTGAAACCTCACTACATTTTAAACCTTTATTAATCCGTTACATTAATACACATTATGGAGACATAATGAAGCTACTTTTTTTTTAAAGCATCTTTGCCTCTCATGGTTCTCTTAAAACTCATTTGGAAAACTACAAACAGACACAAATTGATTGTTGTCACACAGTATGAGTGTCTGGCTATAAAACAACTGTGGAGAGTTGTGGAGCTGGGATTTGATCTTGGAAGAAATTGATGAGAAATGCGCTCATGCATTAAAATCTCACGTCATCAGATCTGAGCAGAATTTGACACAATATGTTGAGAGCTCTTCTTAAGGGACACTTCCTATTACTGGACTGATTTTGAGAAGAAAGATCTGAAAAGCAGGAAACTAAAGATGCTCTCAGTTTCATCTCACCTCCGTCTGTAAGAATTAACTGAGACACTAAAGAGATCTCATTTGATTTGGAGCGAAGAGCTCCTGTTGCTGTTCTTAGGAAGATTACGAGAAACATTGTTCAGATTTTATGGTGGAAGTGAAGAATTCACATCCTGTCTGATGTTTCTGCAACTCCAGCGAACTGTCGGCGCCCATTAAAGCGTTCTATTTCTCCACTTGACGAACATTTTAACATACTCATCAAAATGTATAGAATTTGTTACAAGTCAAATCTATACAAAGAAAAGTGCAAGTTATGGTTAGAAGCAGGGTAGTAAACTGCTCCGTTTTTGCAGGTAATCTAAATGGAAACTAGAAGCAGCTTATCATGAGAACGGATTTCCCACCGTCTGGACAAATAACAGGGGATTTGTTTAGTGGCAGGCAAAGAATGGAATGATGGGAGAAAGATTAGCAAGCATGTCCTACAGTTGGCTAAAATGTATTTTGTGCAAACAAGAACAGATGACGCCTAAACAATTACACCTGCCAAAAACTCCTGAAAGCAATCCATCTCTCCTGGTTCGGCTGAAAGCAGGCTACTTCATAGCAAAATGATTTTTTAAAACAACTGTCAGCAAACATTTTGATATATAAGGGCCAGGAAGTTGCAGTTTACTTTCATTTGTAACCAAACACAACCGGGACACTGATAAATACAGAAAACCCTTTTCACAATGGCACATTTCAGGACCAAAACAGATTTGCTTTCGTCTCTCAGACCTTCTGGTCTGTGAAATGATGTCAACCACTACCAGAAGAGTCCCGATCAAAAAGTCACTGTTGACTCTTTATCATGTCAATCTCTGTTAGCAATGATACAGTATCTTTTTACCAGTTTATTACGTTGGCAAATGAAACTGTACAGAGCTGCACAGTCTGATTGATTTCTGCCATTCAGGCTTTATGTTTTTGGGTTTAAAACTGAACTGAAAGCATTTTGTGTAAAAAAGAACCCTTGAAATGTTTATACTAGTAAATGTAATTACGTCCCACTGCATGCTTTGCGTGTCAGCTGCACTGGCGTGTCGTTTTCCCCACATTTGAAGGGCAGAGCACAGAAATAACTTTTGCTGTATGAGGGGGAATAAAGACAGAACGTCATATTAGCTGATGGATATACTGTATATCCTGAGGCTCAGTGTATGTATCTGCAAATTAAATGAGCAGTTCTTTTGATATAGTTCTGGAGAATTGCCGGCGGTCTTAATTTACCACATATAAATTTGTGTTATGGTTCTGTGGTTATTGTTCTGATCCACTGTTTATCTTCTTTTTACATAGCCAGAATTATGCGCACACAAATATTTTAAACATGTTAAATAACTGTTGAACACTATTATGAAATCATCATGTAAAATTACACAGAACTCATAACTGATGCGAAATGCCAGCAGCTGCTTGAGAGAAGTGTTTGCATTTCCTGCCTGCTATTACCCAGCATGCAATATTCACTCAGGATGCCTGCAGACAGATTATACAGCTGCGTGTGGGATCCCACATCTCACTGAGCAGGTGAATGAGGTCCGACTTCACAGTTTAATTTGTTCTCTGGCCTTTAATCTCATTTACTGTAGGAGAAGAGGGTCTACAATAAGTTGTACATTAATGGTAAAAACATAATATCAAAAAAATAATTGAACCCATTTACTTTGTTCATAAATATCCCTAGTATTATTTAACACAATTTATACATGCATTTTATTCTAGAAACAGGCTACGGGCACGGGCCCAAAATAAGACGAGAAAACAGTGTTCCAATAACAACAGACAGAAGAAGAAAAGGCCCAGCCAGCAGATCCACACATCCATGACTTGAAGAGAACCTGTACTACTTTTTTGCCTCTGCAGAACACAAAATAAATCATTTTGAAGTATGCTGATAACCAAGCAACAGTGGCACCCATTGACTTCCATTGCATGGACACAAAACCACTGAGACATTTCTCAAATTAGCTTCTTTAATACTAAAATATTTAATTCTGTTTAAGTTTAAACTGCCAAAAACGTTTTTTCCAGATCGCGTCAGCTACTATGCACGCACAAATAAAGTCTCTTGCAACACACAGAGTCACTCCCCAGAGAATGTCACTGTTTGACGATTGGCTACTTCCACTATAAGGCAGGACTTCCATCACTAGCGGCCATATTAAGCCAAACTGGATGCGATGACAGAAGCTTTTATTTAACACTCTTAAATAAAGAAAAAATCCAGAAACTACAATCCTATAAAAGCAAGCACAAGCATGCAAACAGCCGTGCTCTCTAAACAGACTACAACCTCCTTTTTAATTTTCCTGAGCTCTGAGGCTAGAGCTCAAATCTGCTGTAGTCAATTCTCAACTCTTCCCAGCAGATTCACTTTGCTCAAAAGCAATCATGGGGGTCGGCCGCTTCAAGTGAATAAACAGCTCGCAGGTACTTTGCAGTCAGTCAGGGAAGCTTAATGGGAAAGATCTTTAAAAAACACCCTTTCCTCTTCATAATGTTCTGTTTTTGATAATCTTTCATTAATACGTATTAACTTTTTCTACCTCTAAATGTTTTAACAATTCATGGCAATGCCGTCGCAAAGCAACACAATCACAAGCGTTCTGTTTGCTGCCAGAGAGCATTTCTTCAGCAAACACGCACTGCAAAAGCCCAAACGACTTTCATTCTGCTCTTCACACTGTTATTCATCTCTTTTGAACATTTTATTTGACTGTAGAAACAATCTCCGCACACGCTCTTTCTATGCACCATATGAGCGCTCCTGTGTCTCTGTATATGAATACATTAGCGCAGTGATTGTCAGCTGCTGCTGTCGTTTTTTCCCTGTGGCCCCTCACGGCTCTGAAAGAAGAGAGGGAAAGCTCACACTATTGTTATGCTCTTAGCAGCCAGTTGCTAAAACTCTAAATTGTTTCCCCTCAGCAGAGGTTTGGCAGAAACTCCTTTTCTTCTCCCACACCCCTCCATCCATCTGCCTCCATGCTCGAATCCCTCTGAGTTAAACAGACTGCAGAACGCGTCCCTGATCGCTGCCTTATACAATGAATCAAAGTCTCTGAGAGGACACCGATGCACTAGAGGAGTGTTTGAAGAAAGACACAGGTGCTGTAGGGGTTCAAAACTCTGACAGCCACACAACATGAGTGTGAAAAAATGATCACAAAATTACCCCCAACAGTATTCTTGGGCAGTATGCAGGTTGCATACATTTAAGTGCCCTTAAGAAGGCATAATTTAAGCTGTTTGGAACACAATATGCCAGTGAATGAGAAAAATCACTCGCTCAATCACTCCCTCGTGCAATCACTCCCTCGTGCAATCACTCCCTCACTCACTTGCACAATCACTCCCTCACTCACTTGCGCAATCACTCCCTCACTCACTTGCTCAATCACTCCCTTGCGCAATCACTCCCTCACTCACTTGCGCAATCACTCCCTCACTCACTTGCTCAATCACTCCCTCATTCACTTGCGCAATCACTCCCTCATTCACTTGCTCAATCACTCCCTCACTCACTTGCTCAATCACTCCCTCACTCACTTGCGCAATCACTCCCTCACTCACTTGCGCAATCACTCCCTCACTCACTTGCTCAATCACTCCCTCACTCACTTGCGCAATCACTCCCTCACTCACTTGCGCAATCACTCCCTCACTCACTTGCTCAATCACTCCCTCACTCACTTGCTCAATCACTCCCTCACTCACTTGCGCAATCACTCCCTCACTCAATCACTCCCTCACTCACTTGCGCAATCACTCCCTCACTCACTTGCGCAATCACTCCCTCACTCAATCACTCCCTCACTCACTTGCGCAATCACTCCCTCACTCACTTGCGCAATCACTCCCTCACTCAATCACTCCCTCACTCACTTGCACAATCACTCCCTCACTCACTTGCACAATCACTCCCTCACTCACTGGCTCTCTCTCACTTGCTCAATCACTCCCTCACTCACTTGCACAATCACTCCCTCACTCACTTGCACAATCACTCCCTCACTCACTGGCTCTCTCTCACTTGCTCAATCACTCCCTCACTCAATCACTCCCTCACTCACTTGCTCAATCACTCCCTCACTCACTTGCTCAATCACTCCCTCACTCACTGGCTCTCTCTCACTTGCTCACTCTCTCTCTTTCTCTCTCACTCTCTGGTGCTGTTTCGACAAAACACAACTAATGAAACTGTAAGTATTCCTCTGGTACTGCTCCTCCTTTCTGTGATGGCAAATTAATTTTTCCTCTGTAGTGATTAAAAATTTACCCACCACACAGAGCGCAGCAACAGCGAAATATGCAAATCTCCTCAAATTCCTCCACTTATATTTATATCAGACGTGCTGCAGATGTACTGTACGTCTCACACATACAGCTGCTGTGCTGAGATCAGAAGAATCTTTTGGAATCAAACACCAGCATCAGAAGCACACTGTATATCAAACAGCAACATTCATACCGAACCAACCGGTCGATGGCCATGTAGTGCCAAATCAGGCAGAAAAATCAAATAGAAGGGGTTTATCTTCCGCACACACACGATCAGGAAAGACAGACACCTCTTGTTATTCCTCAGCTTTGACATTTGCAGAATTAAAGCTGCAATTTGTAACTTTTGCCTCTCTACCGCCACCTCTGTTTAAAACATAAAATTGCAAGTTACTTTATATACTTTTCTTTATGCATGTTGAAGTGTGAAATGAAGCCAAACTGATATTTCCCGGGAAATTGGACTCGACAGCTCAAATTATAAATCATTATTAACTTGTGTTGTGAGGGTAAGGAGGCTGTTCTGAACACTGATCTGTCATGTAGATGAACTCTTTTTTTTTTAAAGAAAAGTTATGGGGTGCAGTTTTAAGTGGACATGATATTTTTTTTAGCATGTTTCCCACAGAGCTGTTATCAAAGAATATAAAATCAGACTGGGCTCAACATTCACATCCTTATAAAAAATGTGTTTGCCATTTGACACCCTCAGATATCCTAAAATGACATGCATTTAATTTTCTCTATTTATTTCTGAGTGCAACAGAATATGCAACAGGAAATAAAATAAGGCAGAGGGATGAAGGTAAAAAATGAATATTGTTTTCTGTACATAAAAAAGTTAAATAATATAAAACCTAAAACGAAAAACTGTCATTTATTCTAGAATGTGATTATAGAATTATGAGAATAATGAGAATAATAAGGGTTGCAAAAATCATTTTAAGGGCTTTTGCTGAATATTCAAGATCCCATTAAAGCATTTGTGAAATGAAATGATTAAACAATGCTTTTAATAGAGGCAAAAACCATGTGACTTCTATCACCTTCCTTTGTAAATCTTGCGGTACCGCACTAATTCATTCTTTTGAAATGAGTCTAATTAAATTGTGCTAATAAGAGGCCGCTGACTGCCACCTCTGAACACAGACACAAAGCTTGTAATAGTCGAGTTATCTCTGCCTTTTACAGTCGCTCTGACAACACTGAGTCGTGTAAATACAGACCCTCTACACAGACACCAACATCACGGCAGTGTGGGAGACAATTCCCACAGCTCGCCTGTGAGTGTGTGTGCTAAAAGACAAGCTTTTATCAGGTGCACAAGAAGATGAAGAGATTCTCTTTCTGTCTGAGAACATATTGTTCCTTTTATTTAACTGATGGAAAAATACATTTCAAAACCCTTATTTAGCACCTTGGTTTTCAAAGTGCGGCTCAATTAAGAGCATTCAGACAAAAGAAAATCTGGAGGGGAAGAGCTTTTCTCTTCCTCTGCAAACACTTTCCCATGACAGAGGAGAGATGCCTTCACTCTGGAGTCACAGAGAGGCGGTGTGTGTACGCCGAGAGAGAGAGAAAGACAATCTTTTGTTCATCTGTACAGAATCCCGCTCACCGTCACAGTGAAAACACTCTTCTCTCATGACTGCCTCGATGCTGAAATGCCATGTTAAATGCAGACACCTAAAATTCAGACGCCGTTTTATGCAATACTCTAAATTTTGCACATCTAAACATGGGATCATTTTGTCAACTTTTGTAAAATTCTAAACAAAACTACATCCTTACAAATTTGTCAACATTGACAGCTGAATGCAACACTTTGAAGGGGTTCAGAAGTCTGAGAAAAATTGACAGCTGCATGATTTCCGTTTCTCATTCTTGTGCCCTTACACAAACAATTTATCAATCAATATTGAAAACAAATCATTTAATCTAACAAACGTTCTGACACCTGGCTCAAGTGCCCATCTCTGATCAAAACGCACACGCCGCTTCGTCCAGTCTCCATTCACTGTGTCGCTCGTCTGAAATGCCACACAGCTTTGAAACATGATTTGCTGGGGATGGAATTAACTGCAGCAAAGCAAATATCTGAATGAAACAAAAGACTTAGACAACTGAGACGTGTGCTATGAATCCTGTTTGAATTATGATACATTAGATTTCAACTCCAATGAAGTCTTACAAGAGGAAAGTCTGAGCGATGCGTTCAGGGCAGAAATCAGATCTGAAGATGTGTTTGCTGTCAGGTGAGGTTTTGAGAGAGTACAGAAGCTACTAAATTAGTTTTAGCCTGAATGAAATGTCAGCTGGCATTTAAACTAACGTTACTAAAAGCTCATGCAGTCCAGAGATATTTACACAAATAAGTCCATAATGAAAGCAAACAGAAAAACACAAAAAAAACAAATTACAAAAGCATTTAGGAAACAATTTGTTACTGGAAGGTTTTCAGGTTGAAAAGATTATGCAGACAAATCAGATTCAACAAAGGTGCATGGGAACTAAAACTAAACTACAAAATATAGGGTGGATGGTTTGAAAAATAATGAAAAAGTGAAGAATTTTGCCCATTGCACTGTGAAAACAAGCAACAGACTTTCTTTTCCCACATTTCACAGGGGATATGAGCACAGTTTGTGGTGAAATAAAACAGAAATATGTGCTGGCTTTTTGGCTGTGAATGTGGAGTAAAGTCAGCCTCTCTTGTCTTTGAATTATCTGAAAGGGACCAGCTAACATTAGGCCTGTGAAACCCAGTTTGCCTGCCGCCCCCTTCCTGAAAATCGCCTCTTTCTGCCTGAGCTGTCGCCCTATTAAGTATATTGTGTACATATGTAAAATGGAGGCAGGCAGGTGTTGTGAGAAACACTGGCGCTGTCACAGTGTCTGACCAGAGAGTCTGAGACTGGGGTGATGGAGGACAACGGGTAACAGGGAGGAGGGGTCAGAGCGATTGTCCTCTAGCCGAATGCAGTGAAACAGCCAGCTCATGGACGACTCTCCTCCCTCCTGCTTTCTTATTTATTTATTTAGCAGCTAAAATAAATATCCCGCTCTGAGAGCGGGGATTAGAGAGCTGTTGTAAATGTGCCGTTACAGCGGGAAAGGAAGGGGTGTATTCCAGCTAACTTTAGGCTGAGGGAACGTTACCCCGACATTTCCCCTAAGTAACAAACATCAGAAATTTTATTTTTAAAGTTCTAGGAACATTCAAAACGTCCAGTTTTTTACACATTGTATTAACGTTATTGCTTGGGTATAAGAACATTATTCAAACTTTTTTAGCTCTTTTAACTTTTTTAAACGTTTCACTTATAACTTAAGAATAACATTTTTTTACATGGTATATATAATGCTAAAAAACATTCTATTAATGTTACTGCAAGAACTTTTTTGATAACTTTGAGAGAACTTTTAGAGATTGATGTTCTGAGATTCTTCCCTGTTAGCCGAGTCTGTACGGCCGTCTGTTTCTCTGTCTGTCAAAGCAGTCTGGGAGTGAAGCCCTGGATTACGTTTATTTATTCAGCTGATGTCAGTTCTTTACATGGTCACTCAGGAAAGTACATCCAGGCGGGCATTTGGCAGAGACGAGCAGAGAGGAAATCTGCTTGTCACTACTGGCATTTAACAAATGCATCACCACACAAGTCAACCACGCGGGAGGACTCTCATAACTTCCCCTCAGACACGCATTACCTACAGACTGTGAGATTCAGTGGAGAGAAATCCACGAATCGCATTGTTGCAACCTCTCCAGTTCTGCAGTTTTGGTCCTAATGGGCCCGTAACACATGCTGCTGTTTATGCATTTGGCAGATGCTTTTATCCAAAGCGAATTATAGTGCATTTGTGGTTTAAAATGCATCTGTTCATGCACCTCAAATGCACGACCTTGGCGTTGCCAGTTCAATGCTCAACCGAGCTTATATGAACACAGCGATCATTTAAACATAATTCCCAGCTAAAATTCTCTCAAAAACATTCTTGCCATTTTGTCAGTAGAAGGTTTTTATTACTAGGACGTTATATATCCTATATATCTAAAACGTTAGTCTTAAGTAGTTAATGTAACTTTTTAAAACATTACAGATTTAAACAATGTTTGAATAACATTCTTAGAACCAAGCAATAATGGTAATACAACATCTAAAAACATTCCTAAAACTTTTTTTGTTTTTTGTTATTTAATGGAAATGTCAGGGAAATGTTCTTACAACCTAGCTAGCTGGGTTAATAGTCGATAAAACAACGTCACTGCATCTGCTCCTCCAGCTCTGAGGTGAGTCTGTGCTGGAGGTTCTCCTCAGCTGGGAGCTGGAGACTCTTCAGCTGTTGGTTTGATTGCACTATAATGAGGCATTACTTCAGTCCAGCATGTCGCACCTCAGCAGCCTCATGCAGACACCGGAAACTGCCTCAGGTTTTCCAGGGTCCTCAGGGATTTGTTCACTTTCACTTACATTTAGCTGTGCAGTTGGCTAACTCAGATTAATAAATTGCTGCTTTTACTAAGATGACTTCTGGAGGAACCTTCACCAATACCAGCGTACCTGCTGACGGCTGACCCACGTTCACTCTGGCCCAGTTTCTTCCTCTCTCTCACTCACCAGGAATCTGAGAGATGTTTTGCTAATGAAATGAGCAAAGAAATGAGTTTAAAGAACCTGCTGGAAGGCAGACGTACAGACTTAAAACTCCTACAGACCATTCATATACTGTATATAAACACTGCATGTTTTTGTTCATAATAATGATTTATAATTTGAGCTGTTTTGATATTTATAATTGTCATGTCTGTAACAGAAAGATCTTGTGTGTGGGTGCTGTGGATGGTGCAGCATTTGCTTGTTCTAAAGCAGTTCAAAATGTGAACTTGTCTATTGATAAGAAAAAATAAATAATAAAAATATAACTTGCAATTTTATGTTTCAAACAGAGGTGGTGGTAGAGAGGCAGAAGTTACAGATTGCAGCTTTAACTTCCAAAACTCTGCTGCTGGATTCATGTGATAAGCCCCAACCAAAGGCCCGTGTTCCTGATGAAGGTAGAGGAGCATTTTTTTTCCTATCTCCTCTCATCACCCACATTCATCTTGTTCAGACCGCTTGCTCCAATCCATAAAACAGGCATTAATATGAAGCTATCATCCGGCTAAGAATTTTCATTTTAACTGACAAGGTGCCTCATTCATCACTGGTGGTTTCTCTGCTCTTCTGCTGCCCAGAGCAAGAGAACAAAAATACAGCTAAGCCGCTTCCACTGTGAGCCTACAGAGAACAGACATCCGTCTCAGACCTGCTGTGAGCATTCACAAATCCACATTCACCAAAGAGCATGTGTGAGTGAGGAAAGAAAACGGCACTTGTGACAAGTAGCAAAAATGTCAAAAACATTATTTTGAAAGTTCTTGGAACAATCAAACGTCCAGTGTTTTACACATTATTGTATTAAACGTTATTGCGTGGTTGTAAGAACTTTTTTAAAATGTTCTACTAACAACTTAGGTATAACATTTTGGATATATATAACATTAAAAAAGGGCTACCAACATTACTGCAAGAAAGCTTTTTGATAACTTTGATAGAACTGTCACAGAACATTACCAATGTTGTGAGAACATTCCCTGTTAACTCGACTACTGTATCATTGAGGAAATGAGCATTTTCCTTCATGAAGCTGGATGTAATTCCAACAGACAGCAACAGAGAGCTCCTTAATGAATTCACATCAGAAGGACAATATATGCACTTCTGAGTTTTAAACTGTGTGGGGCTGAAACAAAGCGAGACGAAGGAAAACTAAATATTTTAAATGTGCAAACGCTCTCAACAGAACATCGGCACCAGCAGAAGGCCACGGGGGAGAGCGGAGATACGTTTTAATGAGCATTACCACTTTACAGAAATATTCTCTGTTTCCTTTCCAGTTTCATAGTAAACGGGCACAGAGCAATATCATCTGACAGCATCGCCTTGATATGGTAAACAGTCTGGCTTTGAAGTGAAGCACCATATTATACAATCCTGAAGTGAGATTTTTAAGATTCTTTAAGTGAGATTCTTGTTATATCTACTGATGCGGCTCTTTGGAAAATAAATACACTGACATTTGCAGCACAGAGAGAGAGAGAGAGAGAAGATGGGGGGCGGGAGAGAAACGTTTCCCCCTCACTTGGCAAAATGACTGGGGCGGTTGGGCTATGATATCACAAAAACATTTATGATGAATACTGCACGCACATGCCAGCAGAATCGCAGGACTACATATAAAATGTGTCTGGGCACACACTGCATTCCACGCTCGCCCAGAAACCCCGTCCCCACTCAACAGATGCTGCAATCATCTGCGCAACACAATAACAGTCCAAATATTGACACGCAGCTCCACCCCGCTGAGCTCGTCTCTTCTTCAGCATGCGCTGCTGGAGCATCTCTCTGCTCTGAGCTGCTGATGCAAAAGCCTATGGCAGGAGTTTCTAACACCTTTAAAATAAGGGCCAAACCCAAACTGCCCACCAATCAAAACTGGTAAAGCTTTAAATGAGCAAGTCATTCAAAACAAATATTTCATTCAAAAGTTGTGAAGAACAATTTTTGTTTCATAACGTGACACATTTCTGAGTAAAAAGGATATATAAAGAGGGGGAAAATGTATTGGTTACTAAAGTCAGGTGGCTGGACAACAGGAATTAAAAACAAATGCAGGAGATCATTTCCAAGTTATACAAACATGCTCATGAAAAACTACATTGTTTTTGGTGCAAAGAAAATTGAATAAGATAATATATTACCTTAAATAAAAGAAAATATTAAAAATGCCTTGCAAACAAATGGAGAGTCAGAGAGCCAGCGCAATAAACAAACATTTATACACAACATCCACACATCCTCTCGGATGCAGTTAATATCAGTGCTTTCGGCCTCACAGCGATTGAGAACTCTGTGTGTTTTAAGCAACGTCTGTGGAGATTTCTCAGACAGGTCGAGTGGAAACTGAAAAGGGTAAATCATGACTGCTGAGAGAGACACATCTGAAAAAGAGAGAGAGAGTCCAGAGAGACACTCGGCACACACAGCACCAGCCCCTCAGTCCTGGCCTGGTTTCCACCCCTTTCTTTCTCTCTCTCATGCAGTGAGCAAGCCCAGCACTTACACCATCCTAACTGCCAACACAACCCGTCCTCTTCACAGTAAACTATTCGGGGCTCAAAGTTTTTGGTTTCTCAGCTCAACTGCACACAGTTTAACATGTTTCTATTCATCCTTCTACTGTGTTTTGCTATGAATGTATGCATTAGCTTCAAACCAAGCATTAAAAAGTAAGGCAGCAAATAAAATAAAATGTATTATTTATCTTCAAAATTATGGATCTATCAAACAAGCTGATTAATGTTTGCGAGTCAGAAAAAATATGTTAAAATCTAATTGGCACATACAGGGAAGCTGTAAACTAAATATCACAAAATCAAACTTGATTTTGCCTTTAAAACATCTACTGTGGGTTCATTATGAGAGAAGATCCACCTTCATATTACAGTCACAATAAGATTTACAATAAACGAACGTCAACAACTCCAAACTAAATTTATATTAACAGACAGAGCAGGGAATTGAATTGTTTTAACCATGTGACAGAGTTTAGCTTTCTGTACTATAGTGGTTCAAGTGTTTATGATTCCAGGCGAGAATAAAGAGTGACAGACTTTCAGTCAACCAGAAAATTCTGCACCTCAGCATTTTCAAATCAAGTTATTACTTACAAAGCAATACTGTTACCTTTTTCCTAAAAGTCTTTGTATTTAAATGAGATTTAGTTAATTAGCTTGAGCAAAGTGTGGAACAGTCTTTTAAGAATTATCCTTCTTATTCATTTTCTAAATTACTCACTGTGTTGTGACAGCTGTCATGGACCTCAGAGCTCAATTAACAAAATACTGAAACCACATACATATATATATAAAAAATATACATGCACGTGTCTGCATGTGAGTGCAGGTTGCATGCATGTGCAACGTACCTAAGCGTGCATAAGTCTGCATGCATTTTATACTACAGTGCACAAAAAATGTTTAACACTAAATATGCATATACAATTTAAAAAGCAATCACTGTTCCGACACCAACATCTTTTTGCGTCACTATGCAACATTTAAAGTTTTGGTCAGAACAAACTTGTTGCTAAAAATGAATGATTACCCACAATTCCATGCAGCAGAATTGTAACAACATCCTTAAAAGAATAAAGCTCGAAGGTGCAAAACACAGACCTCAAAAATAACATTATTTTTTTTTATTTGATGGTTTGAGTCATTATAGGAGTAAACATTCTCTTTATTTTCTACCATTTGGTCCTTAGTAGTGGCCACATCACAGACATGAGTGTTTGTATTATGCCTGTATGTGTCCACAGTTCTTATAAAGCATGAACAATTAACCCTCCTTCAGTGTGACTGATACAGGCTTAGCTTTCAATTTGTTCCACTATACAGATCATGAAACTCACAGTGCGCCCATCCTTACTGACCTAGACTTACAAACGCTCACTGCTGCAGAAAGATGAAAGAATTAAGAAAGAAGGGAGCCATGCAGCCATGAAATAACATGAGAGGGAAAAAATGATGTGACCTCACAAAACCTTGATTATTTCAAGTACACTTTCTGGAAAGTTGTCTTCTGTTCGGCTGAAAAGTATTCTATATGTTTCTGGTCTGAAAGACACACGAGTACTATCCTGGTGTCAGAATACAGGGTGATAATGACAAAAAATGAATCTTATTGCTCTTGCCAAAACCAATTTTTCAAATGTGCAGCCCTGAGATTCGTTTGTAAATCATTAACTGAAAATGTTTGTTTGTGGTATACAGCTGCTTTAATAAAAACAGCACAAAATGCTGGACGTTTTGAAAGACAGACAGATAGACAGAGACAAACAGACCGATGGAAAGACAGACATAGATAAACAATCAGACAGATAGAAAGACAGACTCAAAATATTTATTTAAAAACCAATATTTCAAATGTCACTGAGAATTGCTTACTCAAAATTTCTCTACAGCTATGAAAGCCGTATAAAACCTGCCTGTTCACTGTATCTGGTGGTCATTGTTCTGCATCATATACACAATCTGACCTTTTCCCACAGTTTTCCCACAGTGGAACTACAGCACACTGCATCTGCCAGGATTCTGGGCTAATTTCAGCTCTTTCCCATAGAAAGAAATACTGCTAATCAATTACAAGCCGCACATATCATTCTGTCACCAGCAGAATATTATTAAATCAAAAGTTTGGCTTTGGTACAAGTAAGAGCAGGAAGAGTCAGGAGCAGAAAAGGGCCTGATGCAGCATCCCGCTGTGCTGCTTAAGATGAGTGCAGCCTGTGATAAGCCTGGGAAAACACGGACACAAAAGCAGTGAGTAAATCCCTGCTTCTTTAGGTGACGACATGCGTGAGGAATGCTATAGAGAAAATACCTCTGTGTGCTGTAGATCTTTTGTGAGACGTGGTGACGGAGGCTTAACTCCGTCTACAGCCAAATCACCGCTGTGACATTCAGTTATTAAAGTGACAGGTGGGTAATCAAGTAAACGCGACACTAAATGTATTTACGGGAATCTGCATTGAGAGGGCGGAGTTAATCAGGCTGCATAATCAACTTCCTGTTCTGCAAAAACAGGAATAATCGATTGTAATTTCAAATGCAAAACTTAAATGAAAACTTCGACCATGAATAAAACTATGCCAGGCTAATGAACAGGTTTCAATAATTTACTTGAAATGAAAATAAACGTGGCCTGTGCTGACCACAATGTGTTCTGCATTACCAGCAGCTGATTAAAATTATGTTTAAATGTATAAAATATGGTAATAAGCATAAACTCTGATTCATCACTTATGACACATGACCTAGAAAACATTCACTGATGCCTCAATAAAGAAACTGACTGTGAAATGCGAACTAAGAGAAACATCAAACGCTTGTGCTTAAACTGAGAGATGTAAATACATCACAAAGATCACAATAAATGCTTTGACACAGTGGGGTGTGCAGTAATACAGCGAGTCTGCACAATTACCTTTGTGGGATGCATCTTCATGTCTCTCTCTGCTCTCACCTTAACAATAACAGACGAGTGGCGGATACATGCCTACATAAGAGCTACAGTAATCACTGCACACAACACGCCGAGCTGCAGCCACAGATTGCGGCTGGAAATCGCTCTTAATTGTGATAAATACAGAAGAATTGCTCATTTGCTTCCACTGCATGCTGCTGTCTGCGCTGGTGAATTAACGGGTGTCATTTCTGACTACTTTGTCTGATGGTATAGCACAGATCTCCAGTGTTCTGAAAATATCAACACTTTGTTTCTACCATAAACACAACTGCAAGTTCTGCATGCCATGACACATGATTGTGAAGTGAAACCCACACACTGCACACTGACACTCCTCAGCGTCTCGGTTTAGCCAGACATAATCTTGCACAATGTTGGAACTATTATTCGTAATAATTGCACATCAAAGGATTATCGCAATGAATAGCTGCACGCTGGAATGCGATTTCAATGACAGCCAGACCAATTCTGCAATGAGTAACAATAGATACAAATGGGCAATTTCTAGGAAAGCTGAAATGACCTATTTTTTCATTTGAAATTATAATGCTTGCACAAGTTTTGACCTCAGTGGTAATGTAAACTACATAGAAAATTTGATTTGAAAATGCATCTGTCAGACCATAAAGCTGATCAAAGATGGTATGAAACCAAAGAAATGGCGAGCAGCTAAAAGACTTTCAACACTTTCCATAAGTCATTTATATTAATTTTAACCTAACATTTTGATTAAGAAACTCAATAGATACAGTATTCTTCAACTACCATTTCCATATACAACAAACCTGTTGATATAGCAGTGATGGATTTATGACACATGTAAGGCAAACAAACACAACATGATGAGCTACATGAAAACTGTTGTCTATCTCACACTGACTAAACCAACCTTCACATGTCTACAGCTTCAGTGTACACAATCACGACACTGCTGCACCACAGGAGATGAAACCGAACAATTAAAACGTTTGTGTGTTCCTGCCTCCAACACAAAGTCACTTTGTGTTTAGTTTTGTTTGTAAATTCATGCCAACCAATCTCTCTCTCTCTCCTGAATTCTTGCCCAACTCCTTTGACGTTGCTTAGCCCGAGTGCACAATCCTCCGATCTCAACACTAACCACAGCAGATGCAAGCTCTGCTACAGCACTGCATTAAAAATAAACTCCCAGCCTTTTCCTCAACAATGTCGGCTCCAGTGTTTATTGGTTTGACTCTCAAGTGGTCAATCACACAGTGCTGGTGGGAAACAGATGATAAAGAGAGACACTGAGGCTCAAATTAATCTTCAACATTCTTATCTGCGATAACAACACACAAATACGCTCCCATCAGAAAGATTACTGCAGACTGACTTAACATAGACATCTGCTGCTGTGACTGGCAGGGGGTTGAATATAATTCAGCCGCTGTGGCCTGTTCAGAGATGGACACATTAGTGTAATCTGAGTGTGACATATAAAATAATAATACTGCTCAATGGGAGGTTTTGTCGAGCTTTCTAATGACAGCCACTCACAGTGCAGTCGGGCACACGGCATGCTTACAGTGTATGAAACACATCGTGTTTACATTGTAACATGTCACGGGCCTTACAGCTGCTGTTCTGTTCACACACTGCAGGGCAATTATTGCATGCAATTTAACATCAGTTCAACAAGTTGTGTGTTTTATACAGCACAGCGTAAATCAGGAGAAGAATGAAACACTGGCTATTTCTCGTGGTTCACATGAACCTCAACATACAGTAAGAAACAGACATTATGAAACATCTACAAGATGTAGCCACCAGCCACGTGTCATTTCAGCACAAAAAGCCTGATGCATACACACTACAATACATCAGCAACAAATGCATGTAAATGCATGTAAATGCATGTAAATGCATGTAATCATTAGAGTAATTTAGTAACAGCAGATGAATTTAGTGCACAAATACACACAACAGCAGTGCATGTGTAAGAATCTCACACGGGTCACCCCCCGAACACACTGCAGTGTACCCGTTACACCCAACACACGCGTGACCCCGAACACACGCTGTGTACCGGCCCCTAACACACTGCTGTGTACCTGTTAGTTAAGAACACACATCTGTTACACCCCGAACACACTGCTGTGTACCCGTTACACCCGAACACACTGCAGTGTACCCGTTACACCCCGAACACACTGCTGTGTACCCGTTACACCCCGAACACACTGCAGTGTACCCCTTACACCCCGAACACACTGCAGTGTACCCCTTACACCTCAGTTACCCACAACACCTGCTGTTACCCCCCTGCGTCGTACCAACACACTGCAGTGTACCCGTTACACCCGAACACACTGCAGTGTACCCCTTACACCCGAACACACTCGTGTAGTGTACCCAACACACTGAACACACTGCAGTGTACCCGTTACACCCGAACACACTGCAGTGTACCCCGAACACACTGCAGTGTACCAGTTACCCCGAACACACTGCAGTGTACCCTTACACCCGACACTCAGTGTACTTTACCCCCAACACACTGCAGTGTACCCGTTACACCCGAACACACTGCGTGTACTACACCCCGAACACACTGCAGTGTAACACACTGGTGTACCGTTACCCCGAACACATGCGTGTACACCACCCCGAACACACTGCAGTGTACCGTTATTACCCCGAACACACTGCAGTGTACCCTTTACCCCGAACACACTGCAGTGTACCCGTTACACCCGAACACACTGCAGTGTACCCCTTACCCACACACTGCAGTGTAACACACTGCAGTGTACCCGTTATTACCCCGAACACACTGCAGTGTACCCGTTAATTACCCGAACACACTGCAGTGTACCCCTTACACATACACACTGCAGTTACCCCAACACACTGCTGTGTACCCTTAGAACACACTGCGTGTACCCGTTACCCGAACACACTGCAGTGTGCTACCCCGAACACACTGCAGTGTACCCGTTTACCCCGAACACACTGCATGTACCTCAGTTACCCCGAACACACTGCAGTGTACCCTTAACCCTACACACTGCAGTGTACCTGTTAGTTACCCCCCGAACACACTGCAGTGTACCCGTTAGTTACCCCCCGAACACACTGCAGTGTACCCGTTACACCCCGAACACACTGCAGTGTACCAACCACTGCAGTGTACACCCCGAACACACTGCAGTGTACCCGTTACACCCCGAACACACTGCAGTGTACCCGTTACACCCCGAACACACTGCAGTGTACCCGTTACCCCCGAACACACTGCAGTGTACCCGTTACACCCCGAACACACTGCAGTGTACCCGTTACACCCCGAACACACTGCAGTGTACCCGTTACCCAACACACTGCAGTGAACACACTGCAGTGTACCCGTTACCCCGAACACACTGCAGTGTACCCGTTACACCCCGAACACACTGCAGTGTACCCGTTACACCCCGAACACACTGCAGTGTACCTGTTAGTTACCCCCCGAACACACTGCAGTGTACCGAACGCAGTTACACCCGAACACACTGCAGTGTGTTACCCCGAACACACTGCAGTGTACCCCCACACACACTGCAGTGTACCTTTAGTTACCCCCCTGAACCCTGCGTGTTACCCCCCCGAACACACTGCTACCCAACCAAACACTGCGTGTACCGTTACCCCGACACTGCGCGCCCTCCGAACACACTGCAGTGTACCCGTTAGTTACCCCCCGAACTCCCTCCTGCGCAAAGTTTGCACATCACGGTCCCCAAACGCACAAACGCACAAACGCGCACCCGCTTGACGCGCGTCGGCGCGTCGTGTCCACACATGCACAACAAGCGGCGCGTTTACCGTTCTCTTCCTGAAGCGTGTTGGAGGATGCGGGGTCTGGTGGCCGCCATCTTCCCGCAGATATCTGATTTCTTACTTTTTCTTCTGATATCAGGCGACGCGCAGCTGACGGCGGAACCGGAGGCGTTTAAACGGCGCCATCGGCTTCACCGGGTCGCTTGCGCCCCGGGGAGAGAAGACGACCCGACGGGAAGAAAAGTGAGTGGGAGCCCGGGGAGGCTCCTGCAGTCCACACGCACACGGGGGTTTCTCGGGGTGAATCGAGGGCAGAAATCGGTGCATCAGGGGGCATTAACGTCGAGATGTGCCCCTCAGACACTGCGCGCTCGGAGCCACCGTGTCCCCGCACCGTGTCCCCGCACCGCTCCAGCTCTTCCGCCGCAGCCCGGTTGTGTGAGTATGGAGGTTTACAGACTCGTCTGGTCCTGCTCTGATCTGCGTCAGAATGAAACCTAACGGGTAGACTGAGCACCAAACACTTTCTGCTGTTGTGTGCTCAGTCGTGCAGCTCAATACAATTATTATTATTATTATTATTATTATTATTATTATTATAAGAATAATAAACATTATTATAAGAGTAAACATGCATATGAAAGTTTCTTCATATGAAAACGCGTTACAGTAAACGTTCAACCTTAACGCGCAAGATTTAATTGATATTGATACTGATATTAATATTGATAATATATTGATATTGATACTGATATTGATACTGATATTGATATGATACTGATATTGATACTGATATTGATAATATATTAATATTGATAATATATTGATATTGATATGATACTGATATTGATACTGATATTGATATTGATAATATACTGATATTGATACTGATATTGATATTGATAATATACTGATATTGATACTGATATTGATATTGATAATATACTGATATTGATAATATACTGATATTGATATTGATAATATACTGATATTGATAATATACTGATATTGATATTGATATGATACTGATATTGATACTGATATTGATATGATACTGATACTGATATTGATAATATATTGATAATATATTGATATTGATACTGATACTGATACTGATAATATATTGATAATATACTGATATTGATAATATACTGATATTGACGTGCCACACGCGTCGTTTAATGTCCCGTTTGTTCTTCTGAGAACGGCCGTGTGTGAGCAGATGATCCATTTATTCTGCTGGTTCACTTTCAGTGAGACCTTCATTAACTTTGATCATCTCTCGGTTCTCCAGTGCTTTCAGCAAAACCTCACGGATGTGATCACTGAACATATTCATAAGATCCGCTTAAACAGGACACGTTTACGTGTATGATCTGTAATGTTATCCTGTATCTTCTGGACGTGACTGGTTTCTGGATCTCAGTGAATTACAGAGTTTTCCATCAGAAAGGTCCAGTATGGTTTCATAAACTACGTTTCGCCTTTAGTGGACGTACCTGTCTTGGTAAGCGGTCAGCCCTTGGACGTTTTGCAGATTCCCGTTGGTAACTCTGGACGCATCCGGCATCCCTCCAGCGGCTCCCCCGCCTGCAGCCGCCGCCGCTGCGGTCACCTGAACGCTGAAATCCGGGAAGATCCGGATCATCCCGAGCGCGCACCGCGATACAAAACCAACACTGTGCGTGGATGTCTGTGAAGAAACCTTCCTCCGGCCCGACACCTCACAGCAGGACAATCCCATCAGAGAGAGAAACAAGCCCGTCAGCCATTCTGGGTCTTGGGAGAACTGGCGCTGTGTGACGGGGGCTGATGGTACCGTCCACACCCCGCAGCCTCTTTGCGCTTTTACGCGTGAAAGTTTCTGTGGGACCCAATAATTTCCCTGATGCTCGGAGCCTGTTACATAGACAAGTTCCCTTAAAAACTACCAGTTAACCATATCCTCCAATGTATGAATGTTCCGGCTATATCTATTGGAGATCCAAACTCATGGTTTGCCTCACATTCAGAAAATTCTGGATTATAATGTATCCGGTTCTGTTTGGTAATGAAAACCACTCCTGCAGTCGCGATAATGATGATAAAAGTGATAAAGTAACTTATACAAGCCTAAACCGATCCAGTTATTACTAAATAAATGTTAAACGCATCGTCTTCAAGTTCCTCTACAATTGTGAACTTTACGCAGCTATAATAGAAATTAGAAACGGCACTACCGTCCGTCTAGTGTAAATGCATTTATGCATATAAATGTGTGAGCAAAGAACTTCTAATATGTGCAGTGTGTCCGAAAACACTTTAAAAAACTTTACAAGAGCTTTAAATCAGAAAGAGCCGTCGAGTGTGGTTGAGGACACAGATCTCCAGAGCGGGACGTGTCCTGCTGTCCTGGTGATGATGATGTGCTGCTGGTGTCAGTTCATCTGCTGGTGCTGATGCTGATGCTGATACTGATGCTGGTGCTGATGCTGATGCTGGTGCTGATGCTGATTCTGATACTGATGCTGATGCTGATGCTGGTGCTGATTCTGATACTGATGCTGATACTGATGCTGATTCTGATACTGATGCTGTGTTTGATGTTTGTCTGTGTGCTCTGAGAGCGCACAAGAGCGTGCAGAGGATACCGCAGCGCGTAACCCTTTAGAAACCGAACAAGAAACACATCAGGTCACAACTGAGTATTTATCCTGACAAAACAGAACTAGAAAAAAAAAGGTTTAAGCAACTGAAGTTTGAATTAATGAATGCTGTGACCCCCAAAATGATGCGGATAGTTAAGCCACATTGTTAAATACCAATGACTTTAAATTCATTTACTTACATTACTGCATGTGTCAGTTCACCTCAAGTTCACACAGATGTGCTAGCAGATTAACTACAGTATGATCGTGTGGTTTATATTTTACATTTGATACCCAGAAAGTGTCCAAATACGTATAGTTTTGTTTTTGAAGAGTGCTTTTTCTCTTTTGTGCATGAACACTTTAATTTACAAATGAACGAAGAAAAAATGTGCACATATAAGCAGAACCACAGCTCTCTCTGTGCAAACCAACAGATGTCAAGTGAGTTTTGAGTGTCTCCTGAGTTTCATGAAGAAAATGATGTACTTTACACAAGAGCAGATGTAGGTGCAGATGAAGAAATGAAAGACTCCTGAGAAAATGTTTTCTGCTGCTGTAATGGTGCGATGGAGGCACTCTTCACTCTTCTGTTCTTGAACTGTCACTGGTGTGAGAGTGATTGATTATTAACCAATACAATACAATATTCCACAATGCAAATATTGAGCTGCATCCTCATCAACACTCATGAATCTTCTACTGTAGATAAACAGCAGACGGTGATCTGTTTACACTATATGAGCTGAGCATTTGGCTTCATATCAAAGATATGCAGCTTTTTAATGATCTGACTGTGCACATACAATCAGCAGAAAGTTCTTGAAGCTGAAACGTCAGAAGAAAAGAAAGAAAAACAAGACACAAAAAAAACAATAAACATAAAGCACAATGTATTAATATAAAGGAATTTTACAGCAGTTTTACCTGTATTTTGAATTTTGCACTGCATTGTTTTCATGGTTAACAAAAATGTTGGTAAAATTAACAGATAAATGTCTTGGCAGAAAATTTTTTGTTTCTTTTTTTACAGTGTCAAGATGTTCAAATAAACAGAGCAATTTTCAATAGCCCAACAAAGTGTCAGGGTTTATACTTTTTCAGGTAAAATCACCCAAGATTGGCTTATTTACTTACACGAGCAAGTGTTTTCACTTTGAAAAATTACACACTGCACCTTGAGGCTGAAAACCCTAAGTGCAATTGAAATAAAATGCAGTGTATGATTTTGTAGTAGCTTTATTGCCACAGTCTTCATCTCTCCCGTTCATCTCATAAGACATATATTGACAACAAACCTCCTCATGAAATCATATCCTCCAGACAACAGGAAAGTCTGAGCTGACACCAGCGCATGATCTGAGCTGAGGGTCTGTGCATTATACTGGAAACCAGCGCTGGGCTTCCCTCTCAGACGCAGGGACCTGGGGCCATTCTTCTCCAAACCACATATTGACAAGTCAGTTTAATGAGAAGCAGTAAAGGGCGACTGGAGCTGTCAGTCCTCCTGGTGCACAAACGCTCTCCGTTCAGAAATCTCTCTCCTGCTGGCTGAACAAACTGTTATATCTGTTATAAACTGTTATATCATTTCTGAATATCATCTCTGAGACCTGTAATCAGCATGGGGTTCGTGTTAAATGCAGTCAGGGGTATTTTGTGCAGGAGTTTGGATTTTCAGAACCGGTCGCTGGTGGTTTGTCAGGACCTGCTGGGGTTAAACACTTGATGCTGTAAAACGAGTTTGTCCTATTATATGATAATTCTGTCCATCATGAGGTCAGCAGAGCTCCTATCAGAAGAGGATGACTGGAGCTGTCGCTGTGAATTGCATTTCCCCCTCCCTCTCTCTCTCTCTTCTTCAATGAATGTGTGAATATGACCGTTACTTGGTAACAGAGAGAGAGAGAGCTGTTTGAACTGTATAACTTTTCCTATAGGCAGACAAACCTCTAGAACTGTGATTATATACGTTACTAGGTTAACCAGCTTTACATGGTCAAAACTTTTGAATTTATTATACTAATCTTATTCCAATACAAAATAATGGTTTTGTGGCTTTACTTCTGAAACCCAATCTACTAAAAATAATACTTAAAATATAATAAAATATAATAAATACTTAAAAATATACATTTGGTCTTTGTCAAATGGAATTTTCTGTATTACATTCTATATAGTGTGTACATGGAATTTAAAATGAGCAGACCTAAAAACATTCAAGGTTTGTCACATTTAGTTTCATACTTGGTTGTTCTTTACAATAAGCCTGCCCCTTTAACATTATAATTAAATTTAATATGATCATTTGAAATGATGTCATATCTCAGCTGCTTAATTCATCACTGGCTGGTTGGTGCTCTTGATGTTGTGTATTATGTGTGTGTATACTGTGCAAACACACACGGGTGGATGCAAATGCTACAGAAATGTAATACTTTTATCCCACAATTGACACAGAGGTCAATTTTATTTCACTCGTCTTCCCCAACACTGATTTATGAAGCAGATTATTTAAAAAAACAAAGGCTAAAGGCTAGCACAACCTCTCTAAACCTGTGATGACTTTTAAAAGATTACTTCTCTGTGTTTGTGGAGGAGAATCACAGCTGAGAGAGAATGAAGAATTAACTGCTGCTTGAAATTACAGATAACACTTTAGAGGGAGAAAATCAGCATGGAATGATTGATTGGAAGGGCGGACGGGAAATGACATCATGGTTATTCTTCATGTTGGGCTCTGTGTAACCTTTGACCCTGCTGTGTGATTTCACATCGGATTGTTTTCTAATATGTTTTGATGACACGTCTAAAATCCAATTACACACCCCACAAATAACATGAAGAAACCTGGAACATTCTGGAGTGTTTTAATGGGGGCAGCACCTGTGTCATTCTCCTAACAGCTTCTCTGAACCTCATATTGGTGTTGACTGCACAATACCACAATCTCTTATCACACACGTCATTTTGGGCCAAATTCAGGTGATAATTCTGTTCTCTGATGTGTGAGATTATCGGTAGACTGTGGCAAGGTAAATTCAATCCAGACAATGACCCAGCTAACAGGGAATGTGCTCTATAAGTTCTCTTAAATGTCAAAAAGCGTTCTTGCAGAAACATTAGTAAAACAGTAATGTTATACATCATATATATCCAAAACGTTATTCTTAACTTGTTAGAGAAATGTTTTGCATTTTGAACATTTGAACTTAATTTTTCCATCTATGCCGCAGAGCCTCCAAATCAACATTCTGATTGGCTGTAATTGCACAGACATTATGATTCGAAACACATGACCTTTACTACCTTTAAAGCCATTTTCATTTCATACAAAAAGAGTTAATTGACAAAAGAGGAATAATTTGTTCAGCATGCGATTTGTTTAGACAGTGTAAGAATTCATTTTCACCCCAGTTTATCAATAGCATCAGTGCCAAAACCTTATTAAAATATTTTCATTAGACTTTCTCAGATATAATACGAGTCCACAGTTTTTATTGTGAAATTGAAGAGAATAGACATTTTTTGTTTCTCTTTTTTCATAATATATGTTTGTTTAATGTTACTGTATATTTTAATTTGTCTTTTGTTTTAAATTAAAACTTAACATTAAACACCAAACAAATGAGGAAACAATTTTTTGTTGCAAATGAACAAAAAAATGTACATGACAGATCAGTTTTCAAAATGGCCCCTTTACACCGATTCCCAGACAACCCAAAAGTTATATAATAATCATTTATAATTTGAGCTGTTGGGTCAGATTTCCCAGGAAATGTCAGCTTCATCAGAGACGTCTCTTGCTTTGAAACCCTCCATGTTCCTGAAAACATGCAACTGTACACAAGTATACCTGTACAAAATGCATTAAAAGTACAGTACAATATGTGTAAGTACAACAATGCCACGTGATGTAATTCATTAAATAAGGTTTATTTGTGGAAGTTTCTTGTACATAGATCACCATGCAGTCTAATAGTTTGTTATTAATCCACGTCACGTAACAAACACGTACACCAACATGTAGGAGTTTGAGCGTACAGTATACATATTTACAGACACTCATTCATGAATCTCAGCCTTGCCAACATCTGCCCTCTTACTCACCGGACACACAACAGGAAATAAAGCTTTTAATCCAGTTTTAAATCCAGTTTTGCAGCAAGAACTGCAAAAGGCACAAAACGTTGCGTTTATACATTTCTTTGTACTCAGGTATTTAAAAAAAACAGTTTCGCTTTAAACTGCTGAAGATCACGTTTCACGCATCATCACACAATCGTACTGTTGCATAGAAACTGTGAACGCAAAGCTAGTTTTGATAAATTTAGTGTTAGTGATCTGATTAGGACCAGATCACTGGTCACTCGCATCTGCAACTTGATGGGAGCGTCCCTCAAAAAATACACCTCAGCTTTAAGCCTGAAGATACAAACAGCAATTACAACAGCATCTGATCAGATATAGTATGACCAGCTAATGAGATATATGACAGAAGAGGTTTTATGGGTACGCGAGTGTGTTTAAGTGTCAGACGGGGCAGGTATGATGGAAGACTGCTGAGGTAGCTCAGTCCAGGGTGGAGCTCTAAGTGGTAGGTCACTGGGGGTTAAAGGTCAGGGGTAAATAATAAAGCAGCCAGGAGGAAGAGGATGAAGGACTCAGGTCTCTAAAGTGCCAGACTAATGGCCCATGCACTAACATTCATGTTCCATCCAGATTCCAGACCCCACATTCTTGAAACAGGATGGTGGGTAAGCCCGCAGATTACAAAAACTAGCTCAGTTCAGGTTTACACACAGACATGATCAGACTTCCAGAGCATCTCTAGAATAAAAACAACAGATTCATGTAGTTAGTTCAACTGCAATGTCTGCATAATACACTGCAAAATACACTGCATAAATGTTGACAACAAATCAATGTATTTACAACCACAACTGTAAATGTAACAAATTTAAAGGGTGAAATGAATGATATGCGTTTCATCTGATTGCAGACCGACACATTCATTATTTTTGCAGCATCGCTCTCTAGAAAGAAGATAAACAGGGTGACAGTTTAAAGACTGAGTCCACTGGATATACAGGATAGCCCCTGTTACATAATGGCTGCCTTCCAAACCCGTTTACTGGCAAGTAATCGCTGTACAAATACAATGACCCGTAATTTAAACCACAACACTGTTGAGTCCAGAACGGGCATGTGTCATGAAGCTGTTGTTGCAGAATTTCATAATCAAACAATGAGAAAACACAAAACAGACTCATTTCCAAACACAGCACTAATACGTCACAAAAGCTTGCGGTTCAGAGTGCCATGAAAAAATAGGATGGAAAGAGAGAGAGAGAGGTTGTGTTTGTTGAAGCGAGTCCTACAGCACTTACCCTGACCTGAGGCCTGCTGTATACTCCAGCTCTTCCTGAAGATGAGTTTTCTGTCTGCAGCTCACTGATCTGAGTCCTGCAGCCGCCTGCAACACCACTGCTGTTCTCTGACCTTACCAGCTGAGAGAGAAACAGAGAGAAAGAGAAACAATGAGGACGTTTAATTGATGTTACTTCTTCATTTATTAGTAATTGTTACATTTAAATGGTTGCCTCTAGTTTATTTTGTAAATCTTATTTGATTCTTTTGTTATTTGATAAACATGAAGTCTGTAATTTTGAGTCACCAGTGGAATAATGAGAAAAATGATTGTATTTACACTTCTGAGGGACTCAACTGACAAATAGCTCACTTTCCTGCATATTAAAGAGATAATTCATCCAAAAACACAAATTCTTCCATCATTTACTCATCTTCATGTCATTCCAAACCTGTATGACTTTTTTTGTTTCACAAAGAAAACAACAAAATAAGATATTATTAAAGGACACTGGTAACCAAGCAACAGTGGCACCCATTGACTTCCACTGAATGGACCTTAATCTGGATTAGAAGAAAGCATCTTGGCAATGAACACATGACATCACTGCTAGTATTACCGTTTACTTTAGATGCAGCGTCATTTTACTGTATATTATTTGTTTTGGACTGTATACACTGTACATATCTGAACTGTGAAAGAAACAGAGCAAACTGAAAAAACAGAAAGATACACAGACTAAGAGAGAGAGAGAGAGAGAGAGAGAGAGAGAGAGAAAAGAGAGAGAAAGAGAGAGAGAAAGAGAGAGAGAAAGAGAGAAAGAAAGAGAGAGACTGAGAGAGAGTCTGAGAGAGAGCCTGAGAGAGAGCCTGAGAGAGAGCCTGAGAGAGAGACTGAGAGAGAGACTGAGAGAGAGACTGAGAGAGGTGGATGTAATGATTGTGATTACAATAGTTGTGGTTCTGTTTTCATATGAAACAAACATCTAGCTGTTTTAATTGAATCAATATGTCACTACAAGTAAAAATACTGGAATGCGACTGATGGCTGAAGTCATTATTGCTCTGTTTTCAGTATCAATGATTAGCTGGAAAGCAGGAAGTTCATTTGTAAGGTCAAACCCAGGATTTGCAGATATAACTGGAGCTGAGCGGAGAGAGGTTTGCATATGAAAAAGAATACAAACATGCTAATTCAGTCATGAAATGAAGAAATGATCCTCGCTGCATTCTTTCTTATGAATCATAATATCATCTGATGATGATTATTCTGTTCTGTTGACCGGAACATTTTAAATCTATGCCTGCGAATCCTTCATTCATTAGAAATGCAGGGAAAAAGCGGAGGGGTAAGAAGAAAATAAATTAGGAAAAAACTTGTAAATATTTAGTCAATAAAACAAATTCAGCAAATTCATAAACATACATCGCTCTCATTACAAGCAGACAGAGAGTCAGAACTCGCCTGTTTGTGAGTCGACTCGACTTCCTGCACAGACCGGCGGCCTTTCCCGCCATTCCTGTGTCTCATCGACTGTGAAGCAGTGGTCGTGTCATCACTATCACTTTTCTTTTTCTGCGAACGGTTAATTTTGGGATTAATATAAAGGCTGCTTTCCTCTTTGAAAGGATTTGTAGTGAAGCGAGAGCCTCTTATCTTAGTCATTACAGGGGAAATATTGGATTCAAGCGTTTTAGCATCTGCAAAACATTCAACAGGATCTCTCTGGGTTTCACACTGTAAAGGATTAAGATAAAGAGCCTCATTATGACACTCTGGATGGCTGGCAGCTTCACTTTCGTGAGAAACATCTTGTGCTTTTTGGGATTCATCACAGGTCGATGGAGGTGCTGAGCTCTGGAGACCACAGGGCTCTATTAGTTTTTCACTGAGTCTCGTGGGCCGTTTACTGATAGACATGCTGTAGCAGAGAGGAGGACCCAGGTACACCTCCTCTGTGCAGGCCTGGAAGAGCAGCTCCTCGTCACGAATGTCTGGCGTGCTGGATAAGATCGGGGTGGCGCTCTTGTCTTCCATGCAGGCATTGACCTCTCCACAATCACTATCGTGTGAGGAGAGTGACAGGTAGGAGTAAAAGTCTCCTTTGCGGAGGTGGATAAGTTTGTGGGAGTGTTCCTGAACCTTCTCTCTGATCTGAGACACAGATGTTGGGTTGGAAAACTCTGTAGGCTGTTCTGCCCGAGTCTCTTTGGTTTTCAAAGCTACTGATGTCATGTCAATGATCTCCATCACAAAGTCGTGGATGTTCTCACTTTTGGTCTCCTCCTCAGATATGAAAGAAGCGTGGCTGCAAATATCTGAAGAGCTTTCCTGATGGTTCTCTTGGACGTTTTGGAGAAAGTCAGTGAGCTGTTTCTGTCGGCTGCAAAGGGGTGCTGACGACTTCAAGCACTCCTCCCCTGGTGAGACGGAGGGGGCAGGACATTGAGAAGTGTGACAGGAAAGTTCACCTTTCAGCTGGCCCTGCAGCAAAGATTCTTTGGAGGTCAAGCTCAGCTGTTCACACGAGGATGGAGAGGTCATTATGACATTTGCAGCATCTGTCATATAACAGTCTTTAAATGACTCCCCCTTTCTAGTAAGCAGACTTCCCTTTTGCCTTAGCAGCTCTTCATTCAGATCTTCATCCGTCACTTGGCTCGGAGCGCTCTCTACATTGCCATTCTCCATGTCATCCACCAAACGACTAATTTTGTTGATCCTGGTGGTATCTTTGTGGTTGCCTTCCACCTCCTTTTGACGAAGGCTCTCGTTTTTAGCATTTGTGTTGGCTTCTTTCAAGAGTTTCAGAGCTGACTGGCTGAGAAACTTACGATCATTGGCGGTTTTGACAGCTGATGGGACTTCCCTAGAAAGGGTGCCACACTGCAACCCGTCCACAAGCCCCACCTTGTTTTTCTCTCTGCACGGAGATCTGGGTTTTATCCAGCTTTGAAACTCACCCTTTCCATAGTCCACCCCCAGAGCAAAGGATCCCTCAATGTACTCTTCCTCTGAATTCACACTAGAGTCATCGTCTTTAATCCCAAGCTCTTCTTCGGTGAGGGTCAGCATAGAGCTGGAGAGAAGATTGCTGTCTTCCTCATCATCTGAGGAGCAAGACACGTTGACAACCATGCTGATGCTCGCATCTGCCTCGTCTGCTTGTTGCTGGCCATGACAATGCTTGCGAAAGGAAGCATTTGATTCAGCAGGCATGCAGCGGTTTATATGCACAGCCACATCCTCGGATGCCACAGATGAGTCGTCTGTGCTCAGCTCTGTTAGAGAGGCTGCAGAACTCTCGTTTGTAGAGGATGGAGCGTCAGTGGAGCATGTTCCACGCCAGAGCAATCTGCTATGGAGCGTTATGTCAGAGATGCTGCGTGTCATCTTGTGAGCAAGCGGGCTCTTGATGTTCTCAAGGCGCTTTAATAGATCCAAAGTTCTTCTGCTGAGCTCCCCCGTGGACTCCACAGTCGATCCGACGTCCCTCAGACTTTCTTTGCTACCAGCATCCTCCACGCTCCTACACGGTCCAAGCCAGCTTTCCAGGGATGTGCTACGAGTTAATGACTCCTTGCTTGATGGAAATAATTCTCCCACTGCACAAAGGGAGTCAAGTGAAGACCCCTGGGAGAGCTGCGTGAACTCCTTTTGGAGTTTTCTCTCCACGGTCAGTCTTTCATCACTTTTTGTGTTGGGGGTGTCATTAACTTCTGGGTTAACAGCATGGTCTTTATGGAGGATCTCCAATGGCTCCTTTTTTGGCTTTTTTTCAATGGCTTTCTTTTTGTTTTCTCTACCGTTCTCTCTCTTCTTTCTCATCATATGTAAATGCTGGTCTCCATTCCTGAGGGCGAGACCGTCAACATATTCCACACACTTTTTAGCACATTCCAAAACCCTGTCGATGTCTTCATCTGACACTCTGTCTTCACTGACAGCTGGAGTGAGAGTCACACACACCTTTGGATCATCGCTCTGGAAGAGCAAGCAAACCTCAGAGTTTCCTGTGTTCTCTGTGTCTCCCTCACTGACTATCCCGCTTTCACTCTCCGATCTCCTGGTCGACTCGGACAGCAGCTCCTGCTTCTCCTTCAACAGCTCGGCCAGGATATCAGGCAGGGATTCAGCAGAGGAGAACGAAGAGTCCACGCTCACACTCTTCAACAGTGGCTGCTGAACTTTGGGTGAAGATGGTTTGCGTTTATATTGGGGCTGATGGTAGAGTTCCACATTATGCAGACTGTACACCTGATAAACATGAGAGGATGTGGTGCTCTCGTCCTCCACGCTGAAGGTCGTCCTGCTCTGCATGTTATTTTGGGACGACTCTGATGGATTTAAAGGCTTCTCTGGAGAATTAGGGTGAGATTCAGATTCAGCATTCTGCTTGTCTTCACAGTCCTGCATCTCTAGATTGCTGATGGTCATGTCCATCTCATCCCATTCCCAGAAGTCTTCTGACAGGCCATGGAGGTCCATGAGTGAAGGTTCGAGGAGGTTCTCCAAAACCTGCAGAAGAAATAAATGCATGTCAGTGAAAAAGCAAATGAATTCTCATAACAGCCCTGAAGTCCACTGACCTCTTCTAAGACTAGCAGTGAGTTTAAATGCAGAGTTAAGTTTTGACAAAGTTTCTGTTAGATGTTTGCTTGTTATTCATGCAGGAAGAGTCTATTTTTATGATCTTCTTGATCTCATTAATCTAACAAACTGGCAAATCCAACACTTGCTTTGTAAGTTAAATAATTTAATACATTTACTAAATTGCTGTTAATTCTCTTTCTGCTGATGTGGAAAACACTAATGCACGAGAAACCCTAAACTGTGAGAACCATCAATCAGTTTAATCAAATTAAAACATTTTCAGTGGGCTACCATTTGTACCCCAAATAGACCACATAACAATTTAAACAGATGGATTAATTAGAACATACAATTTTAGCCATTAAGTCATTAGTTTTGTTCATTTGTAACAGGTTAAACAAGAAAATCTAACAAGAGATTTTTGTCTAAACTAAGTCATTGCATTAAACATACAGCAGGAGTATCATGTAATAATATTAGTGCCAAATAAAGCTCTTTTAAAAGCGCACTTCCTGCTAAACCACTCTTTCACTGGTTTAGCATTTGTCTGAGAGCAGGTATAAGCTAACACAGAAACCATTAGTTTTCCAATGACCTTCAAAGCAAATTCATAATATCCTAACTCTAAAAATACATGAAAGATCAGACACTGAAAACCTCTTCAGACTCTTAACACTGGATTGAAGAAGACATCCTGAAGCGTTCAGCTATTTTATCATTTCATAAAGTGTACTGTATTTACAAAACCAACCCCCCCCAACCCCGTTGTTTTTCTTTTCCTGCGTTGAAATTGCAACATGAAATTGCACTGCGAGCATGTGAGGTCAGTCATTTGTCTTGTGTAAGACAGTGGACGCTCACAAACAGGTTGCTGGGCTTTTTCTGCATGCCTCCCCAGAGCCCTTCTGTGACCATGCAGGAATGCACATCATCTACATGACAAAAGACGAAGTCTAGCCCTCAACCCACTTCCTGTTTAACACACTCTAACGCTCCCACACATACAATCAGAGACTAGTTAAGGGTTCCGTTTAAATGAAGGGAAGTCTTTTAATATGGCAGTAAACATGGTTTACATGGTTTACCCAGCTTACAATTTCAGTTGTAAGAACATTTCCCTAATGTTTCCATTAAGTATCAAAAACATTAAAAATGTTATTTTTAACACTTTAACTGCTGGATACAGACACAAGATGAGATTTCAGTGTGACGGTTACTCAATAAATTAAGAAGGGGTCAGTTATTTCAGACACCCTCTGTTCTCTATTGAGTTCACACTACAGTGAGTATCTGAAGACGGAATCACTGTTCTTTCTATCTGTGTATTTAAGAATAATATGTGGCCACTTTCTCTGTCTTATAGATCATTCTTATGGTGATGTTACAGCTTTACTGCACTATAGTCTAACAGTCTGTATGCTTCAGAAAATGGACAGCTTATTTCTAAAACAGATTATTTAGCATACACAATAGCAGTTTTTAAAACTGCTAGTTCAAGAGGGTGGAATAAAATGCATCTAAAAGAACTGACAACATGACTGTATTTATTTCTTCTGCGGAAACCAAAAGAAGGTATTTTGCGAAATGTCTCAGTGGTTTTGTGTCCATCTGACAAGTCAATGATCAGCGTTTGGCCTCACACATCCACCATGATCAGGTCTTTATTAACACACCTTGTTTCTCTCCTGTCAACACAGTGTTAACAGAGAGGATGTTTTTAGCTGTACTGTGAAAACTGATGCTTTTAATGCTTTTGGTAGTATAGTTTTCCACAGGCTTGAGTGTGGAGAAAATCACACTTTATTGTCATTTTATGAGTAGTCAATGACTGTAGAATCTAAACGCCAAGACATCCAGCCAAGTCAATGGGTGCCACTATTATTTGATTACCAAAGTACTTCAAAATATCTTCTTTTGTGTTCCTCAGAAAGCAAACAGGATTGGAATGACATGAGAGTGAGTAAATGATGTAAGAATTGTTATTTCGGGTGAATTATCCCTTATATAATGGGATAAACTACATCTTTCCCATTATAACTTTCTAGTTTGATGCCACCACCATGCAAAAGCAATCAGCCTGGATCTTCACATCGCAGTAACTGGACTAGCTGCACCTGCTACAGTATAATATACAGCATACGTGACCTGGTCTCTGCCCAGTGAGCGGTTGAGTCGGTTCTGCCACTGTAGCGTCTGCATCACGATGGCCTCCCAGCGTCTCTCCAGGTTGACCTGCAGGAGCTGCAGTGACTGTCGCTCGGCCTCTGAGCTCTGCTCTCCCTCCAGCAGCTTCTGACAGAGCCTCAGCACAGAGGCAACGCCCCTCCGTCTGCCACGCACCTCCAAACACAGAGCCTGGGGAGACAGGGCCGAGGTCAGAGACTCTGTGATAGCTCACACAGGGTTTAAAGTGATCAGATTACAGGAAGGGTTCATATGGTAAGAGAATATGGAATTGTTAAAGAACTAAGACTTTAAAGTGCACAAATCTGAGCAGAAGCTTCAAACTATAAGTAGCTTAAGATACAGTTGCAAGCTAGTTTGTCAAGCTAGTTAGATACACTGGAAACTACTAACAAACAGAATGTAAATACTATGGAGCTACTAGAGAGTAAAATATTTTTTTATCATTTGAATATAATAAATATATAAAAACTAATACATCAAAATTTTTCTTAAGTACTGAAAAATGTTATTTAAAAGTTTAAACAGTATTTGGCTCAAAAACAATAATGATCTTAATTCAAAAACAAGCAATAAAAGGCAGTTTAAATGAATAAATAACAAATGAAGACATGAACAGTTTGAGAAACCAGTTCACAGAAGTGAAACTATTTGTTAAAATGCATCGGACTTTCTGATGTACATGATTACAGACCACTCAGTTGTAAAGCTGTGTGTATAAAAACAGTCATGTAGTTACCACGCTACACAACTGTGTCTTTAACAAATTAGCTGGTTACTGGAAAAGAGTCAAGTGACTAAATATGCAATTTAATAAGTAGGTCCGCTAATTTCATTTCGTTACTAGCAAAAACGGTACTGTTGTTTTCTACAGTCATGTAATAACTATCTATCGAAGCCACTCTGCAGTGTTTTTGGTAGACTGACAGATTTTAATGCTGTTTGTTGCTTAATGGACATTACAGAAACATTCTGTTAGCTGGCTACAGTCTGTGAGGAGGATCACACTGTTGTGAAGATTCAAGGTGTTAAAGCAATTCTGTTGGTTTTCTCTCACCTGCACCAAAACCTTTTTTAAAATATGCAGCGGCAGATTTGCGTATAGACGGGCACCGCTAGTCGCGGTACGAGATGAAAACATTCAGAAAACAATTTATGTAAATCCTTGCCACCCCTGAAAAGCACTGCCGTACATTTTCTGTACATTTTTCAATAAATATTAAACACCATTACATTTAAATTGGATTTTATTTTTCCTGGAGTGCTCTTCTGGAGTGTTTCAGCATATTTCTGTCTCCCGTATCTTTTAAACAGTTAATGAGACTGTAAAATGCTGTGGCGGAGAACAAGAGAGCAGCAGAGGACTGAACCACACCGACAGAATCATCCAGATAAAGTTTTGACACAGGCATGTGGTGGAAACCTGACACTCAGATGGACATTTTTCTTTTTACCCATGAGCACGTAGGCCACTGTGTCGGGAGAAGCTGTGTCCAGCCAGCCTGTTTTGAGAGTAAGGCACTTGTTAGTATTTTTATTGGCACATTATGACATGTTAAATGGCATTTTTAGACACCCAAACTCTCCTAAAATCAGATGCTACATTGTTTTTGCATGGCTACCTCTCATAAACTGATTTTTTTCCTACCAATGTTTAAAGCAGTATTTGTTTAAAAGCTTTGTCAGCCCCCCTCCCTGGCCCCCAATATGTGAGTCTACACAATGACTCTGTTTCAGAGTCACAAGCCCAGTTCAATAGTTGAGACACTGGCCACCAGCCAACAGACCGACCCTGTGCCTCAGTCAAATCAAAAGACTGAGAGAGAGAAAGAGAGACAGGCCAGAATATTATCAAAGACTGCCCAGAGGAAAGAAAAATCACATATCCGCTCTGTTTAACTGTTACTCCTAGCAGCAATAAAACAAAAGTCTCCTGTCTCCATTCCAACAGCCAAAAGGTGTTAATTTGTAATGCTTAATGCTTTTATTAGACATTAGATTATTTTTTTAGCTGAATAAAGTCATACACACCTGTCAACCGAGGTAATGGGGAACGTTTTCAAAAATATTAAAAAAATAAATAAATCTAAATAATAAAAAAAATCTTCAGCCTGAACACAGATGAGTTGTGTAAAAACTGAAGAAACCCAGAAAACTCTCACCAGTCCCCGGTGATGTTAGTCATATCACACAGATCCTGTTTTACATTCCGATTGTCTTTTCTGAATCTAAATTACCACAACCGCAACACATTTGTGTCAGATTGCCGGTGACCTTCCTCCACAATGTAACCCTTTGTTAAAGCATGCTTATTTTCAATTATTTTCCCTTTAAGAGAAAAAAAACTGACAGTCGAGACTAATGTCTTACAAACAGCAGACTACGCTAAAGCAAACAAACGGCAGGCGAGTGCTATTACTGAAGACATTTACTCATCAGTGCCTTTAAATGAAAGCGAGCGCGATGGACATGTAATGAAAAATACGACAGTGTGTGTGCTGTCAGTTGATTGTGTGTGTAATGAACAGGTCTGTCACTTGACTGCTCCCCATTACAAGCTGATGAGACACTCATCAGCTAGTACTCGCACCCTGTCCCAGAATGGCATTAATGTGGTTAGCACTTGCCAAAGAACAGAGTTTCTTATTCCTAATCATGGAAAATGTATTGATATTATATCTGTGGTGTCACATTCAATCAGCCAGACAGGCCCTGGACATGAGACCCCGGGTCCCCACGCTGTGACGGGCTGAACAGTACCAGAGAGATGTGGAGATGGACTCCAGCTAAAAGAAGTACACTACAAGCAGCTTTGGACAGAAACGCAGCTGCAAAAATGCAGTGTTTCAGATTGTCCTCTTACAGTGCTCACCTTGAAGTGCTGCAGCTGTCTGCCGGTCTGTGGGTCATGTTCTGGATCTTCTGCATCCTGCATGATGTTCTCACAGGGCTGTGGTTCTGCTCTGAGGTTCAGGTTAAAGATGAAGAGTTCAGTTTCTCTCAGCCAGCTCTTTAACTCCTTTATCCTGCTCTCCAGCTGGGTCACCATCCTGCTGGTTTCTGGAGACAGAAGATCCCGCTGACTCTGACGGCCCGCACCAGAGCCCACATGTTCTGCCAGGGTTTTCTGACAAACACAAACAATATTTCAGCGTTTGGCCTCACACATCCACCATGATCAGGTCTTTATTAACACACCTTTGTTTCTCTCCTGTCAACACAGTGTTAACAGAGAGGATGTTTTAGCTGTACTGTGAAAACTGATGCTTTTAATGCTTTTGGTAGTATAGTTTTCCACAGGCTTGAGTGTGGAGAAAATCACACTTTATTGTCATTTTATGAGTAGTCAATGACTGTAGAATCTAAACGCCAGGACTTCCAGCCCTACAGATCCAGCATGATTTCTAAAGTTTCTCTCTCACTCACTCTTTCTGATTTTACGAGCATCAGTGAATTCAGATTCAGTCACTGTTTTCTCTGTGTAACAAATGTCTCAGTGGAGAGTGATGTTGATGCCCTTGGAGGGTCAGTCAGGAAAAAAACAGGAATTTATTGCCACTTTATTTTGTTCGGGAACAGTCTGCAATCATAAATTCTTCATGAGCAGAATACTTCAGAGAATGATCTGTCTTCATAAATATATACCACAGAGGACATCAATTTCACTTAATACACAATTTGTGTCAGCGCACAGATGTCGATGGAGGATTTGACAGGCTTGTTTAATATGCGACTGAGGTACATAATGTCGCACCGCTCACACTGATCTACATGCACAGCTGACACTTGATTCCTGTCCCCTTGCAGTTGAAACAGTGGCATTTATACAGCAGCTAGTGAACAGAGAGTCAAGCCTCACCTCCAGCTGATCCCATTTGCTTCTGAGGGCACTCAGTCGGTGGTCAAAGTCTGCAGGCAGCTCAACACCGCTTCTCTTCAGAGACTCAGACCAGCCTAGAAGTTGTGTTTTCTTTGGAAGCCACATGGACATCTCCACGCTGTTCCCCTGTAGACAAACACACAAAGCCATCTGAGCTATCTGTCCAGTTCCCTTTTAAGAGCAGGCATTTTGTTGCTTTATTACAGCCAATATGAAGTATGACGGTATGCTCTGTGGTATAACTGCAGCTCTGTGGACCTCGCTGGAGACCCCTGCTGTTAATACAAAGGTCAGATGACGGTCTTTCAAGGCATTCTGGTAGAAATATTAGTCCATAATACAGAGCAAAATATATTTGATAATTTGGAATCTCTATGTAAAACAGTAAATGTGTTATAATTACAAGATAATACTTTCATATGAGGGCTGGACCAGAATACATGCAAAGATGAAAAGGCTATTCAACACACTCTTTCCCCATCTCTCTCTCTCTCACTCTCTCCCCATTTCATTTTCTGCATCAATAACTACTTTAGTTTTCGGTTGTCATTTATCATTATGGTGGATGCACATTTAAATATTTAAATGTGCTGTTTTTCCCTCTTTCTTCGCTGTCATGCGGCCAGCGCTCATTTTTCACTGTCGTTTGTTTTAATGCAGATGAGATTGTGCATTCTTTTAAATCACTCATCCCTTTCAGTTTTTAATGGTGGCCGTCAACCTAAAGACACGCCTCTTTAGAGTAAAGAAGATTACACAATTTATTTGTTGACAGCAAATATTGATTTTAACTCCTCCCACTGGTTAAAAACAACATGTTATTGATGGAGAGCGCAGACAGTGAGAGAGATGAGAGAGCCTGAGTAATTAGAATTGTAAAACGATGAGGAGTTGGGATAAAATGCTAACTTTAGCTACATGCACAGCTAACTCTTGGCCCTGAAGTCACGTTCCTGTTACAACCTAGATTACAATGATTTACATACCTAACCCTAGCAGACAGCTCTGACTTGGTCACAGTGAAAACGTTACAGTCAGCTGTGTAATTGACAGTAAAAGGGAAAACATATTTCAGAGCCAAATGATACCACGGAAATGCAGGTGTGACGGAAATAAGTGTTCCTGGCATTGCTCTGTTAACCTCAAGGAGCAGAGCTAACCAGAGCTACACAAAAACTTCAAGATAAAAGTTTTGAAAGTATTTAAAAAAAGCTGTTTATCTGCTGACAACAGGACACGCTCGCACACACACACACACTTAGAAAACTCCATATTAGTTTAACTCTTCAACTACATTTCTACATTTTCTGGAGAAAATGCTAGTGCAAAACTGTCTAACATGGTGCAAGGGAGGATGTTGGCTGGTTGCTAAGATGTTTCTGTGTGGTTGTTAGGGTGTTCTGAGTGGTTGCTTACTGGCCAAACACCAAAACAAATACCCCAACTGACCATCTCTATGACATTGGGTCAAACAACATCACATCTGTGGTAATCTGGAAGTTACCTGTTCTCCACTCAGCCCCTTAGGTCCTAAACAGCAGCTTTACAAACAGTTTTTTCAATAGTACAATGCTTTTAATAATTGCAATAATGAGAAAAAGGTATTGTAAATACAAACTAAATATCAACATCTTTCTTTTGCCCTGAAAATAAATCTGCTAAAAAAGTCCATTCTGCGCTTCTCGGATAATCCACTGAAGCTGCTGTATTAGATGTTTTGCATGAAGGAAATGGAACCTGTTTAAGAAAAAACTGAATATGCATCAGGCACGTGAAAACCTACACTGGGACTGATGTGTTACAAATCAACTCAGAGGTACAAAATATAGAATTTGATCCTTTCATGATACAGAGCTGAATGAAGCTGGGAAAACGGATAATTACTTAATCAGTTTGAAGCCTTTTCATATCTTGCCAGCATCCTCTATGTGTGTAACTCGCTCCAGACAGAGATTTGTGCAGGGAGGAGGACAGGAAGCTGTGAGAGGGGTAGAAGAGACCCATTGATGGAAACTCAGTGCAGCTGAAGAGGGCAAGCTAAATTCTCAAAGACGTGTGAGCATCAATCTTGAAAGAACAGGAAGGGAAGAGCTACATATTTACTTAAGGAGAGAAACGTGAAGGCTCCATTTGGATGTGATTCCTTACTGTTTATGTAAAACAGACAGCTTTTTCCTTCTTCGTGAAAAATCACTTTGCAGTGAAAACGCCAACAAAAACCCTTGAAACACTGTTAATTGTCACCATGGTGACTAGAAGAATAAGCCATTTTACAGCTGGTATAGAACCTTCGTATTGAGTCAGGAGCTTAAATTTTTTTACCCTACTCTCTTCTGTCTGTTTAAGAACAAGGTGGGCAGTCAGTACAGGATTAGAGAGGAACCCAGGAGAGTTTCCAGCAGCCTTACAAGACCTCACACGAGGGACAAAATACATTTCACATCATCAAAACGCAACAAATGGCAACAAATTGCAGAGATAATATTATTATTATTATTATTCACAATGACAAAAGAAAGGTTGAGCAAAGAAAAAGATGCTACGGTCACACAACTGCATAGATGCCAGCCCCACGGGATTCTGGGAAGGCACTCTCTCACTCTTACTGTCATAATGGCAGGCAATCTGCAAAACAATATAGAGCACAGAAGTATTCAAGGTAGACACACCTCGTGTTGCTAGAAAGAATAAATTACAAAGATTTCTGAAATAATAACGAGAAATTCAAGAGGACCAACTGATGGTTAAACACAACCAGCATTTTACAAGGTTTATTATGTAAGGAAATTTGGATGGCTAGTTATGGCTCTCCTTATGCTGACTGTGTGATTGTTTTATTTGTGTAAATTATATGAAGCATATATCCATATGCTTAAAGGGATAGATCTAAAAATGAAAAAATTCCATCATTTACTCACCCTCATGTCATTCCAAACCTCTTTGACTTTTTCTTCTGTGGGACACAAAAGATATTTCTTTGTCTCTGTGGTTTTGTGTTCATACAATGGAAGTCAATGGGTGCCACTGTTGTTTGGTTAAACCAACATACTTCAAAATATCTTCTTTTATGTTCCTCACAAGAAAATAAGTCATACAGGTTTGGAATGACAGGACGGTGTTAGTTATCATTTTTGGGTGAACTGTCCCTTTAATTGTCATGTAAATGATGTCACAGTGCAAAACCTGGTGATGTTAATTTTCTTATATTCAAAATACAATTTCTCATCTTTTGGTTTCGTGATGGAGTTTGATCCAGACTAAATGAGTGAAACTCAAACACCTGATCTAATTAAATTACACCTTATTTAACTTCTGATACTGTGCGACTGCGAGTATCGCTGACTCTCTCTGACTGATCTGCTGGCAGTAATGGTTGAGATGTGTTGTTCTTTTTCAGTCTCTCACAAGGCTGCTACTGACCCCATAGGAAGTCCATGCCTAATGCCATTGAATTGGGAACAAAGGCACTATTTATCCGGGGCCCGGGGTCTGGAGCTCAGCTGTGAGCTCCAGCAGGAGGGGGATCATGGAACGATACTAAAAGCCCTTCTTTACACTGAGCGTGGCATTTTTCTTCACCAGACAAACACAGGAATAATGCGGTCAGCCAAGAACTTGGGCTTTAAGAGGGTCCTAAGATCTGTTCAGCTGTAAACTGAAATCACAGCAGTGGAGGAAAACATCATGGCTCTGCTCATTCATAGTTCAAGAAACCTCATATGTTTCTCCTCACATTTTGTACAAGTGAAAAATGAACCAAATAATAAATCTATTGACATACAATTAGAACTAAGTCTCTGTTTGGTCTCCATTCAGAAGAAATGTTCTAGAAGAAACCATTTAGGATAAAAAGAGACAAGTGAAGGCCAAATATGGTGACCCATACTTAGATCTTTGTCCTCTGCGTGTAAACCATCCAGTTAGTGCACACACACTGCAGTAGTGAGAAGTGCACACACACTGCAAACTGTGTGTACACTGCAGAACTGCACGAGTTAATTACATCTGAGGAGTCAAATCGCTTGCTTTCTTTCATTTGCATTAACTGAAAATCATATTACACAGAGCATGCTTTGTTAGTTGTAGTCTATAATGCATTGTCCCCATATAAACCAAATGACAAATATTAAAATAAATAGCAAATTCAGTGATAGTGAATCATAAAACAATCTTTTTTAAGTCTCCATCATTAATAATTTAATCCCAATTATATCTGTATTACAGAATGAGGTTTAAAAAGCCGTTTTATTACTAGATGGATTGAGCCATCTGCCTTAAACTTGTGGAAATAATGGAGATATATTTATGGCTTAAATCAGAGAGAGAGAGAGAGAGAAAGAGAGAGAGAGAGAGGTGCTGTATGTCCTCTCTGACAGAAACACATCTCAGTTCTGCAGATCTTCACTGAGAGAAACAGTGAGGAAATGAAAAGGAGACAGCAAACGAAAATAAAAGAGATTAAGACCCCAAAATAACCAAGACGACAAACTGTACTGCTCAGGAGGCTAAAAGGAGACTTGTTACCTTTAAAGTCTCTCTGTCTCTGAGACACCGATGAGGCCATTATTACCACACAGTAAATGTATCTGAGTCAATCTCATGAAAACTTCCAGATCATGTTTCACTCCTAAATAAAATAAAGATAAAATTTTAAGTAACATTAAAGTAACATTTTGTTTAAAACTTTTTTAGTTTATAGATTTATGAACTTAGAACTATTAAGTATTACATTTATGACAGTAAAGTACATTTTACGAGAATTATCATTAATAATGATGAAAAGTAAAAACAAACTTTCAATACTTTGATTAAAATAATGTCAAAATGCAAACTAATCCGTTACGATTCTAAGAATAGACCTCAGTGTTATTCTTCCAGTACCCAGACATGAGATTCACTCAGATATACAGCTCAGATCATGTGTCATTACCGATCACGTGTGTCATTACCGATCACGCGTGTCATTACCGATCACGCGTGTAAAGATGTACATCAGGTAAAACATGAGGCCCAGATCAGTAGCTGTAATGATGGATGGAGAACACTCGTTTACTGCTCCATCTCTCTGTTCCTCAGGGATCTGTACAACTGTTTCTGGAGACTCCAAACAGCAGGAGAGACAGTGATCCCCTACGGCTTTCCACACACACACAGGACAGATTCTCTCACAGCATCACTGCAGGAACCACTAACATCTCAGACACCTTCCTGAGTCCTTCTGAAGGTCTTCTGGTTCTCTCAGGTCTTCAGAGGGCAAGTGTTTGAGGACAGTCCCTGAAATGTTGAGTGTGTTTCTGCAGACATTAATAAAGCGTTAGCACACCTGCAGGAAACCGTTGTGTGTGTGTGTATCTCTCAATGGCTGTTCAATGACAGAGAAGAAACACAAACAGAGCCAAAGCGCAGAAAGAGAGGAGAACATCGAGTGGAAACAGGGAGAGGTTGTTCTTTGCAAGAGTCGTCTGTTGCCATGGACGACGGTCCAGCATCCTAGAGCTGAGCCAGTCATACAACAGGAAGCAGAACAACAACACATCTCTCTGCCAGCCGCAGAGGGTTCTTCAACAGAGTTCTTCAACATAGTTTCAAACACTGACGCAGTAACACTGCATGCTCACTGCTGCTCTCTCTCTCACATCATCTCTCTCATAGTCGTAACACCTCGAGACTATTTGCCCTTAATTAGAGCTCCGCCCCTTCCTGCCCTCTCTGCTTTCAACTCATATGAGCAAACTTTCCCAAAGCTCCACAGTGTCTTCAAGGTAAAACGGTAATGCTGCTTTCCTACTGCCTAGCTACTGGAAAACCATCTCAAAACCTATTATAGTTACACCACCTTTTCCGGCCATGGTATTACCATTAAAAGAATCATTGTGTAACAGTTTGATCTGCACAAAACAGGACACCTGACCTTAGATCTATTCGCTAAAGTTTATGAACTTATTCAAACATTCAACACTTATTCTACAGTGATTTAATTTATCTATGTCATAAAGATTATATAAATTCACTGTATGTAGACAATGAGAAGCAGAATTCATTAGGATTTGAATCACATTGGCAGTAAATGAGAGAGAATAAACATTAGAAACTTTGCTCTGTTAATTAATCTCAAAACTAATTCCCAGCTGTGAGATTCAGCCAGCACACATCCTTGTAAATGAAATGACTTCCTTTTGTCAACAGCCATATTTGTATTAGTGAATAATGCATGTGCTGTAACTCCATCTGAACTGCTGACTGCAAAATATTCATCGGATCTCAGATTCACCATCTCAGGGGTCTGATCTCCAGAACACCCCCCAAACTAATGCAACATTTATTTAGAGAAACAGCAAAAGATGTTTGGCTATTTTCTGCGGGAAACCACAATCTGAATATATTTTGAATACTTCTCATCAACATACAGGAAAAACTGTGTGTAAGTTAAAACAAGTGTTTTAGTGGAATTAATGTGTGTGGAATTAAAAAAATATATATTTTTAATGCACTCGGGACGTAGGTTGTGCCATCTGGTGGTTTGAAGGTTTTAATGCATTACTTTGAAATTCTGGAATAAAGTTCCAGGTCCGATCTTTGGGAATCAAACACCAAACTTTCTAGACAATAGACGGCAAAAACGAAGCTCACAAGGTTTTGAAACAGAGCACTTGAATGTGTAGGAAATTAAAGGGAAAGAGACAAAGAGAGAGAGAAAGAGACAGAGAGAGGCAGAAAAAGACTTGCTCCAGCAATATAAAGCAACAATGTCACACACAGACATCTCCTCTGCTGCCTTCACACTCCTGACACAAAAAAGGGAGAAAAATCTTTGTGCTCCATCACAAACTACTAAAACTCTGAATCAATTCCTAAAGAACAAAACCATGTCCCACATTCTTCTCATTCCAAAAGCCAATCCTTCGGATATGCGTCACTATAGGGAAGAAAAGACAGCCTCTTTTTCATTGCGACTTTAAGACCACCCACTCACTTTAAACAGGTGACGCTGCTGTTCTTCTGACATCATCAGATCATGGCTGTCAGTCACTATGGATTCCATGTCCATTAGCCAATCCCAGAGCTCCTGGAACTCGGCCTCAAACTCTGATAGGCTGGAGGAAAAAACATGTGGGACAATTATTATTTTCAAAAGGGAATACTTATGAATAGCTTTAGCTGACATTAGCAGAAGCCCTGTTCACTTCTCCTGTAACTGTGGTAAAGAATGTGTACAGATGTTTTTTTATAAAAAACAAATTACACAAATAACAATCAGAAGAGTGGAAGAGAAATCAACACATTTTATTTGTATTCAGAGCCAGCACAAAAGAAGCAGGAAAGTGGAATCGAATGCTAGCGTGTATGAGTGGTTAGCATTTCCAAGCAATATTGGCATTTCCAACCAGGCGCTGATTAAACAAAATGATGTTGAGGAGTTGTGAACGTTCTACACGTTTTTATGCAAGACATTGATCAGAACAAAACTGGCATGTCAGCAAATTAGAAATGTTTAGATGCATGCAGAATAAGTGTGAAAACTCCCTTTGGTGCCGCATTCTACGATTTATATTAAAACTCAATATTCTGTTTGCCAGTTAAACAGTCAAGCATACTTTTGTTTTCCTGCATACTGTTTTTCATACCCCCTCACTAACACAAATCTAAATGCTCACAGGGCATCCAAACAACATTACCAACAAATAACGAAAAACAAGCAGGAGAAAAAACGCAAGATTCATTTAGCAGATGTGCATCATGGGATTCTGGTCTGTCAGCATCATTTTCTTTTGCTTGTTTTGAGTTTAACACAGCAGTTGTGCTCCTGCCCTCTAAAACAAGAACTCCTTTTGAGAGTGAATCACATTTATGAGAATGTCATTTATGAGTTTTGAGTTTTGCACCATACATGATTCAGTCGTGATTCTCCTTTGACACAGTAATTGCGGTTACTGTAACAAAATAATGTAATGCAATCAAAATTTTACATCAGACTATACACTGCTGTGAGACAGAAATGGATACCTCTTCATATTCCAATTCTTCATATTTTCAAATCTGTTTATAGTAAGCCCCGCCCCGCTCAGCCCCGCCCCGCTCAGCCCCGGTTTCTAACTTCTCACCAGCCCAGCTGCACACTTCACCCTCAGGCCTTCCTGAGAAACGTTAGCCAGTTCTACTGACACCCTCACATCTCATATGAAGTGACAGTTTTATAGCAAGAGCTCTTTCATTTATGATGCTAATCCCTGGTGCCTTCTGCAGAGGACTTTCATCACAGTCTGTGATGTGTCTTATGTCTGTTTGTGATCACTGAATGGCCAGCATCCCATCTGTATCAGGTACCAGGGGACGCGTGTCTGTGGGCCGTAGAATTTGACAGCACTTCCCTAAAGACATGCTCCATGCAAAGGTACAGGGCCAAAGAGTCAAAACAATGAATCTTTGAGCAGGCAGCCCATCATTAAAATTCAAAGGATCGTTATAGGTTTATACCGCCAAATAAATCATTACAACGAGAAGCTTAAAAGGATTAAAACTATGCTTGAGTCAAAGCCAAGACGAGCAGCCAGGTCAACACTTAGGACTCTTACTGGATGAGTGAAAGAGAGAGGAAAAGAGGACAAAAGGAGAGAGAGAGAGAGAGAGAGAGAGAGAGAGAACAAATGGCCCTACCAAAGGAAGAGGTTAGTCATTTTAATAAAGGATTAAACAATAATGGTTTCTTTATGAGGTTATAGAAGGACATGCATTAAGTAACGTCAGAGAAAGGTTACATCAGGTAGCTAAAATAGCGCTGAGGATAAAACTGCAAGACATTCATCAAAACAAATCACACAAGACAAAAATGACCATGAATGTGCTTCAGGAATTTACCTGCGTCAGTTTAAGACTCACACCTATATGGCCATGCATACTGCACACCAAAACATATTCAGCTTATCAACATAGAAAGGGGAGCTGTGATTTCTGTTGCTTAATTATTTTAACAGTATTAAACATCAGTTCTTCAGTTCCCATCCAATCGTAAAGGATTTTACATTTCAGAAAATATAAAGGCATAATTTTCCAACTTATTTATGCCGTTATTAATGTTTTGTCCCAAAATGTACCTTAGACTAATACATATCTAGCGACAATGTTGCATTTCTTTGCATTGTAATTCAGTAATTTCCTGCATTCATTACATTTTCAGTTCCACATCCCGGGAGGTGTGGGCTACTCGATTCAGATTCTGACCTGTTAGACTTGGACATCAGGGTGAAGTGAATGCCTCTGCTGCTGCAGCTGTACTGCTGACTCTTCAGTTTCACTTTCATCTGATCCAGAACCTCTTTCTGGGCCTCTCGATGGCTTCTTTGAATCACAAGATCCTGCAGATATGAGAACAGAAAAAAGATGCAAAGAGAAACTTTAGATATTACTGCAGCACCCTCAAAATGTAAAATTAATTCAGACATCTAAAGCTTCAAACAATTTAGTTTAATCAATATGAACGCAACAGAGTGACACTCGAACCTGCTGTATTTCTATTTCAGAAAGTGTTGTGTTTGTTTTTAGAAGTGATTAAGTACATGCTTTTCAAATCAGACAGAAAAAAACATATTTCTGCTCGGCGCTTGAGAAAATTGGGTACGTTGCTTTGGCAGAGATCAGTTATTGTGCAAAATATGAGGCGATGAATGAGCAAAGCCAGTGAAATCTCCAACAGATGACTTCTCTGATTGGCGGCGCAGATGTCTGTAGAAAGATCAGACGACTGCACGAACGTAAACCACTGCTCAATCAAAGTTACCCTTATAATAAACAAATGAATCCACAGTAAATGCGTGGCTTTCTCATTCCATCTACTGCATCAAACACTGGGGCTTAAGCGCTTTGCTTATTTGGAAGAAAATGAAATGAATCTAACTAGAAGCTCTAGATTAGTGGTGCAAGTGCAGCGAGCTCTCCTCTCCCACCTCTGAGGAATGTGCTTTCATTTGCCTTCATTTACGATTTGCCATAGCCATTTCAGGATCCTAATTACTCAATCTCAGCTCACACACAATAAAAACTGACACCCACCTCCGACAAAAGCAATTTCTGCCAACAACACTGAGTGTAAAGTCAGTTTAGCTCAGCACTGAGCTTCAGCTGGAGTTGAGGACATTGTCAAGAAGGACATTTGCTTCTCTTGTGGCTTGCAAGGCTGGTCCCAACTAAGAATTTTAGGTTGTAAGAATTTTAGGTTTCCCTGACATTTTAAGCTACAAAAATGTTAAGAATGTTCTTTTGAATGTTGTTTCACACAATGACCTGTCTTACAGATCACACATCACAGATTAAACACTGTCACAAATATAATCACAATACGCCATTCCTCTACAAATGCTGCTTCGTAATGAAACTAGAAGAAGAAAAGAATGTGTTTGGTTAGACTATTACAGTGTGACCTGCTATAAAAATCCCTCGACTTCAATCCCTCATTGCACACAACAGACGTGATGAAGATATTCTGAAAACTAAGCTGAGAGCTCCAGGCAGGTGTTACATGAGAATCCATTAATTTAGGTAATTAACATTAGCCACCGTTTTAATTAACATGCACACTAATTAGGAAGTAATTCAGTAACATAAAAAAATCTGATCTCATTCCAAATCAGGGGGAGATGGATTCTTTGAGGTTTGGGGAGCAGAAATGAGTTTGTGTGTGTGTGTGTGTGTGTGTGTGTGTGTGTGTGTGTGTGTGTGAGAGAGAGATGAAAGCAGTTTGTTTGTCAAAGTGGATTCTAGTCAAATGAAACCATAAACTGGCACCAGAACAAACCAAGATTTAGAGGAGAGATCAGACTCTACCGGCCAGACCTGAGTTTCTCACACACACACACACACACACACACAAACACACACAGGATTGTGAGCAGACAGTGAGTGGTTAACACAGCGAGGAAAATCTTAACTTGAGCTCTGACAGCTGCTAAACGGTCCTGACATCTCAGCAGCCTCTCATTCCAACCAGTAAAACTACCTTCAAAGTTGCTGTCAGGTAAATGACCTTGTGTTCATTAACTGATAATTAAATGGATTTATTCCACTAATGGTTTTCATTAAAATGCTGGAAATATTGATTATCTCGTCATCTCTTCTCCCCTCAGATAATAAAAGGCTGGAGATCTGTTTATTTAGAGAGTGGAGACAATTTCATTAGATTGAATATCAGAGAGATTTTTAAAGGGCTTCTGCTTTTTTCTGCTGTCCAAGCAGAAACAAAAACAGTTGACTTTTTTGACGTTTGATGTAATTATTTTGAAATCCATTTCTACTTAATATTTAATTAAAATAGAATTTCTCATATTCAAATCTACTGTTTTGGTAGGAAGGGGAGAGCCTATCACATGTTGAAGGTACCAGTGTTCGGCTGTTCTGGTGTGTGTGTGTGTGTGTGTGTGTGTGTGTGTGTGTGTGTGTGAGGTTGAGGAGAACATTCAGAGCAACGGGGGGAACCATCATATTATTCTAAAGAATACTGACTGCTGACTGCAAAGCCACTATTGTTGAAGCTAAGATATTGTAGATGCTGCTATCTAGAAGATCACAGAATAAGGGACAGGATTCCCCGGAGACTTTTTGCCTGCATAAGGTTAGAAGAAACTCTGATACACAAGTCTTCATGAAGCTCTATCATGAATGTATAACATTAAGAAAGTTTTACTGATGTTAATGCACAAACGCTTTTGATAACTTGAGAAGTTTTAGAGAACGTTAACCTACTTCTGAAAACATTCCTGTTAGCTGGGTATTGCTCTTGACCTCCTGTTTTCTTTCTCATGCATATCACCAAGAGCTCATACCTTTGGCCAGATTTCAGGAGAGAGCTCCAGAGGGCAGACATTAGAATTTATCACTTCACAACAGGGAGGGAGAAACATACAGCTCCTCTGACATTCATAGAGGGCCGTGAGGGGATGATGGGATACGTCTCACCTGAGAGGTATGCTCAAACGTGCTGTCTTGATGAGGTCATTTCACCACACTGTCTTCACACGGCTGACAGGTTTATGTTTACCAGACTGACCATAAGCATTACTGATCGAGACACAGAGAAAAGGCTGAACGTGGGAAAAACTGAGTGGCATGCACATCCAGGAAAACTTTAGAACATGTCAAGCGATCCTGACATCTCCAAAATTGTAAAGTATGTAAACATTAAATTAAGCAAAACCTATAGAAGCAAATGTTGTCAAAATGCAAAAAAAAGCTTTGGGCAGAACTGCAGACATCAGATCAGTGCTGGAGCTGATCAGAAATCTGCTTCACTGACTCCAGTGTGTATATCATTTCCAATACTAATAACAGACAGAGAGAGAGCTGATGCCACTCAGATGTATATCCATCCTACTGAGGGCTGGTTAAATATTTATGGACAATTATTTCTCAGTGACTGAAGGCTAAGTGCTCGCTTCTGAGGCAGAGAGAGAGAGAGAGAGAGCGAGAGAGAGAGAGAGAGAGAGAGAGAGAGAGAGAGAGAGAGAGAGAGAGAGAGAGAGAGAGAGAGAGATAATGCAATTATTAATGTGGATTTTTCTAGCATGTTCCTCAGCTGGTGTCTGCTGATCAAAATCAAGCCACAGAGACATTTTCAGTCCCATTATATTTCACTGGGGGTGTTTAGAAAACAGGACCACGTCTTTAAAAAAAATAACAACACTAACCCTAAACATGACACTGTCACCTGAATATCACAGAATCACAGAGCTAACAAAGTGATCTCTTCAGTAAACACTCCCTAGCAACCAGCATCCAGCCAAACACCCTAGCAATGACCCAGAACACATAACAATACCCTGGAAACCATGAGAACACCCTGAACTATGTGAAGAGAGCACATCCCCAGGTCTAAAAATCGACTTTGTTTATACAGCTTCTTTAGGAAAACTGAACAGTGTGATATTTGACTTAATCGAAAAAGTTTAAGAGAAACGCAGAAAAATATCACAATATCAAACTATCACAGCATGTCAGATCAGTTCAGCTTTAATCTCATTTCGAAAGAGAGAACTCTGTAAACATACAGCAGTGTCACACAGAGGCTCCCAGACCGCTGCAGAAATCACAGCGCGTGCTCTCATCAGCATTGTGTCTCTTTCAGGAAAGCTCTCTCATTCCAGTAATTACAGCCTGAAGTGACGCTTGCTGCTTCATTTTGAAAGCAAGTTGAGTAATCTTTGATTCGACTGCCAAGTATGCAATGCAGAATACAAATGAAAAATAATAAAATCTGGTTTATATTCCAGACTTTCTCAGGCAGAATATACATGGCCAAAGGACAGAGTATGGAAAACAAATTAAGTCGTATGAGAGGAGAGTTTGGACGTGAGGTGGGGTTTATAACTTCAAATGTTTCTACAGCTGATTGGAGAAACCTCACGTTTCCCTGCATCCTTTATGAAAACAGAATTACAGAATTGCAGTTCATCACCTGGTGAAGTCTGAAAGTAGGAGACAGTAAAAAGACAAATAAAACGGTGGATGTAGAACGCAAACGTAGACCAGCTCATATCAGCTGGGAGCAGAAAACAGCAGCAGTACAGAGAAGCAAATATCACATGGTCACTAAAAGCACACTTTGTTTTCATAATTGACTATTTGCTTTCAGCTTTACAGGTTACAGTTGATGTAAACAAAACACAGAAGTTGAGACATTTTTTCTGCTATGACAAAATATAGATTAAATTCAAGAAATTGTAAACCGCAGACTCCCAAAGATCTTCATTATCTAAAATAAATAATGAATAATTACCAAAATATTTAAAAGGGATAAAATCTTTAAAATCTAAAGATTTAAATCTAAAGGATAAAATCTATAGCACCTGGAACAGAAACACATCACAGACTGACACTGGATCAGTGATGTTTCTTTATGAATGTGACATCACACATGCTCCTGAGCAACACGCATCTAATATTACCCATGAATCCCTGGGTAATATTAGATGCGTCCCCACACAGGCGTGAGACATATAAAGTTTCGTTGCAGTCCATCCACTACCCCGTGTTTACGGTTGTCTTGTGACATTTAGCTACACAAAGCTCTGTTTTTGTCAAAGTAAAAAGAGATGTAAGTGGGTCAATTTTCTCATCCAGAAAGCATGTTATTGAGAGAAGATTGTCGGTGCTTCACACTGTTAATGATTCCACCCCCACCCCCCCCCCCCATTTTTCTCATCCTTCCTTCCATTTAATTAGCGACAAATAACTAAAATAGACAGCGTTCCCTAAGGATTACTATTTGACCAGCCTCCAGCCACTGTAAAACTTTATGGTCTTGAGAAAATAATTCAGATGGCACAATATGACAGAAAGACGCGGGTGTGAGCATATGTTTCCGGCTATAATAACAAACCGTTATGACCGTCAAGAGAGACGCGGTCTGTTTGTACACACCTTAATGGCATTCTGGGGACAGACTTTGTGTCTGGGTGATGGTATATATTACTCTCTGATGGTGAGCATTGCTCATTTGTGGGCTGTTTTTTAACCCAAGCAAATTAACAACTGAAAACGCACCTGTTGTAGTGAAGCGTCAGGAATTAATAGCAAACAGGAGAGTTGTCATTAAAAAAAGCGCCCTGACAGCACTTTCCAAATATTTAGTCAGTGAGAAACATTTGAATAAAGTGATACGAACTCCCTGTGTCTCCATTAAGATGAATCTATGGGCTGAGTGGTGACCAGAGACTTTTAAAGCAATGGTTTGAGGTTTTCTGACCTGTGTAAAGCTCACGGTATAGATTAAAAGCAAAGATTGACAAATTATCAATCATTAAATACACAAACTTAAAGAACATCTATGCAACAGAAGCCCCGCCTTGATTTCAGACAGAGAGATTTGTGACTCCTTGCGTGACCTTCCCACAATCCTCTGGGCTGTCTCTGATGAGGCAATGCATGAGATCATCATAAACACATCTCTGATAATTATAAACCTCTGATAAATCTCTCATCCCTTTCTATGCTAATTCACTGTAACGGCTAATAGCTGTCAGCACTGAGTGATCACACTGATTCTGGTGATTTCTAATTACAACAAAATCATTTAAAAGCTCTCTCATTATCCATGTTGACACCCACAAATGGGAAAACAAGAATCTGGTTCATACTGGGTGTCTAAAATGCTATACTACATACTTTTTAAAAGTAGAATGCAGAATAAATAACTAAATCATTAAATACCAGAATTTCATTGACATACATAAATATTAAAATATTTTGTCATCTCATTACCAACATCTAAAATGTCACACTTTCATAACTCTAATATACCAACACGCAATATGGGGTAAGCAGTATGCTAGTACTCTGTTCTACACATATTTTGGCTGCAGTTTAAGCAGCTGAAGAGAAATGATAAACAGAGAGAATGAGCACTGAGCAAGAGTGAGAGAAAGTGAGTGAGAAAGAGCAAGAGTGAGAAAGACAGCAAGAGTGAGAAAGAGAGTGAGAGATCCCGGCATTCTGCAGATGAAGCAGGAGAGATTACAGACAGCAGATGCATTAAAGATTGCACCCTGGTGACGCTGGCACTCCTTGGGGAAATCCAGCCGAGATGAGGCTGTTCCTAAGTGAAGTTTTTGTGTGTGTGTGTGTGTGTGTGTGTGTGTGTGGTGCTCATTTACAGACAGAAAATTCTCATTCATATCACACATATTGCATGTCTCCTCCATAGCCCTTCTCAGTAAAGAAACATCTTACTAAATAGCCTTTTCTAAAACTGATTCTTATGGAAGACTTTGGTCCCGTGTTGTTGTTTTGATGATGGAGCAGAGAATGGCTGCAGGCTGTCGGGGAGGTGCTGAGAGCAGCAGACTGATGGAGATTCAGGGAGAGGTACAGGGCTGATGTACGGTCAGGTGAGTGGTTTTACCTTTGGGCTGTTGTGATGACTGTGGACTTCCTGTTCCTCGCACCTCTTGCCGGACAGGATGAGGGATTTGATGGTGTCCAGTGTGCGCAGCAGCCAGCTGTGTTGACGACGAATCTGCCTCTGTAACTCCTGCCACTGGTAAGTGATCATATGAAGCATGTCCTGCAACCCTGCACACACACACACACCTTACAGTTGTTTTAATAAGCATTTAATGTGCTGAAGTTTAACCATTTATCAAGACTCACCCTTAATGATCACACACACACACATCACCAGTAATAACACTCACAGCATTATCATAATCACGACCATTATCTCAGTCACAAACATTATCTTGTGCTAAAAAACAGTATTGGACAAGTTCCACTATAATCTTTATTTACACCAGCTAACCAACAAATGATGGGAAAAAACTTGGTGACTGAGCCGGACTGAGAGTGTTTTTGCATCTGATGAGAGTCTGAGCATTCAGTTAATCTCCGAGTATTATGGGATGTTTCTGTATTATAAATGCATCATGTATCCGATGGAGACAATCGGCATCTCAGCCTCAAATTCTGTTTGTTCATAGTAATTAAAGAGCATAAATTAAGATTAAGGCAGTGGAGGAGGAATCCAGGCTTTGGGAGTGTGACCCTGCATTGTGTCGGGATCAATGGGATTCTGACATGAAACTGCTACTTATACCTGCAGTGATGCTGTCTGCCAAGTTGCTAAGATATGGGGCAATATTGGTCAAGTTGAGAAGTTTGAATTTGTTTCTAATTACTAATGTTGAAACATCCTAAAGAGTTACTTAATGATAAACAGATGAAGGACAGATTAAAAGAAAGAGCAGATACTTGTTCAAATAAAACAGTTTTATGTATAATGCTAAGCTTGTGACATCACAACCACATTCATCTACAAACACATAAGAGGTGCAGTAAGAGGTTTCTGATCAATTTCTGAAAAATGCTGTTGAGACAACACAGGCAATGACTGACTATGAGAGTGTTATGGTGTTGATTGGTCCAATCCACTTGTTTTTTTCTTATTTACACAGCCAGGACAATGTGCGAACAGACAGCAAATGTTCACATGAAATCAGTATTTTTAGCAACTTCTGAAGATTGATAAAATGGAAAATTGTCCTTTAAAACTAGTGCAAGAAACTTTGACTTATGTGTGAACTGCAGGATCAGTTCAAAGATATAGCACAAAACACAAAAACAAACACACACAAAGCCCAATTTATCCACTTTTAGAAGCTCCACAGCAGGTGGGGTATATATGACATACGTATGAAGGTGCATGTTGGTATTTGAAGAGTTGTCAAGAAGCTGTTGTCACACTGTGGCACTACAGGATGGATCGGTCAGGGCATTAGAAGAATCTCTGTCTCTGAGAAGCATCTTCATATGGAATGGCAGCCGGCTTTATCCAGCAGAAATGAGACACACCAGCAGGGAGGTGAGCTTAGTGGATTTGTACATTTGCAGAGAACTCTGCCAGTCTCTTCAGGTGAATAATCAGAGAGAGAGAGAGATCGTGTGAAATGAGGGTCTGCACTGGCCTCTGCTCCCACAGCCTGCTGTTCTTAATTCCGGTGCTCCTCATGGGTGCCACTAAACATTAGGCCCGCTCCTGTTCCCACACATCTCTCTCTCCACTGTGTTTGTAATGCATCTGAATAGACATGCGGTGTGCTCGCTGGTTCTGAAGCGCTTGAGGATTTATAAATTCTGAAGGTCGCTATGTTAATACAAACAATAATAAACATGTGGCTGGGCAGAACTGTACCTGATTTGTTGGTGGTGATGAGCTCCAGGAGATGTCGTCCCTCCTCCAGGAGACTGTCTTTCAGAGCACTGTGACTGTCCACGTTGAGTTTGAAACTCTATTAACACACACACAAAACACAAAGTGTGACACCTATAATAATGTCTTCTCACCGTCTGTTCTCTTCAGATCTTCTGCTACAACACACCTTCACATGCTTATTTTATGTGCATTCTATATGCATTTTCAGTAGATGATTTTGTATTAAGCATCACATATGTCTTACTGTAGGTCAACCATGGTATTAATGTTTCAAATAATGAGAAAATTGCAATAAAAGTATCAAGCTATAAACTTTACATGGATAAAGTTCAGATGATTTGGTCTTTGAGAAATGTTTGTGCTCATGCTCAAATGTTTAAATTGAAACACTGAGTTTCTGAAACTTTAGAGCAGACACTTATTATAAAGATTATAAAGATCTTTACCCCAACAAGTTAAACCTAAGAAGCAGAAGACTTCTCTATTTGTTCTCCATCAGTCTCTTTTTGCTCTCCATTTAATTTCATCCATGTCTAGCAGACACAAGTAAGTACAAGGAGATCTCAGTCTGGATTCTACAGGATTCAGTGGGACACATAAAAATCTGTTTTCATGAACTTGTTGTCTGGTTTCACCTGCAGACCTGAAACACACCCTCATCTCTCTACATGCTTTAGAGAATGTACAGAATTTCCTCACACACAACTTTTGAACACCCTTCAGTACAACCCTTGATCTCAAGTGAGCATTACTCACAAATCCTCAGAGGAATGAAGCTCATCTTTCTATATTTGCCTGAGTTGATCTGATATCTGCACACTGCTGAATTATTAACAAACAACAACCGTCCATCTAATTCATCATCCGCGGCATAAACTCATATTCAGATGGCGTTATAAAACTTACGCCACTTTCTCCCACACTTCTGCCCTCCAGAAAATGACCTCGGGAGTTTGTTGAGCAGAGAGCATTAGCCAGGGTTTGAGAACATGGCTGTGGGATATGAGGGCAATGTGAGCAGGGCAACAGGGGGATGAAGAATTGCGGTGGGCAGAGCTTCCACAGGGGGCTGCGGTTGAGACACTCAGAGTCATCCTCAGCTTCAGTTCGCACCTCTTCAGATCTTCCTCTGCCATTTCACATCATTACTGGGTGTTCTGATCTGACCAGCGCTACGGAGGGAAAGTTTTATCACCTTTAGTCGCATGACGGACGGACAGACAGACTGTCTACCTGACGGATAGATGCAAGACTCACTGCAGTGTGAACACTGTGTTTGTTTGGTTATCCTGTTAAACATTCTGTTACATTAATATTTTAAAGAAAAATTTCAAATAAATATTAAACAAAATGGACTTACTGGTTCCTGGCTTACAAGAAACCCTTTGCTCTGCTAGCGGAACACCAAGCAATGTGCTGAGGTCATGTGACAGCAATACAAAGTAGTGTACTAGTATTTGAAACTTTCACCACACTCCTTTTGTTTAAATTGGGCTGTTCAGAATGTAGTACTAGTTTACTGCATACTAAGAACACTAATATTAGTGCACAGTGTCTTAAAAACCCCAAAATGAGCATCACACTCCTGAAGGAGGGTTCTAGTTTTGGAGTCAGAAAGCACGAGCAGGATGAGATGTGATGGATGGGCAGGTAAGAAAACTGATCACTCACGACAGACATGAAAGTGAGGGAAGCTTATTTATGACCTGCAATACAGGCTGAAAGCCATTACAGAGCTAAACACCTTTAAAATGAGTAAACAAACCACAGCAATATCTTACCATAACTCATATCTTACCAACATTATATTTTTTTAAAAATCTGACAAAAGCATGTGAACCCAGCTAACAACCTTATGTTGTTAGCAAGCTGGGCTAGCATCTGTTTCATCATCACTTTCACCTTGAGATTCCCATTTCTGAGAGAAAATCTGATGTGTTCAATGAAACCTCATGTTTCAAGACCATGAAGCTGAAATGTGTGTTTGTTGATTCTTCTAACAGATGTATAAAATTTGTATTCCATCTTCACATCTAAGGTGCTTTGTTCTGCTAGCTTTCAGTGTGTGTGTATATGTGTGTGTGTGAGCAAACAGACAAGACAGGCCCACTGCAGCTCCCTGGCTAGGATCAGATATGAGGATCAGACATGAGGATCAGACGTGAGGGCAGGGAGGTTATCGCTTACTTGACATCAATAGATGTGCCACGGCAACCAGTGGACCACAAACCTCCACCTGACCTAATCCTCAAATCAGACAGAGAGAGAGAGAGAGAGAAAGAGAAGAGAGAGAGAGAGAGAGAGAGAGAGGCAGAAGAAAATCTTCTAGATAAGGATGCTGTGGTGGACAGACAGTGGGGAGTCCACCAGTCTTTCCTGGATCAAACAGGTCAGGCAGGGGTACAGGAGCCAGTTCTGAGTTCTACGTTTATATGTTTACAAGATGCATTTGTGACGCAAACAAAGCTGTGGTGGTTATTAAGAACTTTTGTGCCAAGACCAACACTGACCTGGACTGCATCCCAAATCGCTAACTGTACTACATAGTACGCAAGATTAGGTTTCACAAGTGTTTGAATAGCATACAAATCCAAAAGAGAGACAGCAGTAAATCTCAAATGAGTCCTGTAGTTTTCACTAGCTGTGACCAATATAAAATGGTTATTTAATTTTAAGTTATTCAATGGTTAAATTATTTTTTTATTTTTTGTGAGGTGTGAGGTGAGTTTTTATAGTATAATATTATATACAATTATATACAAATTATATAGTACAATATTATTTTTATAAGAATATTGACAGATGTTTTACTTACGAGATGTGTTTCCAGATAGAGTTTGAGACAGTCGATGTCCACGCGGGGTGGCGTCCAATTCTCTGTGGTTCCTAATGCGTCTCTCAGCCAGCAGATAAACTCATCCAGCTTACTGACAAAACCCTGTAAAATAACCCAAATAAAAATCATACACATTCTGAACTGAAACAACCGTTTAATGTCATGTCACATGATAGGAAATGTATAAACCAGCAGCAGTATGAAGCTCAACCAATAAATACATGGTGCACAACAAACTAAACAACTTGAACTCAGGAAGTGTTCAGATAAGGTTTGATAAAGTGATAAAAGTTCTGCAGCAAGGGTCTGCATTTGTCAGAAGCTCACAGAGCTTGAGGGAAAGTCACACAGAAAATCACATTGATGCTCTATCAATAAGACTAGTTACGTGTGTGCGGTGTGTAAATACTGCCATCTGCTGGATGGACACGTATATGTAAATACTATATATTTATATATACTGTTTGAAACAATCATAGAATAACATCTGCTGTTTCACTTTCCTTTTCGTAATTACTAGGCAGTATACACTATACAGGGAAATATTCAGTAAAGTTAGTAGTTAATACCATTTTGAACAAAGCCTTTGGAGAAGTTCTGTAGGAATACTGTGATGCGAGTCTCACCTCTATCTTTCCCCAAACATCCTGATACTTCTCCTGCTGCTGGAGGTCTTCCATCAGCTGCTCTACCAGTGGTGTGCACTTCAACATCATCTTTGGTTCACTGAGCTGCCTGGTTCTTACATTTCTTCTGCCAGATTCGGGTGTCCTCCTCACACCCTCATCCTCTGACAGCAGATCACTGAGGGGCCCGGACTCAATGCTCTCATCCAGAGAGGGGGCCATGTCGCTGGAGGAGGTCGGTGAGAATCGTCCAGCTGGGAAATGTTTTCTATAAGGCTGAAGCAGGAGATCACCGCAGCTCTCCCATTCAGGGTTGACCTCGGTAAGATCCCAATCATCAACATCCTGTATGTTCTCCTGAAAACATCTCTGTGGAAGAGCCGGAGCCAGGCTTTCCAGCTTTATCGCCAGCAGCTCCGTCTTTCTGAGCTGAGAAGGAAGAGCAAGGAACTCATCTGAGCCGTACCAATGTTCTTTAGGGCTGCCTGATGTGTTAGAGTTGCCTGAAGCATTTTGGACTGGAGAACATGCGTTGGGAGCCTGATCGTCCGGGCTGGAGGACATTTCCTGGTGGTCGTGGTCTGAGATGTCCTCTCCTGAAGATGGTGGAGGGCTGGAGGAGTCACTGTAGGGCTGCTTTGCTTTGGAGGGCATGGTTTTTAGGTTCATACACTTTTGTACGCATGATCTCTGCACGGCCTCAGATGAGCACCACTCGAAGGGAATCTGGGACTCGACGGGCACACTGGGTCTCCGGAGAGCCGTGTGATGTCCCATCTCCAAGTTCCACCCATTTGTGACATGAAGACTCTCGTAAGATTGACTCCCATTGCCTGGGTAAATGGATTCCAACTCCAGCCAGAACTTTGAGCGATTGGATGGATCCAAAAGTGAAGGTGAGCTTCTGCTTATCTCAGCCTGGAACTGCAAAGAAGATCTAAGGCATTTCTCCTTGTCACCCTCCAGGTACATGGGCTTCTTAGGCAAGGGCTGTGTGGGTGACTCATCACTCCTAAAGCCGCCCTGAAGCGGGCGTTTGTAAAGACCAAGGCTGCTGTCATCTTGTGGACTCACACCCTGCATTGCATCAGCTGGTGCACTGGCCACAGGGCCACTGACCGTCTTCTGAGTGGTGGCTCCGAGATCCTCTGCAGGCAGAGAAGACACCTGGTGCTGTCTAGAGGCCGCAATGTTCAGGAGATCCACGCTCTGAAGCAGCTCTGGAAAGTCCTGCTCCAGCTCGGGATAAAGAGAGCGCGGCCCTTTGCCTTCACTGTCCTCGACTGGGCTGTAGTCGCTCAGTTCATAAGCTGTGATGCCACAATCCAGAGAGAAGTAATCCTGACTACACTTAATGGTCAGCTGACCTGAATCGTCCACTTCTGTCAGAGCATCCAGTCGAGCCTGTCCATGACAGATCACAGAAACACCTTTAATACTGATAAATGCAACTGATCTACAAAGTGTCTGCATATCACCCCAGTTTAAAATTTACTTCAGTAGTAAAACTGATATTACAATTATAAACAAAGCAATTCATTTGATGCAATCTGCTTTTTTTAAATGAAAATAAACACAAGCAGAATTTGATGAAACACCTTTTTTCACAAACAAATTAACAAAATGCAATGCAGGAACCTTTATGACTCCAATGTATAAATCATTTTTAAACTTTCTTTGAAAAAGAACCCACAGCTAATGACACCTAAGTGTATTTCTGTGATGTGTTCCCCTCCATTAAAGAACCACTGTGTGTGTGTGTACAGGTTTACCTATATTTATGAGGGCCAAATGTCCTCACTTATATCGTGACACATCGTTACAACCAACTTGTGAAAACATTTTACTGGTCCTCACTAAATAAAAAGGCTCATAAATCGGCCAAATGAAGCTTTTCTTTAAGTCTAATGTCATGCACATGTTTCTGTGAGGGTTAGGTTTAGGTGGAGGTATAGGGTTGCTTTCTGTTTGACATCTCCAGTATGAACGTCATTGCTAAAGATATAGAATATAATTTTGTTTTATAATACAAGCAGGGCATTGCATAACCAAGCATCTGTCCTTGTGAATGAATGAGCGATGTGTTTGCTTCAGGTGGTTTAGTCTGGATGATGTTTTGGAGGTCTGACCTGGTCCTGGTCCTGGCTGAAGGCCTGCAGAATGTCAGCCTGGCGAGTGTAGTTTCCGTTTGAGTCCTGAAGAGCCTGCAGAAGTCTCTCTCTCAGAACCAGCACAGACACTCGCAGCTGGTGCCAGAGGAGCTGTACGCTCCTGATGTCCACAATGATGTTCACAGAGTAGGACAGGAGCTTGAGGGAGAACTCCGTCTCCAGCAGCGCGTGGATCTGCTCCACATGATCTGATATATCCTCACAGATGTCCTAATGAACACACGAGAGGACATGAGATGAGGCTTCATTCAAGGATGCTGGTTTCACACAGCTCTGCTGAAATCCAAGAGATCTGATCACGTGACATTCTCAGTGTAAAATCAATAAAAAAAACTTCCTGCTCTACAGCCTGTTACCAGCAGGATATCAAGCTAACAGGGAACATTATACATCGTATAAGAAATATTATTATAATATTAGAGTTGTTAGTGGAACATTTAAAATATTAAAACGTTGCAGAATTAAAAAATGTTTAAAAAAAAAAATCAATCTTATAACTAAGCAAAAACATTTAGAAAATGTCTAAACAGACATTTTAAACATTTCTAAATTTTCAAAATACCATTTAACATTTTTGCTACTTCCTTCAGTCCCTCCCCTTCATATTCTCTTAATAAAAGGAATTGAACATTTAAACTTGCTTTGCAAGTCATTAAGTCATGTGATGTGCTTTCCGTCAACCAAACACAAAAAACAAAACGTGTGACATCACAGTTTGTGTTTCCACAGAACAAGGGCAAGATATTTCAGTCAGCAAATATATTCCAGTCATCTTCACAGGAGAAGTGACGAATACAGGGAACATGCCAGAAAATTAGATTAACTCCTCCATCTCCATCATCTTCCTCTTCTCTACAGCTCTAAAGTAAGATTCAGATTCATCAGATTCTTATAGCTCTGGTCTCTTCAACTCATAAAAATGAAGGTTCTTATGTTTAATATCAAACCATGAAGATCTCACAGGTCACTTAATCTAGAGGTTCTGATCATAAACTGAGCAAGGTGTGTGTGTGTTTGGGAGGGTGATATAAATAGGATATTTCCAGAAGCAGCAGATCATTTTCAGAGATGAGATCACCAGCTACAATGCAAAATAAAATCATACGTGCACACACAGTCACTGTTTTTTTCGCAGGCTGTCATTTATATAAAGTTTGCACTGGAGGTTATAGGATGAGTTTGGATTTTGAGAACCAGCTGAACTCCTTTCCGCTCTGACAGTCTGTCATTTCTCATAATAAATATCAGAGACAGGTCACACTGCTCTCTCGACATTGATATTACAACTATTAAAGCTGCAATGAGTAACTTTAGCCTCTTTCTGCCACCTTTGTTTGAAACATAAAACTGCAGGTTCCTTTTCCTATTTTTTATTACGCATGTTAAAGTTAAATGAAGCAAAACTGACAAAAAAAAAAATCAGACCCAACAGCTCAAATTCTAAATCATTATTATAAACATACTGTTGTAAATCGAGGTAACGTTAAGGATTGCAGCTTTTAAAAAACATTGATTAAACTTTAACCAACATTTACAAAAGCATTAAAACCTGCAGTAAGAAACAATTAGTCCGCAGCACGAAACATGCAAACGAAACGATATGCAACACAAAACATGCAAAACTTCCCAAAGCAACTGCAGATCCATGTCAACACAGTAACAGTAAAGCTCCGGCCAGCTGCGACGCTGCCCATCCCCAAAAATAACAGCACATCTTTAAATGTAGGTCAAACACTGAGCCACATACTAGAAGACCCAACAGCAGCCTCCTGCCTCACTGGCTCAAAAATAACACAAGTGTACAACAGTGCTACAGCGTCCAGAACGTGCACAGAATCACGACTGCACATCACTGACTGATAATAAAGAAAACGATGATTAAACTCAGTGAGTGGACATGATCTCATACTATTATTAGTGCTGCACAATATATTAAAATTATCGAAATATCGTAAATGCAATATGCATATTGCAATGGTTCCTGCATGATTTTAAACTTCTGTAAATTTATGTAAATATTAATGTTTTAATGTCATTTTAATGTATGTTTTAAGTAAATGCAGAGAAAAATGTGAAAAAGTATGCTGGTTATGTAGCCTTCAGCCTTTCAGTTTATTTTAAGATTTTTTGCCATTTTTGTATTGTATTCTGCATATCAAATTATTTAGCAAGTTATTGCATATCATATTTTTCTTTACTACTGTACAGCCCTATACTGAACTGATCCATGAAGAAAAGTTTCTTTGTTCTGACAATTATTGTAAGCCTAATGAACAGAACAAACCATAGGACCATGTCTGAAACCTTGGTGTTACCATGGTATTGTTTGGCAGGTGAAGTCATGATAATATACCGGTGACAAAGGTCAGAGAAAGTGACAGCAGGGCACAGCTGGCTCTCGACACCCTGTTACCCCTGAACACTGATGAGCCGAGAATATGGACACACCCCATAAACACAGAGACATTCCCACACCAATCAATCGTACATTTAACATATTATATATAAAAATACTGCATTACACGTTCCCTTCAGAATATTAATCTGACTTTTCGAACATAAAACAATGTACAATAAATCAACTCAAAATCACATCAGACTTAAAGTCCTGCATACACAACCAACTGAGAGACCAGCTGAGTCGCTTCAAACACACACACACACATCAGAAAGTGTTTAAAATCTACTTAAGTGTGTCAATGGACTCATTCTCTTACCTGCTCATCTGATTTGAATCACAATGAATGAAAGTGAATCAGAGGCGTGTTCACACTTCAGCACTCAGCAGCACAAGTAACACTGATGTGTGTCAGATCTGAGCTCTCATGCTGTCTGATATGTACATGTCTCTCTCTCTCTCTCTCATTCTGTTACTTCCATCATGTGTGTGTCTCTCTCTCTCTCAGCACACTGAGGCTCTATTTTGGGACATGACCTCTCCCTTCCTCCTCGTGCTGCTGTCACAGTCTGCCACACCAGTGCAGGCAGCTGCTCTGGGGGGAATTAGAGAGGCAGGAGGGTTGTAACTGGAGAAAGGGAAGGTCAAAGCAGTGTGGTTTACATTAATGCAGGCCCATTCGTGATATCTACTGTAAAATGGTACACAATTGTACAGTAAATACAGTACACTAAATACAATACAGAAGTGAACAGTTAGACTTTTCCATTAGCACTTACTGCATCTGAATGTGCTAAAATACTTCACACAAATGATTTCTCATGTCCAGATATCCAGTATACAGATCAAAATACATTGTCAAAGCGCATTTTAGAAAGATATAGACTTGCCAAATTGTGGCTTGTAAAGGGCTATGAAATTGTCAACTAGTTATTTAAAGTTATCTTAACTAAACTAACATGTCTTAAATAGACAAGGGTGTGTGTGTGTCTGTGAGTGAGGGTGTGTCAGCAGACACTGTTCTGTTGTTCTGTGGGTGGCTCTCACAGGAGAATGTGAACATCACACATACACCCTCACACACACACACCCTCACACACACACACCCTCACACACACACACACACACAACACATATATTCACACACAGCACATATATTCACACACACACAGTATTTGTATTATAATTATTTACATGTAAGTAAATAAAGCTTAATTGTACAAGCATTCTTAAATAAATAGACGACCAAAGCAGGTCTTTGTAAGTGGAACAAATTCAGGTCGCCATAAATTACAGTTCCTAATATTCAACACTAGATGGCAATATACACCCGAGTCTTAACCAACACTCAGTATTTGAATACACAACTGCAAACCTGACTTGACCCATCAAAGCCAAAGAGTCTAACAGCCATGCAACTACACAAAAAGATGGTGAATAATTTCTGTTTTAAAGGAAGGGAGAGACAAGTGATTCTGAGCAAAGATAAACCGCCTTTTAATCTGGAAACCCCAGATTATATTAAGATGATATTTTATGATCTCCCCATTACACTGAACACTGAAGAGACGGAGCAGTATCTACCTAACAGGAAGTCAGAACATGATTCAGACCAGAGAGCACCTCACTCACTATCTCATTCTCATGTTTTCTGTCCAGACTGACTCATTGTCTGCTGATTCAGGACACAAAGAGTTCAGTCATACTCAGAAACAGTCAATTCAGCAAGAAACACACAGAATCCTTCAGAGAAACAACACAAAGCATCAACAGAGAGCCATTACAGAACCTTACAGAACAACATAACAGTCAAAAATCAAGCTGCTGTACTTTGAGAAAGACAAAACAAAGCCTCAATTGTATATATTCAATTATAAAATGACGTTTCATACAGAACTTTGATTAGACACCAAGACAACAATCTTAAACTACACAGTAGCTATAAGCTAATGTTTGAGCTACACTTCACACTGTAACTATAAAGAAGTAACTATGGCAGAAAACACATTGGCATTCGGCCAATCACAGAAGAGAACCATTCAGTGATCTGTTTTATCAGACAGTTCAAGTCTGGAAACAATATTTCACATGAATTATTAACACGATTCACAGGCTGTGAAAAGGCAGACACCAGAGACTGTGTGCAGAGAGTTTAATTTAACTTAATAACAAACTGCAGACAAATGCACTGCAAGAGGATGAGAGGAAACGACACTTAAGACACGGTCAGGTTGCATGATGCGCTCAGGTTCCGATACAGCTAAAAGCAACTGTGACCTGTGTTTTCCTTTATACTGTCACTGCTTTCAGTTTTATGTGTGTATTTTTTCCCATCTTAATGTCTTGACAAATATTTTAGCTCATTTATGCCAAGATTTGTGTTAACAGAAGGAATTTAATGTCTTGTAATGATGTGAGAACTCATTTATCAGAAGACCAGTAACAATCTAACAGATCCAGAGGCTGTCTGACCTACACCACAAAATACATTTGTTCTTTAAACATTTTCTGTGATTTTCTGTGATAGTCAGATTTTCTGAACATCACAAATCACTCAAAACTCTTATTTTGTTCTCGTCTACATTGTGCTCTGATGGATATCCTGTGTCATGTGATGTACAGCTGACATCATCTGCATCCTCTTACCTTGAGCTGTACCAGGTGCACATCCACATGTTTATTAATGCTGTCCTGCTGCACAGAGTGTGTGAGGTCTCTCACTCTTTCTGTCGTGGTCCTGAGCCATGTCTCTATCTCCGGCAGGTGGAGCACGACCTTCCAGTCGGCCCCTGTGTGCAGAGGCGGGGGCTTTTGGTACCTGCAGCAAGGGTCTGGCTTACTGGTCACCCCATCATCAGGAACACCTGACCCACATAGCTCTGGATCATCGCGTGGATCCGGGCCAGGTTCCAGGGTGGGGGTCACAGATGTTATCATTGGGGAAGACGCCTCACTGGCCACTGGAGATACAGCAGTGATGTTCATGGTGACAAATGATGTGGTCCTGAGGCCTTTTGATTGAGCTGTACAGAGAGTGAAGGAGTAAAAGATGAGACCAGAGGAGAAACACAACATAGCTGACAGATGATGTTAAATCCAGAAAGACAGACAGGTATTATGGGAGGAAAACAGATCATGCTAATCTGACTAGCCTGGTTTACAACCTCTTCAGTGTTTTAATAACAGAGACTCTGTCTTTGGTGATATAATTAACTACTTCATTAAGATTTCTGTTAACTGGGAAGACACTGGTTTTGACTCTTACGTTTAACCATCCTTAAATTTACATTTCACAATAATGCTTTTGAAATCTTTTGAGTTTCATCCTAGCTATCACGTTTAGGTTGTAAAAACATTTTCCTAATGTTTCTATTAAACACAAACATGAATGTTATTTTGAAAGTTCTAGGAACTTGATAAATGTCCAGTCTTTTAGACATTGTATTGATATTATTGACATTTGTAAATTTTGTAACTTTTTAAAACCTAACACTAACAACTTAAAAAAATAATGTTTTTATAATATATAAGGCTGAAAATATGTTCTACTGAGGTTTTCAAGCACTTTTTTAATAACTTTGAAGGAATGTTTAGAGAACGTTCGCCTACGTTCTGAAAGTGTTGACTGTTAGCTGGGATGGTTGTTCTCTTTGGTCACAGCATTATCACTGGAATTAACTCAGTACAGATGTAATCATTACAGTAGTTACTGTAACAGATGCATGAGTGATGAATCGTGCAGTCATCTCTACTGTTATACAAACAGGAGTCTGAACAGGAAGTATGATGAGGTCATCTCACCAGCATTAATCAGTGTTGAACATTAGCGCTGCAGAACTGAGATCAGTGACTGGAAATCAATATCTTGAATGATCTAGCGTGTGTGGTTACCCAGCTAACAGGGAACATTCTTAATACTTTGACTAACGTTGTCTCAAAGTTATCAAAAACATTCTTGCAGCAATGTTAGCAGAACGTTTTAAATTGTTAGCTGGGCAGTGGTATGTAGTGGCTGCCACTGATGTGCTTTGTATCACAAGCTGACAGTTTTACATGAGGTCAAACATAATAATACTATAATGTTTCTGGAACCATCCGTCATCTGTGCAGGACAAATCTTCACTCTGATCAATATGTTGTTAACCATTAACCTTAATCATCAATGGGGTTAAAGGTCATTTTGCAAGTTCATTACCATTGTTGGTGCCATGGCAACATGACCTTTCTGAACAACACAAAGAGAAAACAATATTTTGAAGCCATTTTAATGTCTAAAACAACAAAAATCACGCTTGCTTATGCAAAACTTCCTGCCACAATGCTAAAGTGCTCTAGATGGTAACCAGGGTGTTGCTAAGCAGGGTTTTTAATATATATATATATATAATAAAATAATATAGTAAAATATAATAACATATAATAAAAGTCTATATAATATACTTTTCCTGATTTATTTTTGCCAGGCTAAAACCCATTTTAAAAAAGAAACAGAACACATCTTTTCAACCAGCTACAGCTGATGTATCATCGCCTGTAGTTTAATATTTCTAATAGTAACAGTGAACAGCCTTAGCAAACAGTAAAAATAAGATCATCTGATTACGTACATATTTACATATAATGTACATATTTACTTAGTAACATCACAACATAACAGTGCAGTGTTTTTTAAAATAAGTTATTGCTTTTGTGATCATTTGGAGAGTCATTAACAGAGACAACACAAGCATCCAGCTACAGTTTTTACACTGGAAAACATTTAATCATGCTGTGGGTGGGAAAACTGAGGAACTGCCCGGCCGTCTGTCACCACACCCCGAGTCTTAATGTTAGACGGCAGCTGCCCTCATTATGTTTGAATGATGACAGAAACAAGTGGAAACCACACAGAGACATACCAGCTCGCACTCCAGTGGAAAATTTACAGAGACGTGATATCAGCATCTCAGAACTGCTTTTAAAACCAGAAGTGGTTTGCATCAGATGTAAACATTTACATGGGTTTGGTGTTTAAATTGTTTATTTAACGTTAACACTGTTGGGAACTTTAAGGACACAGTGTTGTCCCCTATAAGTATACAACCCTGCACAGACCTGCTAAACTAAACAGCGTTTCACCATACTTGTGCTAATTTCAGTCTGTTTACACATAGCATTCCACTAAAGGCCTCAGTCTGTACCCTCAGCTCTCAGGATTATATTCTGGGTCATCTGGACCCCATCACAACAAGTCTAAAGGGCAGGTTGTGTTCTGAGAGACAGACACACTACATATTCCGGGTCGGCTTAAAACAGGGCTCAATGCTTGTTGAAAAGAGGGGTCTGCCTTACACACACACACAGAGAGAGAGAGAGCAGCAAATTATACACAAATCCCAATCACCATAATAAAACCACCATCTCATGGGAGAGGGAGGGGCAGATGTCTCCCAAAACCCAGCGGCACAGAGGCCAGACACAACCACATGAGTGCCTAAGGCAACAGATCTGAAATACACAGCTGTCTTTAGAGATTACGAGAACTGTAGATACACATACAGTAAGAACTACTGTATGTTCCTGTTCTTAACAAGCAGTGTTACATCTGTTCTCTGCTTAAACATCAACAACTGTTTGTCCGTATATACTGAAAAAATGTTTCTGATCTATGAGATCAATGTGTGAAATGTCTAATGCATGATTTTAAAGATTTATCATTTATATTCAGTTTTGTTCAAGGTTATTTTCTATTTTTTATACCTATGCAATAGGGATCTGGGGTCAGCTTCACCCCTTATCTCCATCACTGCAAAGAAAGTATTTCTGTATTTAAGTTAGGAGATTAAAAAATGTAATTTCTATAAAGGTGGCCTTTAGCCTCACTTTTCCTTGTTTTAATACAGCAACATTCAAAAGACCGAGGCCACATTGAAAATCTCATTAAAACCTGTAAGTTTTGATTTTGACAACACCAGTACAATTACGACAAAGCATCTTCTCAAAGAGACGATGAGACAGCATCTAAAGCATACAGACCACATGAACCACATACCCACAGAACTGCTGGTTAACCCGCAAACCCTGCGGCATGTGCTCCCCACCCTACAGCAGTGAGCATGGACGGAAGCAACGCTGGGCATGCACCAGAAACGTAGGGCTGTTGAAAGAAAAGCAGGCCGTACTTCTGTGTGAGGCGAGTGGAGAACGCACACTCACACAATCACACTCCTGTCCTTGTAGACGGAAATAGCAAAACTGAAAAAGAAATCAGGCTCTCTCTCCGGGCTTTAATAGGCTTTATTCCATATGTTCGGCCTCCCTTATAGAAACTATTTCTGTATGCAGCTGTACCAAACCAATCTCCCACCATACCATTATTATCCATCAGCTGGTGTTAAACCTGGTAATTGTAGCCTAGCTTCCTCAACAAGCGTCCAGCAGCTCATAATAAAAGAGCCGGGTACTTACCACAACACTACTCCATTTTGCCTCCCAGCGCAGTGTGTGAGCGAGGTGCCTTCAGTACTGCAACCCTCGCTGAACGGATGCTGATGATGCAGCACCCTCAGAAGAGCAGCCCGGTTACCTTGGAAACTGAAAAGTGATGGAGTGGCAGTGCTGTGCTGTGATTGGCTGGAGAGCGGTGGTGCTCCCACTGTGGGGAGCCAGGGGGCGTGGCTATACATAAAAGGAGAGGAAGCACTATAGAGATTGGAGATTGGTGTCCCCTTAGTGTGCACTAACACACAACAGTAAACATACATACAATGTATGATAGGAATACTGATCCTCAAAAAAAAAATATATATATATATATGTGTGTGTGTGTGTGTGTGAGTGAGTGTGAGTGTGTGAGAGTGAAAGTGAAGAGTGTGTGTGTGTGTGTGAGTGAGTGTGAGTGTGTGAGAGTGAAAGTGAAGAGTGTGTGTGTGTGTGTGTGTGTGTGTGTGAACCTCTATTTATTACATTTCTTATCTTCACATTTTCTTTCATATGTGTACAATAAACATGAACTTTCTCTTAACCCGTTTGCTAATGTTTGTGTTCATATTTGTGTTTGTTTACGCAACTCACCCACACATTCCAGCACCTTTTCGCTTCGTATATATCACAGTCGTATACATACTTAATTACAAACATCAGAAGTGCTACCAGGAATCCTGACACCCAAAGTGAGTGATGAGACAATGTAAGAGAAAGAAACCGCGTTAAAGTTTCCTCACAAACTCTTCACAGCAGCTTTCGCGCCTCGCACCTGCAGCACGACGATGTCGTGACGTAAAGACGTAAGCTTTACTTAATGAGCTACTTAATGAGGTACTTTATTATTGAAAATATTGATAAAAATGATTGTGCTGGGTCTCTGTGTCAGTGAGAAAGACAAATTCACGAATATTTGATTAACTTTAGATTTTAATGGCTAATATACATAAATTCGGGAGAAAACATGCTTTTCAGTGTTTCAAGATAAATAAAATAAATAATACATTATGTTGATTTTATCTGGCTCTCAAAAAAACTGTAATTCATTTAGACTCTACATGTATGTATTTCTTTTCATACCTTTGTGTATTATTGCTTATTCCCTCAATTGCCTACTTATATTTGGCAATATTGCTTATACTGTCTGTCTACTGTATACTGTATGTCATTGAACAATAATAAAAAATAAAATATATGACCATATATATATATATATATATATATATATATATGTTCACCTAGTGAATGTTCACTAGGAAGTTTTTTGAGCAAAAATCTGAAACTAATAGCAAGAAATGATGCTTTTTGTTTAAATAAGCAACGACCATTTACAATCTTAGCTGCAGAGGAACTGATTGACACTTGCACATCAGTGTGGTTCAAAGCGTCTGTTAAATGAATAAACTCAGCTGTAGAAGAACAGCTCAGTTAAAACCATACGCACTGCGCCCTTCTCTTCATGCGCCTCGTTTTTGGTTTGACCAAAGAGCTACATGTCGTACAATCTAAAGTCTCTGGAGCTGTTAAATGAACTGTTTTAATGTTCATTAAAAACCAGCCTGTCGCTGCAGAAGATGCTGCGGTAGATCTTTCTGAAGCTATGACATCATCCCTGCGGCCTCGGCAGCGGAGCCGACAACGCGAAGCAGACGCCATTTTGGCTCCAGTCCGGGATGAAGGTTGACATCACTTTACGGCTATTCTTCGAGCCAAGATGGCGGACTAACAGCGGCAGTTTCTTGATCGCTGTTGCTTATGAAGGAAGTGTGCCGTGGAGCGCTTTAACGAAAGAAACGCGCCCTGATTGGTTTATACGATGTTTACGGAGGGAGAGCCAATCACAAGCGCCCGCTGATGCAGGTGACGTCCCTCCCACCAGTATCTCCGGAGAAGGTTTATTTTGGTTTAGCCCCAGATCCCGTAACGCCGCCATTAGAGCCAGCCAAATCGGCACCAGAAATGGGAATCCCGGCGTTTAAAAGCCTCTAAAATCCCGCTTTGATGCGCAGATCGCGGCCGTGTTTGGCTTTCAGAGGAAGGGGGAGAAATAACATGGGTGTTCCGCCGCAGAACCGCTCGGCTGTCGCGGGAGATTGTCGGTGCTGAGCGGGATTCGGACCCGATAGGATTGGGTTTCGACAGACGACAGACTTACGGAAAAGAAGAGATCCGTTTGCAGAAGGGCTGACTCGGGATCAGTGGTGTTTGCACACTGAAGTGAGGGGTACGTGGACAGGTAAGGGCCTTGAGATGTGTGTGTGTGGGGCGAAATCACTGTCACATTACAGCGCTTACAGGAATAAGGATATGCAGGATGTAATGCACCTTGATCGACTTTATAATCTTTAGATTAGAAAGTAAAAGATACGCGTGTGGCCCAAACGTTTGTTGTTATTAAGTGCGTGTTTATTAGGGTTGTTTGTTTGTCAGTGAAAAGCGACTGATTGTGTATGTGACGGGAGGGTGTGACGTACGCACTGAAACGCCTCACGTTTGTTTACAGTACAGACAGAAAACGAACCCTGAACCGCTTTATGGTGCCGTTTCAGTTCGGGTAAGATCGACACCACGGCGAGGAACTCCGAAACGAGCCGAACGTGTTACAGTCACACAGTGTGTGTGTGTGTGTGTGTGTTACAGTCACACATGTGTGTGTGTGTGTGTGTGTGTGTGTGTTACAGTCACACAGTGTGTGTGTGTGTGTGTGTGTGTGTGTTACAGTCACACAGTGTGTGTGTGTGTGTGTGTGTGTGTGTTACAGTCACACAGTGTGTTTTTTTTTTCGTCACACAGTGTGTGTGTGTGTGTGTGTGTGTTACAGTCACACAGTGTGTGTGTGTGTGTGTGTGTTACAGTCACACATTTGTTGTGTGTGTGTGTGTGTGTGTGTGTGTGTGTGTGTGTGTGTGTGTGTTACAGTCACACAGTGTGTGTGTGTGTGTGTTACAGTCACACAGTGTGTGTGTGTGTGTGTGTGTGTGTGTGTTACAGTCACACTGTGTGTGTGTGTGTGTGTGTGTGTGTGTGTGTGTGTGTGTGTGTGTGTTACAGTCACACAGTGTGTGTGTGTGTGTGTGTGTGTGTGTGTTACAGTCACACAGTGTGTGTGTGTGTGTGTGTGTGTGTGTGTTACAGTCACACGTGTGTGTGTGTGTGTGTGTGTGTGTGTGTGTGTGTGTGTGTGTGTGTGTGTGTGTGTGTTACAGTCCTGTGTGTGTGAGTGTGTGTTAGTGTGTGTGTGTGTGTGTGTTACAGTCACACAGTGTGTGTGTGTGTGTGTTGTGTGTGTGTGTACACATGTGTGTGTGTGTGTGTGTGTTACAGTCTGTGTGTGTGTGTGTGAGTGTGTGTTACAGTCACACATTTGTGTGTGTGTGTGTTACAGTCACAGTGTGTGTGTGTGTGTGTGTGTGTGTGTGTGTGTGTGTGTGTGTTACAGTCACACAGTGTGTGTGTGTGTGTGTGTGTGTGTGTTACAGTCACACAGTGTGTGTGTGTGTGTGTGTGTGTGTGTGTGTGTGTGTTACAGTCACACAGTGTGTGTGTGTGTGTGTTACAGTCACACAGTGTGTGTGTGTGTGTGTGTGTTACAGTCACACAGTGTGTGTGTGTTTACATCACACAGTGTGTGTGTGTGTGTGTGTGTTACAGTCACACATGTGTGTGTGTGTGTGTGTGTTACAGTCAACTGTGTGTGTGTGTGTGCGTGTGTGTGTGTTACAGTCACCAGTGTGTGTGTGTTTGTGTGTGTTACAGTCGTGTGTGTGTGTGTTTTGTGTGTGTTACAGTCACACAGTGTGTGTGTGTGTGTGTGTGTGTGTGTGTGTTACAGTCGTGTGTGTGTGTGTTACAGTCGTGTGTGTGTGTGTGTGTGTGTGTTACAGTCACACTGTGTGTGTGTGTGTTACAGTCACACAGTGTGTGTGTGTGTGTGTGTTACAGTCACACAGTGTGTGTGTGTGTGTGTGTTACAGTCACACAGTGTGTGTGTGTGTGTGTTACAGTCGTGTGTGTGTCTGTGTGTGTGTGTGTTACAGTCGTGTGTGTGTCTGTGTGTGACAGTCGTGTGTGTCTGTGTGTGTTACAGTCGTGTGTGTGGTTGTGTTATACAGTCGTGTGTGTGTGTGTGGTTGTGTGTTACAGTCGTGTGTGTGTGTTACAGTTGTGTGTGTGTTGTGTGTGTGTGTGTTACAGTCGTGTGTGTGTTGTGTGTGTGTGTGTGACAGTCGTGGCGTGTGTGTTACAGTCGTGCGTGTGTGTTACAGTCGTGTGTGTGTGTGTATGTGTGAGTGTCTGTGTGTGTTACAGTCGTGCGTGTGTGTTACAGTCGTGCGTGTGTGTTACAGTCGTGCGTGTGTGTTACAGTCGTGTGTGTGTGTTAAGTAGTGTCTGTGTGTGTTACAGTCGTGTGTATGTGTGTTACAGTCGTGTGTATGTGTGTTACAGTCGTGTGTATGCGTGTGTGTTACAGTCGTGTGTTTAGTGTGTGTTACAGTCGGTGTGTGTGTTACAGTCGTGTGTGTGTGTGTTACAGTCGTGTGTGTGTGTGTGTGTGTGTTACAGTCGTGTGTGTGTGTGCGTGTGTGTGTTACAGTCGTGCGCGCGTGTGCGTGTGTGTTACAGTCGTGCGCCCGTGTGCGTGTGTGTTACAGTCGTGTGTGTGTGTGCGTGTGTGTTACAGTCGTGCGCCCGTGTGCGTGTGTGTTACAGTCGTGCGCCCGTGTGCGTGTGTGTTACAGTCGTGTAACACGACTGTAACACCTTACAAAACATTATTGTGTCGCCATTGTACATATATATTATTATTATTATTCATATTAAATGTTTACCATTCAAACGTCATACACATTCAAAAACACTGTAATACTGAAATACCATGGTATATGTGCACACCGCACATCTTCTAAGGGAAATGTAGGCCAGCATTTTTGTACAAATTGTAATAACCAAAATCTAGTCCAGTAAGCAATGAGAGTGTAAAAATATAGGTCAAAAGACCCCAGTGATCTGGATTCTGCTTTCTCTCTGCCCGCCTGTTTAGATTTGTTCAGAAATCTGGATTATTCCTGAAAACACTTTCTGGTTTAAAAGCTTTTCAGAATAAATGCTTTGTGTTCTTTTTTATTACAACAGCAAATTGAAAGATTAAGTTCGTTGGCATAGAGACAAAATGTGTACAAGAAAAGATTTATAGAAGAAACAGAGAGAAATGCAGACATTTTTGTTTACATTTTGCTGTTTAAATTTAATGCATGCTTGTATCAGCAAATGCTTTCACACATCCTCACATATCAGAGTTATCAGGATCTATTTTGGTTTTCCGTCCCTTCCCTTTTGAATATGTTTTCAGTAGTTTAAGGTAATGGAAATGAATTTATATCATTTTAATAGTTTTTCTGCACAATATTCTACTGGTTGTGTAATGTCTTGGATTAGGACTGTTGTGGTACTTTGATGTATAACATTGGACTGAATTATTAATATAATCATATTTCATAGGATGTGCATAACACTGCAAGATAGTTCAGATAATATCATGGCTTTACTGCAGTACACACAAAAAATTGAAATTTTGTATTAAACTTAGAATGAGAAAGTGTTTTTTTTGTTTTGTTCATTTATACCTGAAAACAAACAATTAGAAGAATTGTAAAAATGAAAACGAACTATTTCTAGGTCACCATTCAAATGTAAACAAATATGTTTACAACATTGGCACAGATGTTAACACGGTTCATCAGGTTTTCACAAACTTGTGCCAGCGTGAGCACTGCTGTCATTAAAACAAAACAAATATTGACCGTTTCTGTTATTTTATTCACATTTGTCTGTCAGATTGTTGCCTTGTAATATAATCTGTAATAAAGAATTGTGTGTTTTGCATTAAATGAGAAAATATGTATATTAAATGAATTAAAATTTTTGCATGATGTCTTCCTCAACAAGAACTAAAACTTATGTTTTTGTCATTTTAACAGGAGAAACTGGAGGCGCTGTGATCCGGAGCAGGTGAAAACAGGGAGGGAGGGAGGGGGGAGATCAGCTGTGGTGACCGGCGCAAGTGAGGATGACAGATTTTGGCTTGAAGTGGAGCTGTGAGTACTGCACCTACGAGAACTGGCCGTCCGCCATCAAATGCACCATGTGTCGGGCCCAGAGACACAACGCACCCATCATCACAGAGGAACCCTTCAAGAGCAGCTCCAGCCTGAACCCCCAGCTGTGCACCACTCAGAGCGGCTCTGCCCTGCTCATCTGCCCAGACTCCAGTGCCCGGCCTCGGGTTCGAATTGTGGACGAGCTGCCTGAGACCAGCAGCAAATGGTCCTGCCACATGTGCACATACCTGAACTGGCCCCGCGCGATCCGCTGCACACAGTGCCTCAGCCACCGTCAGCGGGGGTCCCAGCAGAGGCCCCCCAGTCCATCAGAGTCCCCCCAAACTTCAGACTCAAGTTCCAGACCTACCCCAGTGACCTCTGACCCCTGCGAGGAATATAACGACCGCAATCGGTTGAACATGCACGCTCAGCGGTGGCCATGCTCGGCCTGCACCTATGAGAACTGGCCGAAGAGTCTCAGGTGTGTGGTGTGTGACCACCCGAAACCCAACGGTACACCCGAGTCGCCCCACCATGACCCGGAGACTGATAGTGCCACATCGCGGTCTTTAGTAAACGAACAGGAGCGAGAGAATTTGAGGACAGCGGGGGGTGGGGGGGTGAGTGGGGGCATGCGCGGTGGGCAGAGACGACTCTCTCCCCCTGCATGTAAAGGTCAGGCAGAGGTGAAGATCGAGCTGGCGTGTGGAGCAGCGGGCAGCGATAATGAACAGGAGGCAGACTTTAAAAAACTCAAACAGATCAGAAACAGGATGCGCAGAAGCGACTGGCTCTTCCTGAATGCCTGCGCTGGTGAGAAATAAACTCGGTTACAACAGAGATTCAATTAGTATTTGGGCATTTAAAGGGATAGTTCATCCAAAAATAAAAATTCTTCCATCATTTACTCACCCTGCCATTCCATACTTGACATTTAATTCTGTGTGGAACACAAAAGAAGATATTTTAAGAAATGTCTCAGTGGTTTTGTGTTTATACGATGGAAGTCAATGGGTGCCGCTTTTGTTTGGTTACCAACATACTTCAGAATATCTTCTTTTGTGTTCCTCAGTGGCAGAAAAGTCAAACAGGTTGGGAATGACATGGGGGTGAGTAAATGATGGAAGAACTTTGGTCTTTAAATGCATAAGATAACAATTAGTAAGAACAAATAATATTTATCAACAAATTATGCAGCACACATGTTAACATTAACTGTAAACCGGTAACATGAGACAACCAGAGCATCTGATTACTTTTTGGGGTCACTGTACAATCTGTTGTCTTCATTTATTACAATGTAAACAAACTCAATTTGCTGTCGTGTTGTGCAAATGCAGAGTAAATATTGTCAGGTACTAAAAGCCCTTATTTTTATCTCTAATGCATTTGAAGACGGTTTGCATGCATATTGTTTGATTGCCACATGAAAAGTGACGGATTTGCTCTGGTGAGCTTGCTGAATCTGAAATGCATACTGCAGTATCAGAACACTGTGATGAGGAAAAACTGTTAGAAGTTTGCTGCTCTTTGTTTGGGCTGCTTCAGTGTGTTTGTATGCATTGCCCCACTTAATTGTAACACCTCCTTTCTCAGGTGTGGTGGAGGGGGATCTGGCTGCAGTGGAGGCGTATAAGTCGTCGGGCGGAGACATTGCACGTCAGCTGACTGCAGATGAGGTGCGCATTCTAAACCGCCCGTCTGCGTTTGATGCTGGTTTTACACTGGTGCATCTTGCCATCCGCTTCCAGAGGCAGGACATGCTGGCGGTGCTGCTCACAGAGGTCAGAGCTCTGCTTACAATGACAGCTTTAACAGTTACACGCATATAAACGTCATGTGTCTCAGTGACTTTACCACTGTACAGGGTGTTGTTCAGCACCACTCACTGTGGTAAAATCACCTCATCACATTGTATTAATATTGTAATTGTCAGATCCCTGCTGTTTTCTGAGGTGTGTGATGTATGTCTGCTGTATTCCAGTGTCTGATGTAGTCTGATGCAGTCTGATAGGTTTCTTTCTTCGCTCCTGCAGGTGTCTCAGCAGACAGCCAAGTGTATACCAGCTCTAGTGTGTCCTGAGTTAACAGAACAGATCCGCAGGGAGGTGGCAGCCGCTCTGCACAGACGGAAGGGAGAGTTCCCCTGTTACTTCTTCACAGACCCCGTCACCTTCACATTACCAGCAGGTTCTCACTTCCTCTTGTTTCAGCTTTTTATTGCATAAGAGTCACACGGGGGTCAAAAGTTAATGTGCCCCTGCTTTTGACATCAGGTTCAGTTTTCCTTACAGTTTTCATCTGTAAGGCAGTACATCAAATACTTTGTTGTAAAAAAATCCTTACTAGTTGATTGATAGTTTTCAACAACAGGTTTGTAAATGCACAATTTTCAAAATGTCTTTTTCTTAAGATATTGAAGACCTGCCCCCAAATGTTCAGGAGAAATTGTTCGATGAGGTTCTGGACCGAGATGTGCAAAAAGGTAAGCCGAACGTTATTTGTTAGTTTAGTTGTCTGTTGCTATAAAGAACAGCAGCCCTCAAATGGTATAGCTTTAGAAAAACTGCGGAGTTCCAGCAGTTTGCAAAATTATTAACATGCTTGCCTTAATGAAACAAATATCGGAGGCATTTTCTCTTTTTGAAATGTTTCGCTGATTGTTTTAAAATTTGATTACATTATCGTTTGCATTTAGCATTGTTTTTCAGAAAAGACACGCTGCCCATTTTTGGGTCACGAACCTTCAGTTGAGAATCACTGATGTAGAAGATGCTTTAGCTGGTCTGTTTTAGCTGAATTCCTGAAGAGCTGCTGTGAACTCTATCACTGAATGTGCAGAGACGAGCTCTGAGAAACTCTTGTTGTCCTCAGAGCTGGAGGAGGAGTCGCCCATCATTAACTGGTCCCTGGAACTGGGCACACGTCTGGACAGCCGCCTGTATGCTCTGTGGAACAGAACCGCTGGAGATTGTCTTCTGGATTCTGTTTTACAGGCCACATGGGGGATTTATGACAAAGACTCGGTCCTGAGAAAAAGCCTCAATGACAGTTTACACGACTGCTCTGACTGGTAAGCCTGAAAATTAAAAGTCAGCTGTTAAATTTGTACAGTTTTCTACCTATAAACCTGAAATTCAAAAAAGACTTTTTGGTGAAAAACAAAAATCAGTTATTAAGCAAGTACGTAACAGATCAGTGTTCAACACAATCTCCTTATTTTGTCCTAATTCACAATGGTAAGTTTATAATAATGATTTATAATTTCAGTTGTCAGGTCTGATTTCATGGGAAATGTCAGTTTGGCTTCATTTAATTTTAACACATTAAAAAAGTATGTCAAGTAATGTCATCTTATGTTGCAAACATAAAGGGCGGTAGAGAGGCAAAAGTTACAGATTGAAGCTTTATAATATGTATCGCCACAATATGTCGAAATTGCTTATAGCCCTGGCTTTCCCGCATGCAGTGTTTACAGATAAGTGACAAGATTTCTGTGTGAAAGGGGCTTTAGATAATGCGAGATGTTTGTAGATAAAATTTGTGTGTTTGCGTCTGTGCTGCAGGTTCTACATGCGCTGGAAAGAGTGGGAATCCTGGTATTCCCAGAGCTTCGGTTTACATTTCTCCTTGCGGGAGGAGCAGTGGCAGAAGGACTGGGCTTTCATTCTCTCACTAGCAAGTCAGGTACACAAACACTTCAGAAACAGTTCATGCTGATCTTCATGAGCTGCTGTTGGAATCACTGAGTGTTCTTTTGTTGCATAGCAATGTTCTGTTATTGTTTACATGTGAGGGACTATCTTCTCACTGAAGGATGGTACTTTTAAAAACCTTTCTGCCCCTAATATTGTAATATAAAACACGTTTACATTCATGCATTTGGCAGATGCTTTTATCCAAACAAACAGTGTATTCATGCTATAAATTTGATCAGTATGTGTGTTTACTGGGAATCGAACCCACAACTTTTGCGCTGCTAATGCAATGCTCTGCCAATTGAGCTACAGGATTTCATAAAATCTCATACTGTGAATGTAGTCATGGCTTTATATCATGTCTAACAGCAGCTTTCAGTCGTGACTTTATTTGCAGTAAAGCACAGACTCTTGTACATTATTGTTTAAATGTAGCTGCCAGTGCATTTGGATAAACAACTTTTCCATGTTACAAATTACTACATTACCACCTACTGAGAGAGAGAGAGAGAGAGAGCAGGAGAATAGAGAGAGAGAGCAGGAGAATATGAGAGAGAGAGCAGGAGAATATAGAGAGAAGGAGAATATGAGAGAGAGAGAGAGCAGGAGAATATGAGAGAGAGAGAGCAGGAGAATATGAGAGAGAGAGAGCAGGAGAATATGAGAGAGAGAGAGAGCAGGAGAATATGAGAGAGAGAGAGAGCAGGAGAATATGAGAGAGAGAGAGCAGGAGAATATGAGAGAGAGAGAGAGAGCAGGAGAATATGAGAGAGAGAGAGAGAGAGCAGGAGAATATGAGAGAGAGAGAGAGCAGGAGAATATGAGACAGAGAGAGAGAGAGCAGGAGAATATGAGAGAGAGAGAGAGCGAGAGAGGAGAAGAGAGAGAGAGAGAGAGCAGGAGAATATGAGAGAGAGAGAGAGAGAGAGCAGGAGAATATGAGAGAGAGAAGAGAGCAGGAGATAGAGAGAGAGAGAGCAGGAGAATATGAGAGAGAGAGAGAGAGCAGGAGAATATGAGAGAGAGAGAGAGCAGGGAATATGAGAGAGAGAGAGAGCAGGAGAATATGAGAGAGAGAGAGAGAGAGAGAGCAGGAGAATATAGAGAGAGAGAGAGAAGAGAGAGAGCATGAGAGAGAGAGAGAGAGAGAGCAGGAGAATATAAAGAGAGAGAGAGAGCAGGAGAATGAGAGAGAGAGAGAGAGAGAGAGAGAGAGAGAGAGAGAGAGCAGGAGAATATGAGAGAGAGAGAGAGCAGGAGAATATGAGAGAGAGAGAGAGCAGGAGAATGTGAGAGAGAGAGAGAGAGAGAGCAGGAGAATATGAGAGAGAGAGAGAGAGAGAGAGAGAGAGAGCTGCATATGAGATGACTCATGGATGACACTCTCTTTTTCTTTGTCTCTTACACACACATACACACACCACCCAAATAGGACATGTTTTTTTATTACCATTAGACTTTCATCCATTTTAACAAAGCAATTTTTGTTTTGAGTGAGCTACAATACTCAACATCACATCATGACAGTAAAACTGATTGCAAATGACAATAAACACTGAGGTAAAATGTTTTGTAGCCACGTCCTTAACGGTGTTCAACACAGTAAGTTATAAGAGTATAACAGTAATATATTTATGATAATGCTATGGTAACATTTCATTCATATGTTCTCTTTGTCTCTGCCTGCAGCCGGGTGCGAGTCTGGAGCAGACGCATGTGTTTGTGTTGGCACACATTCTTCGCAGGCCCATCATAGTTTACAGTGTGAAATATTACAAGAGCTTCAGAGGAGAGACGCTGGGATACACTCGCTTCCAGGGTGAGCCATCCAATCAACACACACCACACAGATCACACACTTTTCAGCTACAGTGATGACTGTAATGACAACCAGAATTACAACTACTGCATGTGGCTGTGACCCTTACAAATAGAGTAACCATGGTAACCAATGATTACACTAAAATACATGTTAATAATCTATATCCATCTATAATAAATGACAATGAGATTTTCATTAAGCAGTATCAGAAATTTTTAGATCACAAGGTACCATGGTAACTATAGTAACTTGGGTTTTGGTGGTTACTGTGGTTACCACAGTAAATGTTTTACTTTTTTGCAGTTTTTGTGATCATATTTAGCATAAAAAGACCATTTAAATTTTTTAGATGTCAGTGTTTAATCTGTCTTCATCTCACTCGTAACAGGTGTGTATCTGCCACTGCTGTGGGAACAGAGTTTCTGCTGGAAGAGCCCTATTGCCCTTGGTTACACCCGTGGCCATTTCTCTGCCCTGGTTGCCATGGAGAACGATGGCTACGATAATCGAGGCGCCGGCGCCAACCTGAACACAGATGATGATGTCACAGTCACTTTCCTGCCATTGGTCGACAGCGAACGAAAGCTGTTGCACATCCACTTCCTGTCAGCACAAGAGGTAAGAATCTCTGCTAACCCAACAGCAATGTGTAGATTCACCACATGCTCTCATATGGACAAGGTAAATGCTCTGTGATTGGTCGATACCTTTTGAGGTGCTCTCTTATTGGTGTTTCGTGTGTGTCCGTCAGATGGGTACGGAGGAGCAGCAGGAGCGGATGTTGAGGCAGTGGATGGATTGCTGTGTGACCGAGGGCGGGGTTTTGGTCGCCATGCAGAAGAGCTCCAGGAGGCGGAACCATCCGCTCGTCACTCAGATGGTGGAGAAGTGGTTGGATGGTTATCGGCATCTCGCTGCTTGTCCTGCCCTCTTTGACGGGGAGGAGGAAGAGGAGGATGAAGATGAGTGAAGAACAGCCACCTGACACTACGACATGCCCCCTTGTTCTCCCTCACATTTAGAAACACACAACACACACCTTTAGCCCCAGCTGAAAAACAAACCCAAGGTTTCCTTTTGGTTTTGTCTTTAAAATGGCAAATAATTTGGGTTTGTTGACAATAAAGGAATGCAATCATGATTGTATTTGTCTTTACAAAGTATGTTCTTTGCTTTATGTTTGTGTTTTGTTTTTAATTTGATGTTGCAATGCTCGTAGTGATATAATAAGTGACAAGGAAGATGGACTGAGAAGTAAGCTGGTGAGAAAAAGATATTTAAATAGATAAACTGCGACAACTGAAGCACCCTTTTAAAACTGGTTCTGTTTGTAATGGAACTGACACAGATGTCTTCTGTTTGTGTAGTGTTAATCTAGACAGAGTTTACTAAAACATAACTCACTACACTCGTTTGAAAACATGAATTCACGAAACTAATCACACTTGAAGCAGGACAGTCATGTTTCCAGTTCTGAATAAAGCTTCAGGCTGGGTTGTTTGTTTTCACCTGGACATGGAGGAGAAATCTAGAGTTTAATTCAAGTTTTCTCTATTTATCTGAATAATAGTTTGTGAGCCATAGAAATGAATGATTTTTCACTCACACTCTAATCTTGTCCCATTTCTGAACTGAAGGCTGCAAGGAGAAAGACGTTTAACCTGAATGAGGTGTCATGCCCACTTATTTCAACTCTTTTTTTCAATGTGGTCCGTCTCACTCTTTCAGTTGTGTTGTTGTGTTGTATGTTGTGTGAATATTTCTGACCACAGTTTTTCAGTGGTGAATTTCTGTATACATCATCACTCTCAAGACTTGATGTAGACCAAAGTGTTTTTGCAGTGGTAATATAACCGGGTAACTGGGTTTGTTTTCCCATGATTCATTGCATCTCATTCACCTGTATTTGTGTCTAGAATCAGCCCCTCACAAACTCACATCTTTGTTTTCTCTTTTTAAATGATGCTATATTTGCCGCTACACTATGGTATGTTTGATATATTAGTAAGGTGAAGACCAAACCTGGTGATATTGAAGAGTGTTTTGAATGTCCAACTATGAAAACTATTATAAAAGTTCAAAAACTGAACAAGTGTGATTTCCTAAATTATACCACACACACATTCTGGTGAAGGTTTTGTTCAAGTGCTGTTTAACAAATAATGAACTACATGTTTTAAGGAGTTCTTTAAGCATGACAATAACAAAGTTAATGTTTTGAAATATGTAGATTTCTAATGACACATTCACCGTTTAGATTTAAAGTACATCACATACATGATGTGAATGGCAGACTGAATGGACAAACAGATTAAATGAACTGACTGTCAGGAACATCTCACATTTAACTCCAAATTCAAAACATTTCTTTTTACATCATCATAGTATATTCATGACAATTAAGCGATCAACACTCTCATACTGTATTGACAGAATCATTGTCAATTACTTCATGCAGTGAGATGATTCTTTTGTATGATATAATGTATAATGTGTACATTTTTTAAAAGTATATATTATGGTAGGTATACATGTATAAATTAAGGTAGGTTTTGCTGTATTGTCCCTCATTTATGATGATAAAAAACAATGACTTTATAACAGTTACTACAAAACATACTTTATGATAATGAGAATTTAAAGGATAAATTGCCAAATTATCATAATGCCACAATGCAAAAACCTTTAATGGCCCTAACACAGATTTTATTTTCTCTAAGCAAAACATGATTTCTTATTTAAGAATCATTTTTTCCTTTGATTTTGGTCTAGAATGTCATGTGGATGTTTTTGTGAGATTTACACAATAAATATGGATTCAGCCGAACCTCTTAAGAAATATTTAATTGGCATCAGGCACAAACAAACAGATGAAAAAGTGTTAATATAAACAGAAGAAATCGTGTAAGAGTGACGACAGGTTAAAGGTAGAGACCGTCTGGTGTTCCCTCCTGCTTCTTGTACAGAACGTTTTCTTTGGACTTCTTGAAGTCTTCATTTGTGACTTTCATTCTCCGTTCTCTCAGAGCCATCAGACCGGCCTCTGTACAGATCGCCTGAAAGAAAACATCCACAAACTGAGAATTAAGTTTAACAGTACATTTACAGGTTTCTGTAACCGGTGTCGAGTATTCACTGTTAACCACAATGTAGTCTGACTCAGATTACACAAGCAGAATTATGGAATAAAACTGAACAGACGGCATCATTTTAAGATTCAAGACCTTTACCGTTGTATGTACCAGGTACAATAACATTTTTATTTTGTTTAACTCCTCTCGAGAAAATTGGGGTTAGAAGGGCAAAAAACAATAAATTAAAAGGACAGTAAAATATAAAAGAATACACAAAGATCAAAATCGAGACAAATAAAAATAAACGGCAGAAATCAAATTACTCTGTGAATAAGAAAACCTGTATGCAACAGAAACAACTGAGAATAAAAACATGTCTTCACTCTGTAAGTCATATTTAACTGGTTAAGGATGAAGCGTCCTCTAAAATAAATACATTTTATACTTTATATACTTTTTATTTATACAATATAGTTTTTATATTATATATAAAAAGCATTTTGACACAACCTTGATGTCGGCTCCTGAGAGATCGTCTTTCGCGAGGATGAGGTCGTCCAGGTTCACATCATCTGCCACCGTCATCCTGCTGGTGTGAATCTGAAAGATTCTGCGTTTTGTCTTTTCATCTGGCAGCGGGAATTCGATCTTACGATCAATTCTGCCTGTGAAGTTACACATCACACAAAGAGCAAATCTACATATAAGGTTTTGTTTAATTCAACAGTCATGACACAAACTTGTAAACTAATGCATTTTAACAGTTATTTACTGTGGTTATATTAACTTTCAAATACTATTTAAATGAAAAATCTAAACTAAAAAACATGGCTCCTTAAACCATGGTAACCACAAACTAACCATGATTTTGCTAAAGCAAGCACAGTTTAACCATAATATTTGTAGTAAAACTGTTACACAAATAGTAAATCGATGCTCCAAAAAAACATTGTTACTACACTTTTACTATATGCTGTAGGTAGATAAATTTACCAGGTCTAATGAGGGCTGGATCCAGAGTCTCTATCCTGTTAGTAGCCATGATGACTTTGACATCTCCACGAGAGTCAAATCCATCCAGCTGGTTAAGCAGCTCCAGCATAGTTCTCTGGATCTCTCGCTCTCCTCCTGAGTTGGAATCATACCTACAGAGAAACACCAGCCTCATCACACAGCATCTTAATATTTATGTAGACAGTCCCACATCCTAACTATTGGATTAGTCACATTCAAAACCCTTACACATACACACACCCTTAAATGCAAAGCTGTGAATTACAGTAATTGGTAACACTTTATAATAGGGCTCTATATGTTAACATTCCTTAACTACATTAGTTAACATGAACTTACAATTTACAATACTTCTACAGCATTTCTGTATGTGATATTTGGCTATGTGTCATGTTTACCATGGCAAAGGTTACCTGAGAAACCAGTGAAACACGGATATATTGGCCAGTGCAATGAGTTAGCTTTTACACTGTCTGAAACAATCCAATCACAGACTTCAAAATCTTCAGCTCTACCTCTTTGTCCCTATAGCATCAATCTCATCGATGAAGACTATGGAGGGTGCATGTTCCTCTGCTACTCTGAAGAGTTCTCGCACCAGTTTGGGACCATCACCCAGATACTTCTGGATGAGCTCTGAGCCCACAACCCTCAGGAAGGTGGCAGATGTCTGGTTAGCCACCGCCTTGGCCAGAAGGGTCTTACCTGCCCACCAGAGATATATAACATCAACATAGAACATATGCTTAAAAAGACAAACGAAAATTAAAGGATATGCATTTACGGATGTGCTTTTGAGAGTCCTCAAACTGACCTGTCCCCGGTGGGCCGTATAGAATCACCCCTTTGGGGGGCTTTATTCCCATTTCTTCATAATACTCTGGATGTGTCAGGGGAAGCTCCACAGACTCCTGTAAGAGAAACAGTCCAAAACAGTTTTCAAATTGACTCTCTTAAAGTATTCATCGCCGGTGAAACTAATTTCAATAAAACTTATAAAACTGTATATGCAGTAAAAAGGTGGATAAATAAAATCTGTGCTACCTGACACTAACCCTAAACGGAGAAACATGACTGTTATGTTTTCTTTTGCCAAATAGGTAGAAAAACAACAACTCCCATAATGCACCTGGCATGCTGTCCTCTGTCAATCGGACTGTCCGGCCGGAATGTCCCTGATCTTATGAACATAACTAAGCCATATTTTATTCTAAATATGCAACTAAAGGTGTGCGAGGGAGAAATATTAACTGTATTCATTTTTAGCATTGACGTTTCACAATCCAATCTGCCGGGTGTCTGTCTGTTTACTTTGATCTCCTGAATCTGGCTGTCCAGGCCTCCGATATCTGCGTACGTCTCCTGTGGGGCTTTTTCTACTTTCATCACCGTCACCAGTGGATCTGTGTCGTCCATCAACACCCCTATCACAGCATGAACCTGAAAACAACATTGTCCGATCAATGGACAGAATAATGCTAAAGCAAAGCGAGGTAGTCGACAAGACTCTAATACTAATGTCAGATAAATTTCTGTGCTCTAATGAAGAAGGAAGGCACCACTGACCTTGTGGTTTAGTAGCACTGAGCAGCCAGGCTCCAGAAGATCTTTGTCCACAAATGACAAAATACTGACGTAATGTTCAGAGCCCACTGACGTCGACACAATGGCGTGATTATCATCAATAATCTCCTCTAGAGTTCCCACAGACATGGGCGTCCCTCTGAGGTCATCCACTTTAGATCTCTCCTCCTGTCAAACAAAAGACCATGTCATGGACATCTCTCAGTTTCCATAGCGATGAGGGCTGGACTATACAGTCACAGTACTCGCCTGTTATTGTGTATAAACAAATAGCATTCCTTCTTGTATTTTAGTTCTTGCATTAATACAAGCACTCTTTTAAGCAATTACAGAATAAATGCTTATAATTTTATTCAATTTCTTGACACAGAAAGAGTCTGTTCCACCTCCTGTTTCTCCTCCAGAGGTTTCATTTGCTCCTGGTTCCTGATGAACTCCTCCTCCATCAGCAGATAGTCTTTAATTCTCTCCTGTTTGAGGAGCTTCAGTCGGCACTGTGTGTGTGGAGTGACTGAGAACAGACAACAGATTACATACATTGTATCATCGGACATTCTTAGGCTTATGACATTTAAACAGCTTCAAACGTCTTATTCAAAGGTTGTTTTACCCAGCGGGAGTTTGCTGGCAGCATCTGGTCCCTTTACCTTCTTCTTCCTCTTCCCAACTCTGGTGGGAATAGGAGGTTCATATTTCTTTTTCTTATCCTAAAAAATTGTACCATGGAGTGAGAATCGAGAAATACTGCAATATGAAACCCAGCTGATGTTCCTGGAGTTGATATGATATTCTGTTATGAACTCGTTCATGAATCAGTGATGATACCTTGTCATCTTTCTTTCCGCCGGGCCCCTGTCCTCCACTCTGACTCTGACCCTGAGAAACACATTCAGTGGACTCATTATATAATTCACCCTGCTGCCCAGCATCCCCCGCTCACATTTTTACGTTGTAAAAACGTTTCCCTAATGTTTCCATTAGAACATTTGTCTAACACAGTGAATGTCTGAGAAAACTGATTATTTGTGAGCCATTTTACTGACGTTTGTTGACTGTTGCAGGTTCTGCTATATGACATAGGAAAGCATCTTATTTGGTTGCATACATTACATTATTTCTGCATGTTGAATTCAGCAGCTGGTAGTTAGGTCAATAAATAACAAATAAACAAATAAAGACACGCTGCCATTATTCATAATAAATAAACAAATAATAAATACACGAACACTACAAAGTAACTCGCCAGCCTTTTTTTTTGACAAAACACTCCAACTGGGACAAAATGTGCCACAATTCAAAGAGCACAAAGTCACTTCTACTCAATTCTACACCAAAATATATTAAAAGTTCACGTAAAAGCAGAGAAATCGTCCATCCTCACCATTATGTTGGATCTTTCTCTTCGTCTTCACGTTACTCGGTCGCCACTGTTCACACGCAGCGCAGACGCGCCGCCTGCCGGAGCGGAGGACGCGGAGAGGCGTCAGATAAATCGCATCAGATAAATAACTTGAAATCTGAGATGTTGCTACAAATACACTCATTACAAACATGGAAGAAAACACCAAACATTGATGGTTATTTCATATTTTTTATTTACTTTTTAAATGCATGTGTTTGTGCAAAGAGATGAGAAACTTCTGTGTGAGTGCTTTTGACCTATGAGCTGTAAAAAGAACAACACATTTAATAAGAGTTGCATTTACAATATAAATTACAAGACAAAAATGTATAGCTTTGTATCTGCTTACATATTTTACTGTACTGCGTGATTACTGTATATTACTGTATAGGTGCTGTATTATTTTGTGGTACCTCCTAGCAGATGTGGATTCTGGCACAGAGAGTTTCTGCATTGGTATTGGAAATCTCTCCAATCAGTATGTCCACATACTTATCAATGATAAACATGCAGATTCGTTTTAAAGGTCTGGGAACTTCTAAACAGGCCAGTTCCAAAAGATGTTTCATTTCTTCCTAAAAGAAAGAGAAAATTCATATATAGCAGCACATATTTATAAACATTTACAATGACATTGTGTGTGTGAAGTGACACGTACCTGAGTGGTTTCAGCTGTGATTTCATGCTTCACTGTGTTCACAATCCATTTACACACACTGCAAGCACTAATGCGATTTTCTCCACGCATTATCTGACAAAAACTTTAGAAACACATGAAAACTATCCTGGTCAGCCAACTTCACCAGAACTAACCAAACTAAACCATCATGCAGCAGCAAAATATGTCAACATGAACCATCATGGTTATTCATGCTGGTTTAAACGTTGTTTTCTGCAGGTAGTAGAAATATAAAGCAATGAACTCTTAATAGTGCACAGGTAGCTCAACAACATTTTATCATTCACGTTTTTTGTGGATTGGCTGCATTTAGTGTTTTTTAAGAAAAATGTAAAACTTATTGTTTAAGGAAGAGAAAGGAGAATATATGCATCTTAAGAACAAACATTTGGGATTATTTCAGTCTGTGACACCTCTGTTAAACTTCTGATTCATTCCTTACTCAGTTTTAAATAACAAATCCAGGATCTTATGTGTGTTTCAGTGCTTTGTATGAAGTCTGTTTTGCAGGCATATATTATTGTGAACAGAAACTCACTTCAGATTCATCCAAGTCACTGTGCAACCTCAAATCATGAGCACAAACTGTCAATATAAATGAATAAAAATCCTCTTTAAACTTTAGGTCACATCCAAGATTATTTGCTAATATGTGTCATAACATTCAAAGTTTATCCTATGAAAGTTATTTATTTTACTTTAATGTATGAGCAAGGTGACAAGAAAGATATTTTGGAGCATCTTGGCTGATGGAATGTGACAGACACAAAGAGGAAACTTGCAGGATCTGATCTTCTGTGTCCTTACTGCCGTGTGGAGACCTTCTTATAGAGCTTTGTATGAAGTACAATGAATGTTCACTTTCTGACCGCAAACCACAGATGTGTGGGGGGGTCACTGAGAAACATCACAGGGAAAATTGAGCAATTTTACATTAAAAAACATTTACATTTATTTTTATGATTATTTTTTATTTGTTGTTCATATAACATAAAATGTATTTACAATGTTAGTAAATAAACTGTTGGTATGCTTGATTGTTTGAATAGGTCATAAATGATATGTTGTATAGTTCAAACTTTCTGAACACGTCACAATTTTTTTCCACATTCCACAAGCAGTATTTTTTAATCGCAATAATTCATATTTTAAAATATACTTTATTGTGATTTTTGGCACATTTGTAAGTGTATGTAATCATGAATGCATACATTTAAACTCTTGGTGGAGAGCAGTATTTACTTTAATTCATTTAGCAGAAGCTCCTATACAAAAACATTTATAAATGGGAAAAGCATTACAAGGGATGTCAGTTCGGTGTCAGTGTAAAATGTTATGTGTTGACTTTTTCTGGGACACGATTTTAGGAGTAAAAAGACACAAAGCTGAAAATGTATTTGAATTCATTGAAATTCACCTTTTCATATAAAAGTACTTTACATAAATAAAAGAAACACAATCTATAATAAAATATGCTTTGCCAAGATTCTCCATAATGTTGCAATTATTGTTACTTTAATGTCACTCTTGTTACTCTTTTATTTGCCCTTTATTTGCTGTCATAAAAATGATAGAATAAATTAAAGATAAAAAGATTGAAAAGATATGACATTTGACTCAGCAGGGTGTCCTCAGGGTCAGTATAACAATTACCACATTTAAGATGATACATCAAACACTGTATTACACAATATCTGTATTTGACAATACATTTCTCTACAGATAATATAGTCCATAGTCAGTAACCAAAGGGAGCACATAAAATGTATTCATTTCTAACTGAGCAATATCCCAGCTAACAGGGAACATTCTCAGAATATTGCCTAAAGTTCTCTAAACGTTCTCTCAAAGTTACCAAAAAAGTACCAACGTTTTTTTTGGTACCAAAGTTACCAAAAATGTCTGAAAAAAGACATTCTACAGATATTCTGAGTCAAACTTCAGCATCAATATGAATGCATTATATGCAGCTCATATTAATGAATTGCTCAATATTTTTCCTTTACTTGTTTGTCATTGTGTTGCTTTGATGAATTTCATAGTGGTGAAAACATGTTTTATGGTTGTACATTTCATATTGCGACAGATCAATACTAGCTGGACATCTTTGTGTAAATTGTCGTAAAGCTTTTTCTACATAGGACACGTAATCGAGTAAATTGTTGTTCTTTCTAGTTGGTTAAATGGAAAAATGACACACGACCATCATGAGTTAAAGACCTCCAGATGTTTTGTCTCTTTTAGGCACACGGGTGTGATCAAATGTGATAGGAAACTGAAACTTCCTTTTAATAGAAAGGAAATTAAATGAAAAAAATTAAAAAGTAATAATTAATTATTATGTAATTAATAATAATATTATTATTAATTAATATAAGTAATACCACAGACGTCCGATAGAGGGCACTTTAGATCATCACATTAGAAAGCTGGGGGTTCTGGGAAATGTAGTATCAGGGGAATAATCGGGTCACTATATTTTTTAAAATGAGTTTTCTTATTTGAAAAACTTTGTAATATTGTACAGTTCAAATATGTAGAAATTTCAGAAGGTTTTCAGAAAGAGGAACACACAAACAACTGAGTGTTAATGCTTATAGTTGCTTTATTCTTTTTTAATGTAAAGTTTTATTAACTGATCCTCAGTCAGAGATTCAGACGCAGAGAATCTCTTGTTCAGAGCTGTGAGTGAAACAGAGAAAAGGAAAAATCAGTCACAATATTTCCAGATGTTTGCTGCTTTTATATTATTATGATAACATTTTAATTATAGTAGCAATCTTCCTAAAACCTCAATACACTACTTTAACATGTGTAATCATCAGTCAAAAACTTGTCAAAACGTCCCATACCCAATAAACAATAAACATGAGCTAAACAACAGAGAAAGTGACATACAGAGAGAATTGAATTATCTCATTTTAATCACTGTCACGTTAAACGTAATGGGAATCTTTGCTTGACAAGAAGCTGCAACTCATAGAAATGCACAGAAAACTAGAAAACTTGAGTATTTCACAGACAGACATGACATGAAGAGACATGAATTAACAGCTGGGTCGTGCTACCTTGTGCAGACGTGGATTTTGGCACACACAGTTTCTGGATCAGCCTTCTTGATTATTTCAGCTATCTTGGTGACATACTTATCAACAAAGTAATTGCAGACAGGAGAAACAAAAGGGATTTGTTGACAGGCGAGATATAAAAGGTTCTTAATTTGCTCCTAAGAAAAATGAAATAAGATAAATGTTATAATATGCATATATGTATGGATGTGTGTTGCCAGCTAACAGGAAACGTTCTCAGAACATTCTCTAAAGATCTCATAAAGTTAGCAAAACGTTCTTGCAGTAACATTACTGGATGTTAATAGTCATAATGTTTAAATGTCTAAAAACCAGGCCGTTTTAAACACTCCACAAACATTTAAAACAACTTTAACCTTTTTGTTATTTGATGGAAACGTTGGGGAAACATTGTAATATTTATGCATTATTTTGTGTGTGTGGCACATACCTGTGTTGATTCAGGAGTGAGTTTTTCTTTCACCTTTTCCACAAGGCTTACACACATACGGCAAAAAAACTTTCTTTCCAACTTTGCAAGCGTTTCATCCTGGCAAACAAATTAAATATAGACAGATAAGACTGATGAAATGAATAAAGCCGATTATCTTCAGCCAGCACTGCCGGGTCAGTCAGCTTCAGAGAATACTCCAGTTTTACAAGTGAACACCATCATAGTCCAGCCAGGTTGTTTATGCTGGTCTTTTCCACTGGGACTTCACATATAAAGTCTTTGACTCAGTTATTTATACTGAAAACGAGACTCTTGTAGTGAACTCCTGATATTGTACAATATCTGTAACGTTTATCTGTAATTGTTGCTAACAGATTAAAGGCAGGCAATTTCAGAGAGACTAACAATAGCAAGCTAACTTAGAAAGCATAAGATCCCGCCCTCCCTTCAGAGCGTCTCCAAAGCCACACCTCCTCCAAACACATGAACACATACATAGTTTGACAGGCAAGCAGGACATCCTATCATTGCATTCAGACCTAAAACAATTATTGTACGAACATTTTAATGTCTACATATGGTCTATATATTTATATAAATATATTTAGACTTTCAATCAGCGTAACAAAAAATGTTTCTGGAAAAAAATGCCTACTAAAATCACAATAGTAATCAGAAGCTTACATCAACATCCAGAAGTTGGTTCTCATTGGAGTCCACTGCATCTGCGCAGACTGATTAAAATAGTTAATAACAGGCGATCCATCACTATCTGTGATCATTACTAAATGCATTTATTGATTTCAGGTCATATCTTAAAAAAAACTAGTCATTCTTTGATCACATTAATGCTGATTTTACCTGAGTATATGAGCAAGGTGACGAGAAAGATGTTTCGGAGCATCGCAGCTGATGTTCTGTAAGCAGTTGAAGATGAAGAATCTTTCACAGTCTGTTCCTCTGTGTCTCTTTGTCTCTTACAAGTCTGTGGACTCTTTCTTATAGGGTCTTGAATGGACCACAATGTGTGTTCCTTTCCAGCCACAAACCACAGACATATAGAAAGTCATTAAAAAAAAAATTTCGTAAAGGAATTGTGAAGAAATATTTTGCTCAACAGGTGTTTGCAATGTTAGCAATTCAAATTTAGTAATTTTATATTGTCTGGACAGGTGATATGAAATAAAACGCATAATCATTACTATAAACGTGCTACTGTAACTTCTGTTTAATCTGTGGGAAGGCAAGAACAGAAAATACATACTACTGGAAAATGACAACATGAGGTAGAATCTACATAATACGAATAAAAGAATAAAGAAAAAGAATAAAAGTCTTTGGTTTGAATATAAGGTTTTGGATAAAACTTTATTTGTTCTGTTATATGAAGGCCACATTGAAATGTATCACTATGTCCCCAAGTAAATACTTCATTTTCAAATGATTTTCTGTATAAAACTTTCATTGTTTTCACCTGCTCAGACTAAGTCTTAAACTGTTTTATACATAAAGACTATATTTTATAAATACTGTAACATTTTAAAACTATGATTTAAACTTTTTAATAGTTTTGTGATACTATTCATTCTAATTCCAGAATTGTAAAATATAATTTTAGAGTTTCGAATTATACAGTCTATAACTTTGTATAAAATTACATAACATTTTCTTTTCGAACGTTGAAGTCAAATGAAACCAAACGGACATTTCTTAGGAAATCAAACCCAACAGTTCAGATTATAAATCATTATTTTAAATTGACCTTTGTGAAGTGAGGTAAGGTAAAGAGATCATGTTTAACACCGATTTGTTATGTACTAGCTCAGTAACTGATTTTAGTATATTTTTACTCATAAAATGCTCTGGGTTGCAGCTTTAAATACAGAAAGGTGTGAATTTAATGCATTAGGTTTGTTTGCACTCCTGGCAGGCTGTGGTGATGCAGTTTTGAACAGTGTTAGTACAGTGTGAGGACAGCATGACGAGGTAATGATAATGACACCTGACACTAAACCTCCGTCTTGCCACATTTTGTCCTGAGATCTTCAGTTTCTCAGTGTCTCTTCTTAAGCAATACTGCATCCCACTGATCTGTGATCTGGTTTGTGCATTTGTCAAAACTGTGCTCTTTAAAAATAGAGTTCTAATAAAAATGACATTTAGATTTCATACTCTACAGCTTCTTCAGGGAATTGTATGAAAGTGATATATAAGTTCATATTTATTGCAAATGCATTAGTTTTTACTTTATGTAAAGTTCATGTAAAGTCATTTTGTAACACGACTTCTCAAGCACTTGCTATTCGAAACAAAGATTCCTCAAAGAACCATTTAGTCAAAGGTTCTTTTTAGAACCATTTGTTTTATACCTTTTCATAGTCTAAAGAACCTTTTCCACTGCAATTAACCTTTTGTAAAACAGAAAGATCTTTGGATGTTGAAGGTTCTTTATGGAACCACACCCCAAAAATGGTTCTTCTATGGCATCATAAAGGCGGGAATGGCCAGTCTGTCTAATAATTAAAATACAAATATCATCTTTCAGATTATTTAGATATCGCCATATGAACAATTCATGAATGTGAAAAAATGACAAGTAACAAAGTGTTGTTTTATCTGTTATCTAAATAACAGTTCATTATTGTGCTTGTGAAATATATACTTATAGTTTCTAAAAGATTTCTCACACTGGTCTTGTCCAGGCTGGACTGATGTACGTGTTTTGAGCAGAACAAAGTGTGTAAACACACTGATGTGATCTGATATGTGAACCTGTCGTCTGCACTGCTGTGAGACAGGTATGACAGAGGATGAGATAGTCTGAGTGTGGCACTGTTGATTTCACAACCTGTCTCCCTTTCACCAGCCACATCCTGTCTTTACATCTTCAGCCTAAATGAAACGTTTCACCAAAAATGCCTCTGTCACCATGTGCTCACAATGTAATCATGACTTTTTATATGTGCTCTGTAACCTGATCAAAAATGAATTTGATTGTAATTCTTTGAAAAAACATGCTCAACTGATAACATATAAGTTTACGTCCATATTAATATTAAACCCAAATACCTTTATCTTTAGTCATTCTGTAAACCTTTTGAGGACTCTTTCAGTTGCTGTTCTGTAGCTAGACTTTATCATTAGTAAAATAACAAATACAAGATTTTAGTATGTCATGTCAGAGGGAAGAAAAAGAGCTGAAAAGGTGAATATTTTTCACAGCTTTTTCATAGGGAAGATAATCTACATGTAAAACAACACATTAAAAACATTAAAATGTTTAGCCAAAAGGAAAACAACATAGATCAAGTGAAAGATAACCTATCTGACTCTTCTTATAGTCTACAAAACCAAGAATTCATCAGAAATCAGAATACATCAGAAACCGTTTTATGGAAGATCTTTAGCATTTTCTTCAGAGGCAGTTTACAGCATATTTACAGTATCAAAACATACTGTATGAAAGAAATCCTCAGTCTGGGTATAAAAGTTTACATTTATATTACAACCCCAAATCAGAAAAAGTTGGGACAGTATGGAAAACACATAAAAAAAGAAAGTAGTGATTTCTAAATTTACTTTGACTTGTATTTCATTGCAGACAATACAACAGCACATTATTTAATGTGTTCCTCATGATTTTTATTGTTTTTTCTTCAAAAAAACAATTTCAAAAAAATTGCAACACATTTCAAAAAAAGTTGGAACAGGAGCAATTTAGGGCTAGTAATCAGGTAGATTGGTTAAATAATGATGTGATTTGAAACAGGTGATGTCAACAGGAGATTGTAATTATGATTTGGTACAAAAGCAGCATCCAAGAAAGGTCTCGTCCTTTAGGAGCAAAGATGGGCTGAGGATCGCCAGTTTGCCAACAAATATGTGAGAAAATTATTGAAATGTTTAAAAACATTGTTCCTCAAAGAAAGATAGGAAGACGTTTGCTTATTTCACCTTCAAAAGTGCATAACATAATTAAAAGATTCAAGGAATGTGGAGGAATTTCAGTGCGTAAAGGACAAGAGCACAAGCCTAAGCTGAACAACCGTGCTCTGATCCCTCAGGCGGCACTGCATCAAGAATCATCATTCATCTATAAGCAATATCACCACATGGGCTTCTCTGGGCTTGGAGGCATCTGGGATGGACCATCACACAGTGGAAACGTGTACTGTGGTCAGATGAATCCGTATTTCAGGTATTTTTTTGGGAGAAATGGACGTCGTGTGTTCCGGACCAAAGAAGAAAAGGATCATCCAGACTGTTACCAGCAACAAGTCCAAAAGCCAGGGTCTGTCATGGTATGGGGTTGTGTCAGTGCCCTTGGAAAAGGTAACTTGCACTTCTGTGATGGCACCATTAATGCTGAAAAGTACATAGAGATTTTGGAGCACAATATGCTGCCTTCAAGAAGACATCTTTTCCAGGGACGTCCATGCATATTTCAACAAGATAATGCAAAACTACATTCTGCACACATTACAAAGTCCTGGCTGTGGAGGAAGAGGGTACAGGTACTTGACTGGCCTGCCTGCCTGCCTGCAGTCCCGACCTGTCTCCAATAGAGAATGTGTGGCGCATTTTGAAGCACAAAATGCGACAACAAAGACCCCGTACTGTTGCCCACCTTAAGACTTGTTTGCAGCAAGAATGGGACAAAATTACACCTGAAACACTTCTTCACTTGGTGTCTTCAGTCCCTAAACATCTTTTAAGTGTTGTGAAAAGGAATGGCAACATTACAAAGCAGTAAATGCTGTACTGTTCCAACTTTTTTTGAAATGTGTTGCAAGAACTAAAATAGGAATGTTGTTTTTTTTGAAGAAAAAACAATAAAAATCATGAGGAACACATTAAATAATGTGCTGTTGTATTGTCTGCAATGAAAATACAAGTCAATGTAAATTTAGAAATCACTACTTTCTTTTATTGTGTTTTCCATACTGTCCCAACTTTTTCTGATTTGGGGTTGTATTGGAGCTAAATTAACAGATTAAGAGAGGGATGTTCGTGTGGCGCCCCCTGCCGGTGAAACAACCTGCGCAGAAAACGTTCAGTGATTGTACATTATGTATTTATTTACTTTTTCCTATTGGTTATATATTTGTTCAAGAACTCGTCTGTATGTCAGCGATTATTGACTTTATTATAATGTGACTGGATGTAAGAAATGAAAAAAGAAACTCACTGTTGTCATGAGCTATGATGAATAAATGTCATGCCACGGAGCTCCGCCAGAGGGCTGTCTCTGATTTAAGATTAAGCTTCAGTTTAAGATTTTAAACTTTAAAGCTTAAATCAGAGATTAAAAACCTCTTCAGAAAAGAGGCAGAAAAGCCTCATATTTACAGTATCAAAACATACTGTATGAAAGAAATCCTCAGTCTGGGTATAAAAGTTTACATATTATTAGAGCTAAATTAACAGATTAAGAGAGGGGACCACATTGAATGGACTATATATATAAAAATATATAATATATATAAATAATATATTATTTATATAATTATGTGTGTGTGTGTGTGTGTGTAAATGTATGTTTCTACAATCTCTACAATTATATATTACAATATAATTCTACAATTGTATGTATATATATATATATATATATATATATATTATACACACACACAATTTCTATGTCATTTATATTATTTTACTGCTTATTACCTATAATTCTCCTACAACAGTTTTAAATGACTTTCTATATGTCTGTGGTTTGTGGCTGGAAAGGAACACACATTGTGGTCCATTCAAGACCCTATAAGAAAGAGTCCACAGACTTGTAAGAGACAAAGAGACACAGAGGAACAGACTGTGAAAGATTCTTCATCTTCAACTGCTTACAGAACATCAGCTGAGATGCTCCGAAACATCTTTCTCGTCACCTTGCTCATATACTCAGGTAAAATCAGCACTAATCTTGCTTTCAGTCAGACGGTCACAGAGTATGAAGTTGACTTATGACTGTTAATAACTCTTCATTTAACCTTTTTGACAGTCTGTGCAGTCCACTGGGAGATTCGTGAACTGGAGTCCACTGAAGATCTGGAGGAGATCCCTGTAAGCTTTTTAAATTTAAGTATCTGTCTCTAAATCAGAGATCCACTGAGGTCCTCAGAGCTGCAGAGTGTATCTCCAGCACTAAAGAATCACATCTGAAGCTGATCAAGATCTTTGAGACTGACAGAAACATCCGACAGATGTGTGAGTAGATCAGAGCTAAACTCTGCAGCTCTGTGAACCTCCAGGAACATGGATGTCAATATTCCATATATGTACAACATATATATATATATATATATATATATATATATATATATATATATATATGTACAGCATATATATATCATGTATTTTAAAAACATGTTTTTAAGTTGTTAGTGGAACGTTTAAAAAACGTTACAGAATTTTTAAAAATGTGAATAACAAAAAGTAATACAACGGTTTTGTTACTTAATGAAACATTAGGGAAATGTTCTTACAACCTGAAATTGTCTGAAGTATAAAACAGGCACTGTAGACTAAAGCCAGTTTATCAACACAAATATGTTGTAAAGCAGAGCTGCTGTCTCTTAAAGGGCCAGTGCAAAAATCCTCATCTGTGCATGTATAATGTGTTTGTCAGATCAACAGTGTGACTGCACAAAAGCTGCCCGGTGTTTGCTGGGCATGTAAATGGATCGTGACAAAGGTGAAGAAGTCGATTTCCACGAATTCAACAGGGTAGGTACCACCATCTCATGCCACACAGACGAACGATTGTGCCTTTTACAACTCATGAATGCAGATACATTCATGTGTTATGATTTCCCTCAGGATGAAATCAAAAACAAGCTGTTCGGCACCTGTAATCGCATTGGCTTTCTGAAGGGACTCTGCAAGAGTTTCATTCAAAAGTTCCTGGGCACTCTGATTGAAGAGATTAGCACCACGGATGACCCAAAGGCCATCTGTGTGAACTTACGAGTGTGCAAGTGAGCACAACATGTTTCCAGTGTGGCGTCTGACCTGCACTGCTTGTGTTCTCTGCAGAGACACAGGTGTTCGTTTCTCTGACAGCCAAAACAGATTTTAAATGAGGAGGGTCTTATAACTCTTGTCTTTTGGTGTCGCAGGTCAAAACCACCCAAACCCCCACAGCTTATCCTGTCATCTGACCAAGCATTTGATCATCTCTGAGTGCATGCAGATTACTAAAAACATTATATGCAATACAATGAAATCACATATAAAATGTGTATAAAAGATATATGCACAAAATAAAATATCTATAAAGCAAACAATCATCTGTTTTATCCTGTTTTTTTCAAATTTGTTTCTAATAGGTTGTCTGGTTAAAAAAATCTCTATCAGAACTGAAAAATGATATTCAGTCATTTTTCACGAGACAACACACATCATCATATTCCAGCTAAATCTCTTTGACATCATAAGCTCTAAAAAAATCACACTTTGTCTACAGATTCTTCTCACACTGAGATTGAAATAAGACAAAGATTGTTTACTTTTCTTGCAGTAATTTCCCTAATATGTAATAGAAGCCAGTTATAATGACTACTTACATTGTTTGTGCACATTATTAAACAAAAAACTAGATCGATTGCTCATAACTTTAATATGACGGAGATCTGACCAGCTCATTAACCCAAATACCAAATAAGGACATCTCTGACACTTCTACAAACTCTCTCTCACACACACACACCAGGTTTCTAATGCTTTGCGAGGAACTTCTATAGACAATAACTTTTATACTGTACAAACCATATATTCTATTTCCTAACCCTCACAGAACGTACTGTAAGTCGCTTCAGCATCAGCCAAATGTGTAAAATGTTTTATTAATGTTACTGCAAAAATGTTTATATAACTTTGAGAGAACTTTTACATAACGTTAGCTAGTGTTCTGAGAACATTCTCTTTCGGCCGGGATTGTGCAGTCATTACCACACTGCAGTAAAGTAAGAGCCTAAACAGAGGCACAAAATACTATTAGAATGACATTATATGGGTGTAGCATTAAAACTTCTTCTACACAGAAGCTCTTGAAAGAGCCAGAGTGTGTTATCTGTTATCTGTCTGTCAGATGATACGGTGGTAAACCCATCTGATGACATCACTATACTGTGGTCTCATTAAGTCTATATGGTTTTTGGATAAAGTGTTTAAACAAAGCACTACAAAAGATTCTTCAAAAACCTAAAACCAACCAACCAGTCCTCAGACTCACTGTGAACTTCTCAAACATAATGCTGTACAACGTTGTCCTTCTCACTCTGCTGATATCCTCAGGTAAAACTACTGACCAATCATTAATTGCTTATATAAACATTGATATTTATGTATTATATTATTATATTATATTATTATACAGTTTGAGCTGGTGACATAAGCTGCACTCTTAAAAAGGTTCTTTAATGGGTTCTTCACAGGGACGCCATTAAAAGAAACATTTCTGGGTTCCTAAAGAACTTTTTAGTCAATGGTTATTAAAAGAAAGAGTTTCTTTTTTACTTTTTAATATGCATGTAGAACCATCTCCACTACGAAGAAGGTTCTGTGGATGTTAAAGGTTCTTTACAGAACCATACAGCCCGACAAAGAACCTTTTAGCTGAACTGTACCGTTTTCTTTTGCAGAGTAATTAATAACATCTAATTTTCTTACTGCTTACCTGAGCTTATACTGTATGTTTAGTGCCCTGATTAGGGCTCATCACATTGTGTTCTTTCTTCCTCAGTGTGTACTCTTCTGAGGGAAGTGTACAAAGACAACTTTCCCAGAGATGAACTTGAGGAACTCTGAGTTGAGTTCTTTACCTCAGCTTTTATCACGGACACATGCACTGTGACATTTAACATCCGCGCTGTCCACCGATTTGTACAGTGACACAAACGTTCTGCTTTCAAGTGTTCAGCTGTGTAGAAATATTTAAAGTGTAAGACGACAGCAATACTCTGGAATGAAAGAGGCTTTGTAAGAGGCACTCAGTTAAGTGAAAGATTGCCAACAGCTGTTCAGGTCTGGTGAGAATCTCATTTGCAAATGTTGAATGTGTCTTGTTAGGCTGAAGTGATCATCAAAACAGGCCACAGGTTGCCAGGCATGTGCTGGGCCTGTAAGTGGGCTATGGGGAAGGTGATACAACACATCGGTGTGAGAACAACTACGGTGGGTGTGCACTCAGCTAACAAGGAACGTTCTCAGAACGCTGGCTAACGTGAGTTCTGTCAAAGTTGAGTTCTCTCAAGTTCTCTCAGTTATCAAAAAGTGTTCCTGCAGTAATGTTAGTAGTACTTTTTAAACTTTGTATATCATATCAAAACGGTATCCTTAAGCCACTTTTAAAATATTAAAACAGAATTTAAAAATGCTGAAAAACCTTCTTATAACCAAGCAATAATGTTAATGCAATGTTTAAAAAAACTGAACATTTTGAATGCTCCTAAAACTTTCTTAATGGAACTTAATGGAAACGTTCTTACAAGTTAAAGTTGTTAGCTGGACTAACAGAAAATCAGTACACATAGACTTTCTTTTCCTATAATATTAACTCTGTTTCTTTCCCCACAGGAGTTGTTAGGACGTTGCTGGGTCACGTCTGTGATGAGATTGGCTTCCTAAAATTTCTGTGCAAAAACCTTGTGGGCAGTTATATATGTGGGCAGTTATATATATGGGCAGTTATATATATGGGCAGTTATATATTATATATGGGCAGTTATATATATGGGCAGTTATATATATGGGCAGTTATATATATGGGCAGTTATATATTATATATGGGCAGTTATATATATGGGCAGTTATATATATGGGCAGTTATATATTATATATGGGCAGTTATATATATGGGCAGTTATATATATGGGCAGTTATATATTATATATGGGCAGTTATATATATGGGCAGTTATATATATGGGCAGTTATATATATGGGCAGTTATATATTATATATGGGCAGTTATATATATGGGCAGTTATATATATGGGCAGTTATATATTATATATGGGCAGTTATATATATGGGCAGTTATATATATGGGCAGTTATATATTATATATGGGCAGTTATATATATGGGCAGTTATATATATGGGCAGTTATATATTATATATGGGCAGTTATATATATGGGCAGTTATATATATGGGCAGTTATATATTATATATGGGCAGTTATATATATGGGCAGTTATATATATGGGCAGTTATATATTATATATGGGCAGTTATATATATGGGCAGTTATATATATGGGCAGTTATATATTATATATGGGCAGTTATATATATGGGCAGTTATATATATGGGCAGTTATATGGGCATTCTGGTTGAAGAGCTTTTAACCACACATAACCCGGCGATTATCTGCTCTCACACTGGAGTCTGTTAGTTAAAGAAAGTCAGTTTCTGTTGCTCTTAACCTGCAGTCACAGTTTAATACACAGACAGTCAGAAGTGGACATCAGCCAAAAGTCAAAATATCGCCTTTATCTCAACGGCAACATTAATCTTCCTTTAAACTGCTGGATGTAATTTGGATTAATGGACTAAACCTACAATGCTAATAAAATCTGTAGAGCAACAGAGCTAATGGTGTTTCTTACTGTGTTAAAATAACATGTCACTGACTGCAGATCTGTTGTTGCAGAGACCTTGCGTTTTCTTACATACATTTCATGTCACTAGATTGAACTGTTGTTGTATTCATTATTTTTATTTTTTAAATTAAGTTTTCGAGGCTCTTGAATAAACTCTTGCGCTCTTGCGACACCTGCTGGTCAGATTGTTGTAACTGCAACGTCAAAATACCAATAAATGTAATCTAGAATATAATAAATTAACATTAAATAGTAGATGTTTATATAAAAGGTCATGTAGGCTATAAAGAACGTGTGATATATGTTTAAAACACTGACTTGAGATCAGTCCAAAATGATTCAATCTTACAGCAGTTGTTTCCCAGCTAACAATTTTAGGTTGTAAGAATGTTTCCCTAACATTTTCATTAGTAACAAAAACAATAACCATTATGTTATTTTGAATGTTCTAGGATTGTCTAAACGTCCAGTTTTTTAGAGATTGTATTAACTTTAGCGCTCTGTTATAAGAACATTATTCACATTGTTGAATTCTGTAATGTTTTTAAAACGTTCCACTAGCAACATAAGAAGCACATTTTTGATATATAATATATGCAACATTAAAATCTACTAACTTTACTGCAAGAGTGTTTATGATTTATCCTGACGTTAGCCAACGTTCTGAGAATGTTTGTTGGATCAGAAGTTAAACTTTTCACACGTTTAAAGAATATCTGTACAAGTAACCTGCAAACTAACAGAAAGAAACAGTAAGTTACAGTTTGCAGCTTTAAGCATGTGTGATGTACATATCAACTATAAACAAAAGTATCACACATTCAGCATTGAGAAAAGAGGGTGTCAAAGATTTCACTTATACTATATATCTGTGGTTTCTGCTAGAGATATTTAAACACCTTCAGTACAAGAGCACTACAAAACATCTGACAGCCAGTCGTAAGACTCGCTTTAGGGTTGGTAAACTGGTAAACATGAAGCTTCAAGTTACTGTTCTTCTCACCCTGCTGATATCATCAGGTAAACCTCCACTGATCATATTTATTTAGGCATTTAGCAGAAGCTTTTTTCCAAAGCGACTTAAAAGGTGGGGAAAACAACAAAGTGATAAATCATAGGGGGGCAATAACATCAGCTGTACATAGTTAAAAAAATGTACAGAGAGTGCAACATTTCAGTGCCTGAGAGGCAATACCTGTTGGGAGAGGAGAAAAACAAAAGTTAGTAGTTTTTTTCATACTTGTGTGAGGTGTTCATGGAAGAGGCAGGTTTTAGTGGTTTTTTGAATGTAGTGAGAGATGTAGCAGAGCGAACAGAGTTTGGGTGATCATTCCACCAGGAAGGGATAGTGAAGATGAACCTGCGAGCAAGTGATTGCATGCCCTTTGAGGAGGACATTACCAGGTGACGTTCTTTCCCTGACTGTAGGGATCTGGAGGGGGTTTAGATGTGAATGAGCTTGTGAAGGTAGGTTGCTGCAGAGCCAGTAGTGGTGGTTTTGATTTGAACTTGATGTGCGCAGCAACTGGTAGCCAGTGAAGGGCAATGAGGAGAGCTGTGACATGGGCCCTTTTAGGTTCTTTGAAGACCAGTCGACCTGCTGCATTCTGTATCAGTTGTAGTGGTTTGAGTGCCCGTGTTGGAAGGCCGGCCAGCAGAGCATTGTAGTAGTCCAGCTTTGAAATGACAAGGGCCTAGACAAGCAGCTGTGTCACGTTCAGTGAGGTAAGGCCGGATTTTTCTGATCTTATACAAGGCAAATCTACATGAGCGTGTTGTTTTGGCATTGTGCTCAGAAAAATCAATCATTAACAATCTATATTTATCTATTTATTTTTAATTTGTGTGCTTTACTGAACAAATGCACATCTTTAGACAATCACTTTGAAGCATCTTAATTTCCAAGGGACTTAACTGATTTTAGATGGACTGTGTTTGTCTGTTACTGGCACAAGCCAGTTAGATGCTACATACTGTATGTTTAGTGCTCTCATTAGGGATCGTGTTGTGTTCTTCACTTTTTGACAGTCTGTGCTCTAAAGTGGGAAGTGTATGAAGTTGAATCTGCTGGACATGAAGAAAGCTCTGTGAGTAAACATTCCCTAACCTTGAGTTTTCTCACGAACACATGCATGAAACTGTCATATTTTAAACTTATACCCCATTTTCTGTTCACTAGCTAGATAATGTAACAATATGTAAAGCTTTCAGATGACCCCTTACGAAAACAATGTTTTTGGCACATTGATTACCATTGGTATAACCACAGTTTAACTACAAATACCATGGTTAAACTATAGTTAAGTAAAACCGTGGTTTAACTACAGTAACTACAGGGGGTTCAGAAGCTACAGCTATCCTACAACACTGCCGTTTCCTACATCTCATCAGGTCCAGTAAGATTGTTATTAACTACCATCATCTCTAATTGTAAACCTTGTGTCTGTCTTGTTAGGATGAGATTATGGCCAGAACCAGTCATGAGCTTCCTGGAGTGTGTTGGGCATGTAAGTGGGCTATGAGGAAGTTGAAGAAAAAGATTTCGGCTGGAGCAACTCAGGTTGGTTTGCTCACACTACAATATCAAATACAGAATGTACAATATGACACAGTCAGTACTGGACTGGTGTGCTTCTTCTAAGAGGTTCATTCTGACTTTTTCCCAGGACGACATCAAAAACATGCTAACAAGTGTCTGTAATGAAGTTGGCTTTCTAAAATCTCTGTGTAAGAGTTTTGTGGGCAAGTACACAAGTGTCCTGGTGGAGGAACTGTCAACTACAGATGATCCAGTAACCATCTGCGTGAATGTTGGTGTTTGCAAGAAATAGGCTTATTAATTGACAGGTGGTTTTTCATTGCTTAAATTAATCAAAAGGATGTCTTTTTATCCAGAAGCCGTGTATGTTTTCAGGAAACCTGTCTGAATATTTTTGCATTTATGTCTAAAAATACTGTTGAAACAGAAATGATCAACTTTACATAACAGATGAATTTTGCTTCTGGGTTGCAGAAATAACATTTGTGTTCTGCACTCACGCTGCTGCTCTCTGTGGTTTAAGAAGCTTCACACGCACTACTGCGCTGTTCCTGTACCGTAATACAGTGATCTTCTCGCTTGTTTTTCACACATACTTGGCTTGTTTCTTGTACTGGAAATTTCTTGGCAATCAGAATTAAATGTAAAGCAAACATTGGTTTTGTCTTCAGAAGTTTAGATTTCTGTTACCTACAATAGCAGAATTTGCTTGAAATATTGTTTGATTGCTGAGTTTCGACTGTGGTTTAAACCATCAGATAGAGGATCAGAACAGAGATAACTGTGTAATAAAACTGGTTTCAGTCCCAAAAGACACACTTATATATACATACATTCATACAAATAATAACATCATTTATAAAAGCAATGACAGCTACTGCACACATGCAATAACAAACATGTTCAAACATTTGTCTATTTTTAGTTTTTTTGGTGTGTAATCATATCATAAATACCTCAGCAGTGGTCCAGTTTAATTGTATTCTGAAAACACAAACGCAGGTCTCATATGTGACCAGACAAGCTGTCCAAACCCACATTTACACTGATGCATTCAACACTTTTATCCAGAGCAACTTACAGTTCATTCTAGTTTTATATTTTTTCAGGGCATATGCTCCCTGGGAATTGAACCCAGACCCTTTGTATTTCTAACACAATGAGCTACCAGCTAAGCCACAGGCCAAACACCCAACACCATGTGAGAAGCAAGAGAGGAAATTGTAGCTGTGGCAACATTAAATACACATAATTCGCCTTTAATTTAAAGCAACTTATAGTACACAAACATTCAGTTCCTACTGAGCTAAAAGCTGCAATCCCTAATTGCCTCTCTACCGCCATCTCTGTTTGAAACAAAAAATTGCAAGTTCCTTCACATACTTTTCTTGAAGTAAAATCAAGTCAAGCTGACATTTCCTGAGAAATCCGAATCAACAGCTCAAATAAAAAAATAAAACTCATTATTATAAATCTACTGTTGTGAATCAGGGTAAGATAAGGTGTTGAACACTGATCTATCATTTTGTTCATTTAAAAAAAAAGCTACAGATTGCAGCTTTAAGTAACTTGAATCAAGGCACAATGTTGAAAGTACATGAATTGCCCTTTGTGGGGTTTGAACCGACAAGCTTTCTGTTATCAGACTATAACCTTTAACCACTAAACCAAACCACCATCAATGGCAGTCCAGCAAGACAAAATATGCAATATAAGGAAATGTTTTATGCTCTTGAGCTGATGAGACATCAGCAAACCGAACCTGCATATTACAGTCCAAGAGTACCTTATAGATTAAGATGGGTCAAAAGTCGCTGGGCCTCCACGAGGGCGTTCACGCCTGGCGACACCAGGGCAGAGCAGACAAGAACATCCCTAAAACAATCGTTTGTTATTATAAAACATTGTCTTGTCTCATATTATATGTTAAAACCAGGGTGCATTTGAACAAAGATCATGGTACATGAATTTCAGTGTAATCAAAGTACCATCAGATACCATGGTTACAAAGTGGTACCATCACAGTACTGTTTTTGTAGGGGTGGTAATATCATTCAAAGTACCGCGCAAATAAAATTAGCAGTTTTTAAGAGGTTGATTCTGAGTAATCAGTCAGTATTAAAGTGTGAAATTCACATGCCTGCACATTAACACCCACAATAACCCAAACCAGACAAAAGAAAAGATGAGCTCAACATCAGAGACCTGCCGGCCACATCCTGCCGAGACATCCAACAATCATCTGATATTCATGATCTGTGTCGATAATTCTGTGTATCAGTTGCAAGTTTCTCGTCTCCACTCCTCTTAACACCACCTCTGCAGGGGTGGACGTGTGTTTTCTGAGATAAAAATGAAGATATGTTTATCTCTCATCTCTGCGATTGTGCTCCAAAACTTTTGCAATAGCGATCAATAAAATGATTTTAAAAAAGTTTTAGAAAAGTTTTACAATATTTTCACTCGAAATCATGAGCAAGAAATATATATGCACATAGGATATGCTTGAACACTTTCAAACATTTTCATTGACAAAACAGACAGTATAGGAATATTGTACATAGCACATTCGTTTATGGTTTTGCAGATCATCCTAAATCACAGATACCCTCTATGGATATATGTTGTCTCACTTAAACAGACAACCAGTGTGGGCCGGCTCTCTTTATAAACAATTACTGCAGAATAAACTGAGAGCTAAAAGAGTTCACAGGTCCAGAACACTCTCACCCAACCTGAAACTAACCAGCTGAGATGTCACTTACTCGCTCACCATCTGCACACATCATATAGAGTGGAAAACGCTCTGGTTATTATACAGGAGGAACAGAGTGGGTGTCACATCACTTATTCATCGTTACCAGAATAACAACTTACTGTCACACAAGTTACTACATAAGAACAAAGAGCACCAGTCATGCTTATAAATGAATGAAAGCACAGATCATAAATAATAAAAGCATTTGAACCCTGGTGTGTTTTAACATATTACTATGTGTTCGTGTAGCTCTGCTGATAGATCATTTACTTCCATTTACTAACAAATTCCTTTATGCCACCACTCTGGACATCTGGCTTAAAAAACAACAATGTAGCTTATCAATAATGAGTTATTTAATAATAATCATACAATAGTAATCCATTTAATAATCATATATTTATTAATTTACATTTAAATGCATACACAATATTAGCTGCATAATGCACACTGTACTATCATAGACCTGTACATTTCTGAAATCAACATACATTTTGTAAAGCAGCTTTGAAATGTTATGCATTGTGAAATGCACTGTACAAATAAATGTGAACTAAATTAAATGTACAATTTCAATTTACCAATGTATCATTGTGTACTGTTATACATACTATTTTAAGTAAACAACAGGCAGTATGCAGTATATACTGCAGGGTATGCACTAACCAGCAGCACACAGTAAGGTCTGTATACCATTGGTATCACTGTATCATGGTGAGCCTCTGTAACCTACCGACCTGTCTTCTGCTCTGCAGAATCACTATTCCAACAAAGCTGATTTTCACCTGCCCAAGCTTCAGAGTGACCTCTGCTGGAGGAACTCTGAACTGCAAGGTTGAACAGTTCAATGAACTGAGTCAAAGGTTGAGTCAATGAATGTCCAGACAGGCCTCCAATATCCCAAAATACACCCAGACAGCATTAAAATATTAGTTTAAGATGAGATTACTACTGGATAGAATTAACTACTAGGAAAACTTGTATGATCTTTCATTTTAATGTTTGTCACAGGTTACAGTCAACAGTGCTCATGGGTAAGACTGAGCAGATATGTTACACCTTTTGGATGCTTCAGTAGATACAGTGAGATGATTCTGATGTTTTGATGATGTCTCTCGTGGGACATTAAGCTTAGAAACACTCAGTTTCTTACTTCTTCAAACCAGAATCTTTGGGAGATCTTTCAGAGATTTAATTTCTTACAAAAACATTGAGAGAAACATTGTGAACTTTTATGTGTCGATTAAATGAAAAACAGATCAGACTTTAAATAACTTTTAAAAACTTTTATTGAAGACTTGTGAAAGTCAAGCCACCACAGACGTTCTTAATTCCGCACCTGTTGCATTGAGGCTTGCCAAATTATTGCACATTTTTATAGTTCATTCATAAGCTTATTTATGCACCAGGAAAAAATCCAACAGCATGTAAAACATCTTCAAAGGCTCACATTGTGTGCATATTGTCTAACTAGCAATAAATATCTGCTCTACAAACAACTGTACAGTCTGGGCTTCTTATCAACATAATGTTTTAATTTCAAACAAAATCATAGAAAATAATCATAGAAAATAATATGATTATGTTGAGCATCATAAAAAGGCACTTGTGGTCAAAGACCTTTTCAAAACTAGCTAATATCATCTGTTTCTGGTGAGCCTTGATTTTCAGTTTGTATTCAAACTGTTGGTGCGAGCGTCACACTTTCAACAGCCAGGAAGCCAAAGACAGAAGCAACCTTCAGGCTGCTCACACCAGCTGTTTTTTATTCTCAGGATCTTGTTTGATCACTTTCTGTGGGCGGGTGTAGATGATCCAGCAGCTCCAGATATAGGGAAATCCGCTCAATAAGTGGGACAGACTTCTCAGCCCGTAATAGCTGAGAATATACGTTCTTATAGACCTTTACTTGCTCCTCTTCTTTAACACTACATAAAACACAAATAAAACATTGTAAATTTGTTTTCAATACGTTGAAGTTGCAATTCGTAACTCTAGCCTCTTTTTGTCATCTCGGTTTGAAACAAAAACTGCAGGTTACTTTACATACTTTTCATTATGTATACCTAAATCATAACCAAACTGACATTTGCCCAGAAATCTGACCCGACAGCTCACATTATAAATCAATTATAAACTTGCTGTTGTGAGTTGGGGTAAAGTTAGTAGCGGGTTCTGAAGCATATGCTAGAGTTTCTGTCAGTCGTGAATTAGGGTGTGTGTGGATTTGTAGGCCTCACCTGAGTTTGCGTTTGCTTGCTGTGCTGAGTTTAATCATCTGCAGCAGCAGGAAGGAGAAACTGGGTTCAAAGACACCAATTAACTTCACAACCTCTTCTGTGTTCAGCTCAGAGAAGGAGGAGCTGTCAGAACCCTCCTGCACTTCTACAGGGTTCTCAGAGTCTTCAGGGGTCAATACCTGTCCACACATCACATAAGTGTTAACACCACACATCAACAGCAGCGAGTGTGCACAGGTGCTGTGTGACAGACAGGCCATGAGACCTTTAAACATTTAAACTAAAGTGTAATAGAAACAATTCCTAATGAAATTTCTAGTCAATCTCATACACAAGCCCATTTTTATTTTGCACTCAACTAATTGTTTTTGTGTATGTGTGTGCATGCATGTGTGTGAGGTTGTGTTTTATATGTGATTGAGTGTATGTATATATATATATATGTGTGTGTGTGTGTGTGTGTGTTTGTACCTCTTTCTCCTGCTGCTCCAGCAGTTCTTTGTGGATGAGTTTAAAAGCATGTCGAGTTTCACGCATCACCTCCAGAGCCCCTGTCAGAGTTTTCAGTTTGACTGCACTGCTGTTCTGACCTACAGCAAATGAACCCCAAACAAAACATTTCATTTGACATTCTGCTGCTGCATCACCTCACACGTCACAGCCTTGATGGCCTGCAGCGTTTCTTACCCGTCATGGTGAACTCAGTGAAGGCCACTCTCTCCAGCAGCGTGCGGAGTAGCTCGCACGGGGCGTCGCTCAGGCTCACGAACAGCCGCACAGCTTTACTGTAATGCTGCTCAGCAAGAGCCTTGTGCTGCTTCCGAATGCTCTCGTCTCCCACCTGTGAGAAAAGACAGTGTGTGTGTGCTGCAGAAGATAGCGTGAACTGTATGACACATGATCTGCATGCTGTGTGTACCTGGTTACGATAGCAGCTGTGGTACATTGATGCCAGCCTGTGGTGGATAGTAGCAGCTCTGTACTGGTAGAGTGGCTGGCGAGCAGATTCTGTGTGCACGTCACAGAAGCGCAGAGACTTCATCATGGTCTGGGTAACTTCCCTCTCAATCTGAAACACATTACACAGGCGTCAGCTGAGACGAAATGCTTCAGAGACGGACAGTGCAGTGAGTGTGTTCAGATAAATGAATTGTGTGTGCTTTGTGGGACAGTGGGGCGTAATCCTGCAGCAGGGTGTGTGTGTGTGTGTGTGTGTGTGTGTGTGTGTGTGTACCTGCTCCTGTGCTTTGCGGGACAGTGGTGCGTAATCCTGCAGCAGTGTGGCAAGTGTGAAATATGTTGTTGAAAGCTCCCAGTTCACAGAATCCCAGACTGCTGAGTGACTGTCCCTGCAGCCCAGAGACTTCAGAGCCCTCTGATAGTAATCAATTGCCTAAAGAGAGAAACATCGGTATATCAGAGGAGGACATTTCCATACCTTCAGATATTAACATCATGCTGTAAAGCAGCATTCTGAGTCTGGTTTAAACTGTGTGTAAACCTTATTGTAGTAGAGAGACTCTTCGGGCGAGAATTCCCCACGGCCGCCCTGTGATGTCACGACGCAGTGAGCCTGCGCACAGATCCGCATGAGCCGCCCAATGTTGCACAGCAGCAGGGCCGTGTTCACAGAGTCTGAGATCGCCTGGAAGTCCAGCATGCCCTTCTCGAAACATGAGAAACTCTTCTTCCACAGCTCCTGCTCGGCCACGCCCACACTCCTGCGCACTGAAAGAAGTAGAAGAGCATGAGGAATCTTCACCAACAAAGAAATTGATCCCGCAGGATAGGTGTTACCATTGTGCTCTTGGTGCTGTGGAGAGATAGTTTAGCCTTTTGAGTTTTGAACCTATAACTTTAAAAGTAGGGTAGGTCATTTCGGACCTACTAGCTAGGCTAGCAATAGCAAGCTAACTTAGAAAGCATAAGATCCCACCCTCCCTTCAGAGCGTCTCCAAAGCCACACCTCCTCCAAACACATGAACACATACATAGTTTGACAGGCAAGTAGGACATCCTATCATTGCATTCAGACTGAATGCAATAAGTGGATGACCATTTACTGGTCTTGTGCCTTCCACAGAAGATATATATTTATATAAATATATTTACACCACTTCACTTACTGAAAAACGAACCCAGATCAACATCTTACCTCCATCTTTCTCTGTCTGCATGGCTGCTGCTTGGTTCATGTAGAAGACTCCCATCTCGTTGCGTATGTTGCCGAGACGTTTCAGAACCTGAGCCAGCTGCTCCTGTCCCAGATCTTTCAAAACTCCTGAGGTCAAAAGGTCATGGGCAGCTTCGTAACACTTACTGCTGACGATCAGCTGGTACTCTGGGTCAGTGGCCAGATCAGTGGCCATGCTGAAGGCTGAGATGGGTGAAACAAATCACTGATCGGTAAGTCAGACAGTCAGACAGATGGTGCTATATGCATGTTACTCTAGTTTATCCTTGTGATGATCTGTGAAGCGGGGTTTGGGATCTGTGTTTATACCCTGGCAGGAGCTCTCTCGGTGCAGGCAGTGCAAGATCTCCTGGTCATCTTTGGTCTGATAGCTGTACTCCTCCAGATATGCAGCTCTGTTGGAGGCATTCTGGGCCAACATCAGCTGAACGTCTCCACACAGACTCAGACACTGACAGTGGAACAGAAGCACATGTGGGTGGAGACCTCCACTGATGGAGCAATATGCATCTACAGGGAGAGAAGAACAGATCCAGCAAGTGTTTGTAAAGCACGGCACAAAGTTTGTGGGTTTGATTCCCAGGGAGCACATACTGACAAACTGATAAAACTGTTACAGTAACAAATGACTCATTTAGCTCCCAAATACTTGATTCAATTGTTCTCTTTTTAACTTTTTTATATTTAAAGCTTTAATCTGTAACTTTTGCCTCTCTACCGCCATCTCAGTTCGAAACAAAATTGCAGGTTACTTTTTCAACATTTCCAAATGCTGCATGTTGTTACCGTGGCACTGCAGGGCCAGTTTGATGTAGCGCAGTGCGCGGCCGTACTTCAGCAGGTTGGTGGCAGCGTCTGACAGGATGTAGTACGCTTTCGATGCTTTCAGGAAGAGCTGCTGCTTAACACGGTGCTGCCAGGTGCCCGGGAGCATCCCGGAGCGCGTCGGCACCTTCAGCTCCTCGCCGCACGGACCAACTGAAAGACACACAGGTAAAGATGAGGTGTCACTGAGGAGGAGAACATCAGGTTCTGGATGATGAGGGATGAGCATTGACCTCTGTCCAGGAGCAGAGCGATCTCTTTCTCCACATCTCTATTCGGAGATCTCTCCTCATACTTCAGAGGGATTGGGGTGCTGGGGTCAGCCGCAGGCAGGTCGCTCTCTTTCTTTATACTGCTGTCCACTGCCTTCAGCCCCTACACACACACGCACACACACACACGCACACAAACACACGCACACAAACACACGCACACAAACACACGCACACACGCACACGCACGCACACAGGCACACAGGCACACAGACACACACAAAACTGAAATGTGAGGGTTTATCATATGTATATGTAAATACCTGCCAGTAAACAAATACAGTTAAACAGCTTTCAAATGTTGAATTAGAAGAATATATTTTGTTGTAACTTTTTCAGGGACAATAAAATGTAATACACAGTAGGGTTCAAAAACCTGAGATTCAAAGTCACATTTACACCTGGAGAAATGTTTTAGGGTTTTGAAAACAAAAAAATGACAGTGTAAACTGAAAAGGAAATATTTAAAAATCTGCACAGTTTTAACTCACTAAGCAAACCAGCAAGTTTATGACCTTTTTGTTAAATCCTAAATACAGATACTACAGAAAACAAACCATACAAACACTAAACAATGTCATATATTATCAAATGTACATAACATATAAAATGCAATGAATCTACTGCTCTCACTTTTAGAATGTAGCTGAGGACCAGTCGACACTTCTCCTCCTTGTCTTGTGAGACAGGAAACGCACAGTTAGGCTGGAAGGAAGAAATTTACGAATTTAGTTCCTCAAACACAAAATGAACAAAAGACAGTTACAAATCTCCAGATCATAACGTCATACTCTGATCTGGTGAGTGCTCTTGTATTTCTCGGGAACCGACAACTCCCCAACAGACTTTATGACAGCCACAGCTTTGGAGTCGTCCTGCGGTTTAGAGGAGGCACTGTAGGAGCAGCTTTCATCTTCATCTTCCTCCTCCTCCTCTTCTTCATCATCACTGTAGCTGTCTTCAGAGCCTCCGCTTCTCAGAGACTCGCCGTTTCCAACCTCTTCATTCACATCATCCAGCTGGAAGAGCTCTGCGAGCATGTAGTGAGCAGACGCGATGATCTACAACAGCACGGAGAACATGATGAGGAATTAACACAACCAATCAGATGAGACACACGGACTAGAGAGACTAGTTAGTTATCTACCTGTGGATGTCTCTCCTCATCTAGCAGTCTGATACAGTTGAGCAGCAAAGTTCTAATTGTCCCGTAGTTCTTTCTGTTTTGGCTTTTCTTCTGCATCATGTTACTGGCCACTCTGTGATACAACACAACACATCTCTGTGTCTGAGATACTGATGCTGAGAGGGTAGATTAGACAATGTCTGAAGAATGTGAGAGATGCAGGTAAATTTTACTTATAAAGCAGCACAGCTACAGGAAGTGTGAAAGGATTTTGGCATTTCTCCTCGGCTGCCTCCTCGCACAGTGTGGTGAGGTCATACAGCTTCACAATATCACTTCCGCTGGCTGGAGAAATGAAGACACCAAAATGTTTATGAGGTAATATATGTTATAATCATATTCTTAACCATGTTGATAATCTGACACTGATTAAACAGACTCGCCTTTAAAGAGCCAGTAGGTGTGGCCTTCTTTGGTGCAGTTGGATTTTAGGAAGGAGAGGATGTTCTGGGCAATGTCCTTCACAACTCGTGTTGAGAATGTGGAATTATCCAAATCTGGGATGTCTTCTGTTTTAATCATCTCATATTTCTATAAACAAGAGAACAGTCAGGATATTCAAAACAACACATACACACATTACCAAACATTAACAAATGTTTTTTACTACCCACTGAGTTCTTACCTGTACAATTCCATTAACATGAAAACACATCACCAGCTCTGGTACATTACACATTAAATTATCCAGCCAATAGTCAATGCCTGTAAGAACATTGATTGGTTTATTGTTGTCCCTAGTAAGAAAAAGGAAACACATTATTTAAAAAAAGCTGCAACATTAATGCAGAGTGGCTGTCAAATGTAAACGTTATTTCAGGACTACTTGGAAAAACAGATGAAATGTATCCAAACACAATGTGCTTAAAACATACAAAAATTCCCGACACGAAAGCCAATCTTGACCTCTGACCTGAGCCGCAGGCTGACTGCTGGGTATCGGCCACCTCCAAATATCGGCATATTTGATCCCACAAGCATGTGGATGTCTTCAAAAGTCCATAAAATATTCCGGACAAAATCATTCCTCAAACCCTGGGACAGTAAGGGAGGCACAGAACACTGACAGTTCAAAATATGAGCAAACTTTTAGTAAACCAGGACCACATGTGACTTAAAGATGCAGTGTGTAATTTCTGTCTCAGCCAATGGAATTTCAAAAAGACTTTTCTCATATGCATATAAAGCTGAGATAAAATAATGTATTTTAAAATTGAAATAACAGACACACCACCTTTAATTGGAATATGAAATCAGGAATGAAAATGTGCATTCATTATTATTACCTGACTGTTTTCTCCTTCATTAAAGAGTGTTGGCAGATTCTGCTCTTTGGGAACTGAAGACACGTGACCCAGAGCGTATGTGTCCACTTGCTCCTGAAAGACACAAGTGGACATGTTGACTCATTCATGGAAAACTCAAAAAACACAGATTGCAAAAGACATGGAGAGACTAATCGCACCTCCTTGGATACTGCAGGTTCCTCTGAAGCAGAGGAACTGTTGAAGGTTGCAGGCCAAGACGGCCCATCAGCCCTTGTCCCACAACCATCCTCCGCTGCCTGCTCTGTATCTGACGGCACAGGCACTGCAGCTCCATTACTGTTAATACTAAAACAGGAGAGAATTGTGGGATCAATGCAGTCGAGTCATGCAAACTGGTGCCTTTCTGAGACCAAAAGTGTGTGACTTTGGTTCTCACCTGTAATAGAGAAATTTGGAGAGAATGGCTTTCTCATTCCAGTGTTCTTTACTCTTCTTCTTCCTCTGCCACTTCTGATCAATGAGACGCTGATAAAACTCCTTCAGCCATGTCCAGTCTCCCGTCTACAGGGGTGTGCAGTGTTACGCTTATTTAAAGGTATTAAAGAGATCATTCACTCAACAATGAAACTCAAAAAAGGTTCCCATTTACTCACCCTCTTGTCATTCCAAACCTGTATGACTTTTATTCTTCTGTGAAACACAAAAGAAGATATTTTGAAAAATGTCTCTGTGGTTTTGTGTTCATACAATCGAAGTCCATGGGTGCCATTGTTGTGTAGTTACCAATATACTTTAAAATATCTTCTTTTGTTTCCCTCAGAAGGAAAAAGTCAAACAGGTTTGGAATGACATGAAAGTGAGTAAATGATGGAAGAATTTTCATTTTGTGGTGAACTATCCTTTTAAACAGACATGCCGTACTTCCAATCACTGAAGTTCTGTGATGGTGAGCAGAAGGATGTGGAGAATGTTTCCTGTTACCTGTGATGATCTCATGAAGAGTTCCTGAATGTCGAGTTCATCCAGCAGCAGAGTGCTGCCCACACGATGAACAGCCATGCTGACGTGAGACTTACTGTACGGGATCTTCAGCAGCTTCTTAATGTTCTATCAGAGTCACCCACACAAATCAACATTCACCAATTCATCAATCCATTTACATTACACACAACATAGACAGTCAACTCATAAACAAACTCTCCATACTCGCCGGCCATCTTCGCAACATCTCTGGGCAGCTATTTCAGTCATACAGTATTTAGTTCTGTAATAGAACTGCAACGTCTTGTTAATTCTAGAATCTTAACAGAAGATCAGACTCACCTCTGAATCAGACACAACGTCAACATCATCACCAATACAGTCGATAAAGTCATAGGCCATCCCAAAACTGCTCAAACAGACAATGTGAAAAGAATATAGCGTATCATGCCCATAGAATAGAGTGTAACAAATTTACAAGTACATGTAGGCAGTCATACCTGGAGAAAGGTTTGCTTTTCCGGCTGGACCCGAGCACTGTGGTCCCTGCGGGTCCCAGCTGGGCATTTTCTCGGAGCCAGTTTGCGGGGGGCAGTTTCAGATCGGTTTTCTCCTGCAGTAGCGCATAGGTGGAGGGGGGCGGAGCGGCCGAGTATTTCACCACAGCACGACTCTTCACTTCATTGCTGCCCAGACACATAACAGCCTCCTAGAGCATAAACGACAAGCGTGTAAGAGTTTAAAACACTGCAAACTCCTCAAAACCAAACCTGACTTGCTGTCGCTTATCTTGTACTGTATCATCAGATCTACACCAACATTTTACTGTAGTTACACTAACTCACACACAATATACACACAATGTACTCAGGAGATATATAGAATATATATACACAAGATTATCGACTCAGATATAAACTAGTTCAGATGAATTGTGTGACAGGGATCCAGTGTTATTATGTTTCCTCCGGTTCAGAGCATCAGACCTGTTTGCTGTCTTCAGGGCTCACGCCGGTCGGCTCGTCTCCTCCATCTCTCTGCTCGGGCTCTGTCGTATTATCCTGAGAGCTCATTTTTATCACACATATCCATCCAGAAACGCCAGATTAAACGAAGGTAACGCTCAGAAGATAAACGAAACGTTTCTGTCACTTCAGGCTGCGCCTCCGACTGCACACATTACATAAACACATGAGACCATCATGTGCTATTGCTTATTATCCTGCTGAAATATGGCGATATCTGTGCGACACTTTAACTGACAGCGCTCAGCTGAATATTACAGAAAATAAAGAGTGAGATATGAGATATGAGATGTGAGATATGAGATATGAGATGTGAGCAGACTTGTTATCGTGTAGATTTGAGCTCAGCGTCTCGTCCGGCTGCCTCTCTCTGATCACTGTGAACTCACCCGGAAGTGCATGTGACGTCACGGCGCCTCTTTCCAGAGCGGAGTGGAAACATGAAGAATGCAGAAAAAGTGATCGTGTCTGTTTTTATTTCAGATGCTAAAAATATTATAATAATATCACACAAGTATTATATTCAAACACGCGTTATAATGATTGTAATACATTGTAATACATGCATCTGATAAAATATTATAATAATATCACACAAGTATTATATTCAAACACGCGTTATAATGATTGTAATACATTGTAATACATGCATCTGATAAAATATTATAATAATATCACACAAGTATTATATTCAAACACGCATTATAATGATTGTAATACATTGTAATACATGCATCTGATAAAATATTATAATAATATCACACAAGTATTATATTCAAACACACGTTATAATGATTGTAATACATTGTAATACATGCATCTGATAAAATATTATAATAATATCACACAAGTATTATATTCAAACACGCATTATAATGATTGTAATACATTGTAATAAATGCATCTGATAAAATATTATAATAATATCACACAAGTATTATATTCAAACACGCGTTATAATGATTGTAATACATTGTAATAAATGCATCTGATAAAATATTATAATAATATCACACAAGTATTATATTCAAACACGCATTATAATGATTGTAATACATTGTAATACATGCATCTGATAAAATATTATAATAATATCACACAAGTATTATATTCAAACACGTTATAATGATTGTAATACATTGTAATAAATGCATCTGATAAAATATTATAATAATATCACACAAGTATTATATTCAAACACGCGTTATAATGATTGTAATACATTGTAATACATGCATCTGATAAAATATTATAATAATATCACACAAGTATTATATTCAAACACGCGTTATAATGATTGTAATACATTGTAATAAATGCATCTGATAAAATATTATAATAATATCACACAAGTATTATATTCAAACACGCGTTATAATGATTGTAATACATTGTAATACATGCATCTGATAAAATATTATAATAATATCACACAAGTATTATATTCCAACACGCATTATAATGATTGTAATACATTGTAATACATGCATCTGATAAAATATTATAATAATATCACACAAGTATTATATTCAAACACGCATTATAATGATTGTAATACATTGTAATACATGCATCTGATAAAATATTATAATAATATCACACAAGTATTATATTCAAACACATAATATCACATAATATGTAATAATATCACACAAGTATTATATTCAAACACGCGTTATAATGATTGTAATACATTGTAATACATGCATCTGATAAAATATTATAATAATATCACACAAGTATTATATTCAAACACGCGTTATAATGATTGTAATACATTGTAATACATGCATCTGATAAAATATTATAATAATATCACACAAGTATTATATTCAAACACGCGTTATAATGATTGTAATACATTGTAATACATGCATCTGATAAAATATTATAATAATATCACACAAGTATTATATTCAAACACACGTTATAATGATTGTAATACATTGTAATACATGCATCTGATAAAATATTATAATAATATCACACAAGTATTATATTCAAACACGCATTATAATGATTGTAATACATTGTAATAAATGCATCTGATAAAATATTATAATAATATCACACAAGTATTATATTCAAACACACGTTATAATGATTGTAATACATTGTAATACATGCATCTGATAAAATATTATAATAATATCACACAAGTATTATATTCAAACACGCATTATAATGATTGTAATACATTGTAATACATGCATCTGATAAAATATTATAATAATATCACACAAGTATTATATTCAAACACGCATTATAATGATTGTAATACATTGTAATACATGCATCTGATAAAATATTATAATAATATCACACAAGTATTATATTCAAACACGCGTTATAATGATTGTAATACATTGTAATAAATGCATCTGATAAAATATTATAATAATATCACACAAGTATTATATTCAAACACGTTATAATGATTGTAATACATTGTAATACATGCATCTGATAAAATATTATAATAATATCACACAAGTATTATATTCAAACACGCTGTTATAATGATTGTAATACATTGTAATACATGCATCTGATAAAATATTATAATAATATCACACAAGTATTATATTCAAACACGCATTATAATGATTGTAATACATTGTAATAAATGCATCTGATAAAATATTATAATAATATCACACAAGTATTATATTCAAACACGCGTTATAATGATTGTAATACATTGTAATACATGCATCTGATAAAATATTATAATAATATCACACAAGTATTATATTCAAACACGCATTATAAATGATTGTAATACATTGTAATACATGCATCTGATAAAAATATTATAATAATATCACACAAGTATTATATTCAAACACGCATTATAATGATTGTAATACATTGTAATACATGCATCTGATAAAATATTATAATAATATCACACAAGTATTATATTCAAAACACACGTTATAATGATTGTAATACATTGTAATAAATGCATCTGATAAAATATTATAATAATATCACACAAGTATTATATTCAAACACGCTTATAATGATTGTAATACATTGTAATACATGCATCTGATAAAATATTATAATAATATCACACAAGTATTATATTCAAACACGCATTATAATGATTGTAATACATTGTAATACATGCATCTGATAAAATATTATAATAATATCACACAAGTATTATATTCAAACACACGTTATAATGATTGTAATACATTGTAATAAATGCATCTGATAAAATATTATAATAATATCACACAAGTATTATATTCAAACACGCGTTATAATGATTGTAATACATTGTAATACATGCATCTGATAAAATATTATAATAATATCACACAAGTATTATATTCAAACACAGTTATAATGATTGTAATACATTGTAATACATGCATCTGATAAAATATTATAATAATATCACACAAGTATTATATTCAAACACGCGTTATAATGATTGTAATACATTGTAATAAATGCATCTGATAAAATATTATAATAATATCACACAAGTATTATATTCAAACACGCGTTATAATGATTGTAATACATTGTAATAAATGCATCTGATAAAATATTATAATAATATCACACAAGTATTATATTCAAACACGCATTATAATGATTGTAATACATTGTAACACATGCATCTGATAAAATATTATAATAATATCACACAAGTATTATATTCAAACACGCTGTTATAATGATTGTAATACATTGTAATAAATGCATCTGATAAAATATTATAATAATATCACACAAGTATTATATTCAAACAACGTTATAATGATTGTAATACATTGTAATACATGCATCTGATAAAATATTATAATAATATCACACAAGTATTATATTCAAACACGTTATAATGATTGTAATACATTGTAATACATGCATCTGATAAAATATTATAATAATATCACACAAGTATTATATTCAAACACGCTGTTATAATGATTGTAATACATTGTAATACATGCATCTGATAAAATATTATAATAATACCACACAAGTATTATATTCAAACACGCTGTTATAATGATTGTAATACATTGTAATACATGCATCTGATAAAATATTATAATAATATCACACAAGTATTATATTCAAACACGCATTATAATGATTGTAATACATTGTAATACATGCATCTGATAAAAATATTATAATAATATCACACAAGTATTATATTCAAACACGCCGTTATAATGATTGTAATACATTGTAATACATGCATCTGATAAAATATTATAATAATATCACACAAGTATTATATTCAAACACCGTTATAATGATTGTAATACATTGTAATAAATGCATCTGATAAAATATTATAATAATATCACACAAGTATTATATTCAAACACACGTTATAATGATTGTAATACATTGTAATACATGCATCTGATAAAATATTATAATAATATCACACAAGTATTATATTCAAACACGCCGTTATAATGATTGTAATACATTGTAATAAATGCATCTGATAAAATATTATAATAATATCACACAAGTATTATATTCAAACACACTGTTATAATGATTGTAATACATTGTAATACATGCATCTGATAAAATATTATAATAATATCACACAAGTATTATATTCAAACACGCATTATAATGATTGTAATACATTGTAATACATGCATCTGATAAAATATTATAATAATATCACACAAGTATTATATTCAAACACGCTCTATAATGATTGTAATACATTGTAATACATGCATCTGATAAAATATTATAATAATATCACACAAGTATTATATTCAAACAGCTGTTATAATGATTGTAATACATTGTAATACATGCATCTGATAAAATATTATAATAATATCACACAAGTATTATATTCAAACACGCTGCTATAATGATTGTAATACATTGTAATACATGCATCTGATAAAATATTATAAATAATATCACACAAGTATTATATTCAAACACGCTGTTATAATGATTGTAATACATTGTAATACATGCATCTGATAAAATATTATAATAATATCACACAAGTATTATATTCAAACACGCTGTTATAATGATTGTAATACATTGTAATACATGCATCTGATAAAATATTATAATAATATCACACAAGTATTATATTCAAACACGCATTATAATGATTGTAATACATTGTAATACATGCATCTGATAAAATATTATAATAATATCACACAAGTATTATATTCAAACACGCTTATAATGATTGTAATACATTGTAATACATGCATCTGATAAAATATTATAATAATATCACACAAGTATTATATTCAAACACGCATTATAATGATTGTAATACATTGTAATACATGCATCTGATAAAATATTATAATAATATCACACAAGTATTATATTCAAACACGCTGTTATAATGATTGTAATACATTGTAATACATGCATCTGATAAAATATTATAATAATATCACACAAGTATTATATTCAAACACGCATTATAATGATTGTAATACATTGTAATACATGCATCTGATAAAATATTATAATAATATCACACAAGTATTATATTCAAACACGCTGTTATAATGATTGTAATACATTGTAATACATGCATCTGATAAAATATTATAATAATATCACACAAGTATTATATTCAAACACGTTATAATGATTGTAATACATTGTAATACATGCATCTGATAAAATATTATAATAATATCACACAAGTATTATATTCAAACACGCGTTATAATGATTGTAATACATTGTAATACATGCATCTGATAAAATATTATAATAATATCACACAAGTATTATATTCAAACACGTCTATAATGATTGTAATACATTGTAATACATGCATCTGATAAAATATTATAATAATATCACACAAGTATTATATTCAAACATGCGTTATAATGATTGTAATACATTGTAATAAATGCATCTGATAAAATATTATAATAATATCACACAAGTATTATATTCAAACACGCGTTATAATGATTGTAATACATTGTAATACATGCATCTGATAAAATATTATAATAATATCACACAAGTATTATATTCAAACACGCGTTATAATGATTGTAATACATTGTAATAAATGCATCTGATAAAATATTATAATAATATCACACAAGTATTATATTCAAACACGGTTATAATGATTGTAATACATTGTAATACATGCATCTGATAAAATATTATAATAATATCACACAAGTATTATATTCAAACACGTTATAATGATTGTAATACATTGTAATACATCATCTGATAAAATATTATAATAATATCACACAAGTATTATATTCAAACACCGCGTTATAATGATTGTAATACATTGTAATACATGCATCTGATAAAATATTATAATAATATCACACAAGTATTATATTCAAACACGTGCTATAATGATTGTAATACATTGTAATACATGCATCTGATAAAATATTATAATAATATCACACAAGTATTATATTCAAACACGCGTTATAATGATTGTAATACATTGTAATACATGCATCTGATAAAATATTATAATAATATCACACAAGTATTATATTCAAACACGTTATAATGATTGTAATACATTGTAATACATGCATCTGATAAAATATTATAATAATATCACACAAGTATTATATTCAAACACGCATTATAATGATTGTAATACATTGTAATACATGCATCTGATAAAATATTATAATAATATCACACAAGTATTATATTCAAACACGCATTATAATGATTGTAATACATTGTAATACATGCATCTGATAAAATATTATAATAATATCACACAAGTATTATATTCAAACACGCATTATAATGATTGTAATACATTGTAATACATGCATCTGATAAAATATTATAATAATATCACACAAGTATTATATTCAAACACGCATTATAATGATTGTAATACATTGTAATACATGCATCTGATAAAATATTATAATAATATCACACAAGTATTATATTCAAACACGCGTTATAATGATTGTAATACATTGTAATAAATGCATCTGATAAAATATTATAATAATATCACACAAGTATTATATTCAAACACGCATTATAATGATTGTAATACATTGTAATACATGCATCTGATAAAATATTATAATAATATCACACAAGTATTATATTCAAACACGCGTTATAATGATTGTAATACATTGTTATAATATTATCATTGTTTATAATTGCTTTTAAAACACATATTTATCTGCACATTTTTAGTTTAGATGTTAATATATTACATATATTGTTTTTCTTCAAATTAAAAATTAACCTTTTATCTTGAGTTTGTTTTAATAACATTTCATCATAGTGCCCGTGTTGAAATCTGTCCGTCGCGTTAAAATAATTTTATATCTTCCAATAATGGAAGATTGTTTGCCGTACAAAGTTAAAACCGAGGCGAACTTTTAATGTAAAACCTTTCAGAAATCGCGACTGTGTTCCGTTGTCATGGTTACAGTGTCTCGCTGGTGTTTAGTGTCTGACTTCTGTGAATGAAACTTTTCATTAAGTCATTAATTTGCTTGTTTTAAAGGCTAAACATTTAATTTTATGTTGTGATAATGAGTAAGGGAGGCAAGAGATGCTTCAATAAGAACAAGAGTGGAAACTGGGTAAGATAAACACTCTTCAACTATTCACTGATTATCCTTTCATTGCTTTAAAATGGTTTCTTTCTTTCTTTATTTAGTCTGCCTGCTTGTGTTTTCCAGTTTATTCATACAGATACACCGAAAATCGAACAACCGGGTCAACTGTGCACCAGAACAGGGTCAATGCTGACACATGGAGTTCCTCAACCCCTGACACAAGAACAAAGGAGATATCCCAAAATATTTATTAATCCTGAGAAGGTCAGCCACTGGCATCTAACACACATTACAGTAAATTACAGTAAAATTCAGTTAAAGGACTGTTGACATTATATATATATATATATATATATATATATATATATATATATATATATATATATATATATATATATATATATATATATATATATATATATATATATATATATGTATGTATTATTGGGATATTTGGAGGTTTGTAAAGCAATCATTCTGATCTCAATAAAGCATAAGCTTTCAATTGCAGAAAACCATGGGCAGAGATTATCCACTCTCAGTGCACAATAATCGTACAGGTCTGCTGTCCACTATTGAGGGATATGATCAGGTGAGCTTACATTATTAAATAAGGAGTTAACGTTAAACATGATTCTAGATTCTGTCTTTTATCTGTCTTGTTCATGTCTTGTCTGTTTCGCTGTATGTTGTATGTGTTTATGTGTATGAACAGGGCTTAGGACGTAAGAAATGTCTTGATGAGCATCGTCAACACAACTCTGATTGCTGCCTGTGTCATCACAACACCCCGCTTGGGTCAGAAAAGTGGGATCATTCTACCTATCAGACTGACTTCCTGGCCAGACAGCAAACAGATGCCACAGAAGCCACGATTAAAAGGCGCTTCCCCAGAAACCACTCAGCAAGATGTCAGATGAAAGCTGCAGCTCAGGCTGGACAATGTTTCATGTGGTTTGGGAGAGATGATTTTAACCAGCATGTTTCTCTAAGTGTACTAGCCACCAGTAACCATTAACTCATAAATAATCAGAGAATATTATACCTGTTTAAACTACCTGTTTGTCATACAGCTCTCAACAATCAATGTTTATGACACTAAATATGGTGCTATATGAGTATTCTTGCTGTCTGGTGTGTCATTACCTGCTTTTCACCATCAGAGGGCAGTTTACTTAAGCTTAACTGTCCACGCCACTAAACTTCAACAAAGCCAACAGTTTCAGGTTGTAAGAAGGTTTCCTTTAAGTTTCCATTAAGTAATTATATGTTTTAAAATGTTATTTTAGTTAAAGTTCTAGAAAAGCTAGAAACATTCTGTTTTTTAGATATTTTAGATATTTTTAGATTTTTTTAGATACATTCTTGCTTGGTTATAACTGAGGTATTGCAAAGGTGTTTTAATTTCACAAGAATATTTATGTCTTTCACAAAAATGAATCACAACATTACAAAATTAAAGGTTTGCCAGTAAATGTAACCACTGATGTGGTTAAAAGAATGAAACAGACATTATGAGGATATAGAAGCAAAGATGTAAAAAAGGGAAACAGTTGTGCTTTGAAAGAGATTAAACAGTGAGCAGCCTTACATTATCTCAAAGAGAGACTCTGACATTTTCATCTTATTCATTTGAAACAGCAGCTGTATTACTGTCTGTGCGTGCACCTGGAAAAGAGCAGTGAGAAGATCATCTGTGTCTTCCAGTATTCCTTAAATAACACTGCCTGAAATCAAGAACACAAAGAGAGATACTGGGATAATCTCAGTGTTTTCCCTGTTGTCTTATATTCTGAAATGCAGTCCAAGAAAGTGACATCTTGTAGTTAAGTATTTATTGCTTTGATGATAATAGAACATTTCTTTCATAAGCAATTCATGAAAGACTAGCTTGATATAACATGTTGCCATGGTGATGGCACAGAGAAGTCTCTTAACATTGTTCTTTTAATATTGTCTGACTTACTATTGTGTTACATCAACTGTCTCTCTTTCTCTGTTTTTAAATGCTCAACATTGATCGTAAAAGTATGTTACTCCACATTTATTTCTGTTTGGATAACATGGATATTTCTCAGTTTAAAGTGACAGATGGATGCAGATGTACAGATCTGCTGAATGAAATGCAGAGTAACACTGCTGAGATCAAAGACAGAAATTTCATCTCATTTTCATATTTGAAATAAGTAGTTCCAAGACTTGATTATGCTCCTAGCTATCGGGAAACGTTCTTAGAACATTGGCTAAAAGTTCTTTAAACGCTCTCTGAAAGATATCAAAACGTTCTTGCAGTAACATTGGTAGAACATTTTTAACATTGTATTTCAAATATATCAAAAATGTTAATGTTAAAATGTTAATGTGTTAGTGGAACGTTTAAGTAATAAAACAGTTTGAATAACGTTCTTACAACCAAGAAATAATGTTAATGCAATAAATGTAATGGAAACATTAGAAAAACATTAGGAAAACCTATCATTATTAGCTGGGCTGGCATTGTAAATGGATCAATTGAAAGTATGTGATATTCTGTGCTGATCCAGATTAAATTTACTCTCTTACATTCTTTCCTGAAAAGCAACCACACAAGAGGTGCTAGAAATCTATTTAGAACAAACCTGTCATGTTACTATGGAAACCAATGTTTCTATGACACAGATTAATGAAAGGATAGTCAGATGTCAAGGTACATTAGAACACATTGAGTTAATAGAGCAGATTCATCAGCGTAAATTATTTCTGAATTAAAGTTTTAACTTAAGCCATTCCACCCTCATCATTTCATTTGACTCATTATAATTAATATTGCCAGATAACGAATGAATGAAATAGTCTGGCATGTTTTACTCAAAGGGTCAAGAGAAATCATTTAGCCCATGTCGTTTCCTAATTAGCGCGTCTTAACACTCTAATTAGCTTTTCCCCAGACAATTGTAAACAAATGCTACTTTGAAATGCATAAAGGCAGGGTGGGCCATCTTTTCCAGACACATTTTTGTTACGCTGGTTGAAAGTCCCTTCACATCCTGATAGTAATCACTAAGTTAAATGGTGTTAAATCTTCTGAGGATGGTGTAGGACCATAAAATGTTCGTCCAATCATTGCATTAGGTCCGAATGTATGCACTGATAATGCATAATGAGGTTTTGTGAACATCGTCTGTGTCTTAATGCTGTTGTTGTGAGATATAGCTCAGCGTTGCCGCGCAGCTGTTTTTAGCTTGGCCCTGATAACTGGTTAACCTTGAGAAATGGCTGCGGGATCACAGGAGAATAAACCTCCAGCGTGATGAAATATTCATTCAGATGAGGGGAGAGGACTTGTGCATTACAAGTTATTGTTAAAGACTGCCCACATCAGCAGAGGCGTGTACCCCGCTAACAATTTTGAGTTTTCTTACATAGGTTCATTTCTCTCAAGCGGGAACAATGTCACAGTTTTAAGTCACTTCAACCTAACCAGCTAAAGTTCATCTAACTGTTTCATTTTCCCAGCCACAATAAAATGTATTAAATAACATTTAACCATAGCCTGCACTTCCCTCTATGCATCATTATTGATCATTTCAGTTTTTAATTTGCAATGTCAGCATCATACCAAAGTTTTTAACTCGAATGTTAAGTATGTGATATAGTAACCGGATCTTCTTCCTTCCGTTTACTGACGGACATTTGCTGGAGAATCCGACCCGACAGCTGAAATTGTAAATCATTATTATAAACGTGATTATTGAATATGGCTGTTGAATGTTATGACTGAAGATGTATAATGTATTTTTAAGTATTAATGTATGTTTAATGTGTTAGGGACTCAACACGATGTCCGCTGTAATGGCCTGCGGTCACTCGGTCAAACCGGTCACGCCGATGAGGGGGCGTGGCCAAACGCTAACCGCGTCGCCATTGGTCCATTAGCTCCGAAGCCCCGCCTCTTCGAGAGAAGCCAGAGAAAAAGAAAAGAAAACAGAGAGATGTCAGTCCTGCACGGGAGGAAGAGGAGCGCGGTGCATCTCCTCATCCAAACCCTCTCCAGCTTCATCCGTGTGGGCCGGACAGAACCACGTCTGTAACTTTAAACCGCCCGCAGCCGAAATCTCGAGCAGATTGTCGTTTCGGGGCGGGCTGGATTAAGTTTGGTAGCGTTTCAAAGGTGAGTCTCCTCATGAGCGCCCGCGTCTGCGTGCATTTCAGCATCGGTGTTGATTCCTAATGGCTACATAAACCGGGTGTATCGATATGATATATGTATATGTGTATATGTGTATATATGTATATATGTATATATGTATATGTGTATGAATGTATGAATGTAGATGAAGAAGGAGGCTTTTATTCAGGTGAAATACACGTTGCTGGTTTGGGAAGTCGCGGCTGGTCTTGCGCGTTGCGTCCGTCCATGTGTGTGTTTATTCGCCTGCGACATGGAGGGGCTGGTGGCCGTCCTCCGGTACTCCAACATCTGAGGACATCTTGAGCCACTTCTCCGACACAGATAGATATCTCTGATCTGTTGTTACATTGTATCTCTGATCTGTTGATACATTGTATCTCTGATCTGTTGATACATTGTATCTCTGATCTGTTGATACATTGTATCTCTGATCTGTTGATACATTGTATCTCTGATCTGTTGATACATTGTATCTCTGATCTGTTGTTACATTGTATCTCTGATCTGTTGTTACATTGTATCTCTGATCTGTTGATACATTGTATCTCTGATCTGTTGATACATTGTATCTCTGATCTGTTGATACATTGTATCTCTGATCTGTTGATACATTGTATCTCTGATCTGTTGATACATTGTATCTCTGATCTGTTGATACATTGTATCTCTGATCTGTTGATACATTGTATCTCTGATCTGTTGAAACATTGTATCTCTGATCTGTTGATACATTGTATCTCTGATCTGTTGTTACATTGTATCTCTGATCTGTTGATACATTGTATCTCTGATCTGTTGATACATTGTATCTCTGATCTGTGTATACATTGTATCTCTGATCTGTTGATACATTGTATCTCTGATCTGTGATACATTGTATCTCTTATCTGTTGATACATTGTATCTCTGATCTGTTGATACATTGTATCTCTGATCTGTTGATACATTGTATCTCTGATCTGTTGTTACATTGTATCTCTGATCTGTTGATACATTGTATCTCTGATCTGTTGATACATTGTATCTCTGATCTGTTGATACATTGTATCTCTGATCTGTTGAAACATTGTATCTCTGATCTGTTGATACATTGTATCTCTGATCTGTTGATACATTGTATCTCTGATCTGTTGATACATTGTATCTCTGATCTGTTGATACATTGTATCTCTGATCTGTTGATACATTGTATCTCTGATCTGTTGTTACATTGTATCTCTGATCTGTTGATACATTGTATCTCTGATCTGTTGATACATTGTATCTCTGATCTGTTGATACATTGTATCTCTGATCTGTTGATACATTGTATCTCTGATCTGTTGATACATTGTATCTCTGATCTGTTGTTACATTGTATCTCTGATCTGTTGTTACATTGTATCTCTGATCTGTTGATACATTGTATCTCTGATCTGTTGATACATTGTATCTCTGATCTGTTGATACATTGTATCTCTGATCTGTTGATACATTGTATCTCTGATCTGTTGATACATTGTATCTCTGATCTGTTGATACATTGTATCTCTGATCTGTTGATACATTGTATCTCTGATCTGTTGATACATTGTATCTCTGATCTGTTGATACATTGTATATTGTATTCTGATCTGTTGATACATTGTATCTCTGATCTGTTGATACATTGTATCTCTGATCTGTTGATACATTGTATCTCTGATCTGTTGTATACATTGTATCTCTGATCTGTTGATACATTGTATCTCTGATCTGTTGATACATTGTATCTCTGATCTGTTGATACATTGTATCTCTGATCTGTTGATACATTGTATCTCTGATCTGTTGATACATTGTATCTCTGATCTGTTGATACATTGTATCTCTGATCTGTTGTTACATTGTATCTCTGATCTGTTGTTACATTGTATCTCTGATCTGTTGTACATTGTATTCTGATCTGTTGATACATTGTATCTCTGATCTGTTGATACATTGTATCTCTGATCTGTTGTTACATTGTATCTCTGATCTGTTGTTACATTGTATCTCTGATCTGTTGTTACATTGTATCTCTGATCTGTTGATACATTGTATCTCTGATCTGTTGAAACATTGTATCTCTGATCTGTTGATACATTGTATCTCTGATCTGTTGATACATTGTATCTCTGATCTGTTGATACATTGTATCTCTGATCTGTTGTTACATTGTATCTCTGATCTGTTGATACATTGTATCTCTGATCTGTTGATACATTGTATCTCTGATCTGTTGATACATTGTATCTCTGATCTGTTGTTACATTGTATCTCTGATCTGTTGTTACATTGTATCTCTGATCTGTTGTTACATTGTATCTCTGATCTGTTGATACATTGTATCTCTGATCTGTTGATACATTGTATCTCTGATCTGTTGATACATTGTATCTCTGATCTGTTGAAACATTGTATCTCTGATCTGTTGATACATTGTATCTCTGATCTGTTGATACATTGTATCTCTGATCTGTTAAAACATTGTATCTCTGATCTGTTGATACATTGTATCTCTGATCTGTTGATACATTGTATCTCTGATCTGTTGATACATTTTATCTCTGATCTGTTGTTACATTGTATCTCTGATCTGTTGATACATTGTATCTCTGATCTGTTGATACATTGTATCTCTGATCTGTTGAAACATTGTATCTCTGATCTGTTGAAACATTGTATCTCTGATCTGTTGATACATTGTATCTCTGATCTGTTGTTACATTGTATCTCTGATCTGTTGATACATTGTATCTCTGATCTGTTGATACATTGTATCTCTGATCTGTTGATACATTGTATCTCTGATCTGTTAAAACATTGTATCTCTGATCTGTTGATACATTGTATCTCTGATCTGTTGATACATTGTATCTCTGATCTGTTGATACATTGTATCTCTGATCTGTTGATACATTGTATCTCTGATCTGTTGATACATTGTATCTCTGATCTGTTGATACATTGTATCTCTGATCTGTTGATGGTTTGAAAGTTTAGTCTCAACGCACAACTTACTGAGTATACATGTTTTAAAGATTTGTGGTGTTTCTTGACGATCCCTTAATGCTATTTGTAGTCACATTGAAACATGGTGAGAAGTGAGGTAAAGTGTGTGTGTTTTGGGAGATGTCTCTTTGTCTGTGCATGCTAGAGGAGAGGGGGTGTGTACAGATGTTCCCTACCAGGACATCTGCTGTTTCTAAGGGCTTTGTCAAGGGCCCCTTTCAAAGAGGCGCCGGGCCTCAAAGAAAAACCTACATGTTACTTTCCCAAGTGTAACTTCACAAACTGCCTGTGGATCTGAAGATGGAGACTTTGCTGGTTAACAGAGCAGTGCATGTGTGATGAATGCAGCGCTGCATGTGTGCAGTTATGTATTCTCTGTTCGTTGCATGTGTAGGTTAGAGGATCAGAGACCTTGAATTTTAACATGTCTGTTTTCCTCACAAAGCACTGTCTCTCGCCCGGAGCGCTCACACATCACACACTGAATCATGGTGTACATGAAGACATTTATCAGAGTCAGACGGGGAAATGCGAAGGGCTTCTTTAATATTTATGGTATCCTGCTCTCCAGGTGTGGACCAGATTTATGTTTCCCTGACGAAAGTTTTATTTCTATTTAGATGGCATTGTTCAGAATGAAGGATTTGGAATTTCTGTTTGGTCTCTTTCTAATCTTGTTTGTGTCTAGGAGAAGCAATTGAGACATAAATAGGATTCAGTTGCTTTTGTATCAATATTACTGAAATTGTTGATCATAGAGAAAAACGTAAACAAAATAAATATATATATATATATATATATATATATATATATATATATATATATATATATATATATATATATATATCTAATCAAATATGTAATATTATTATTATTATTATTGTACTTGAATTTAATGTAGTCTTGTGTTCTTTAATCCGGGGTGGTTTTGTTTATGATGGTGATAATGACGATGTGTCACATGGTGATAAATGAATTTGGACCAAAATAGTTTGTAATATTGAGTTTGATTGGACGACAACAAAACAACAGAAAATATGACAAATGTTTTCTCATCTTTTAAAGGTTGGCAACTTTATTTTGCTTTTCTAAATGTGCATGACTGTATCGTTAGTTTGTTATTTTATGCCGATATCATTTGAATATAAACCTTTGACATCTTGAAGTTTCAGATTATTTGCTAGTGAAGTTAATTTGCCATTTGAAAAGATTATGCGAGAATGTTATAGGATGAATGTTTATGCTAATAAACCTTTTGCCATTTCCAAATTTTTAATACAGATTTTAATACAGTTCCAAACTATATGATGCGCAAAATTTATTAACAAGAAACTGTGTTGATTGATATGCAGGCGGTGTGTTTGATGCATTTAGTTGGTCTGTTACACACGTACAATAAACTGAACAGTTTGACCGAGTCAGAAATGAAGTGTTGCTTTTTTAACAGTTGTGTTAAGAGTCTGTGACACTCCTGACTGTGGAGGAAAAGGTTTGTTTTTGAGCAGGTGGATGAGATGAATTTTAAAGACTGACACTTGAGCAGCACAGCAAGGGGAACGTTAAGAATTCACATAACACATTTTAATAAGGGCTGTTCTGTACACGTTGTAGCGAAGTATTCCGTGATTTCTCAACAGTTAGGAAGACGAGAGGATGTGTGAGATCATGTGATTGGAAGGTAATTGATATGAAATTGGGACATGGCTCAAAATTCACAGTTTGTACATTTCAGGATGTATCCGGCTGTCAGTCAATGATGATCTTTGGTTCACTTGTATTCTTTTCTATGAATAAGCAAAACTCTAAACTGACAAGACAAAGTGAAAATGACAGTAAGAGGCAATGATTTGTCAGTGATCTCAAAATGGCTGAATTACTGCTGATTTATTTGCTTGTCCAGATGATTTATTTGGCTTTGTGTAATGCAGACATTGTGGTCACAGAAAGTCATTTTTATTTTGTTAATAGGTAAACGCTTTTGTCCTTATATCTCTTATAGAAATCTGCAACAGAAAATCACATTTTATGCCAAAATTTCATACAGTAGATACGACAGCTGTTGTAACTACAGTAAAACTGTTCATTTACAGCCGCTGCCATCAGAAGAAATTAAAATGAAAGAAAGATTCTTGCACTGATTAAAAGAGATCCTGAATGAATGTATGATTGTACTGTAGTAACTGGATGGGTTGTATCTATGGTATGTGGCAGAAATGGTAGTAAGTTTTTGTAAGAGAATGTTTTGTATTGTAAGCTGTTTAAGCAGCAAGGGTTTTTATATGCTGTGTTATTGCGATAGATGAGAGAGAGAGAGAGAGAGAGAAAGAGAGAGAGAGAGAATGTGTGTGTAAGTGTGTGAGATGAATGCACAATGATGTCTTGCCTCCAGGATCTGTCATGGAGAAAATGCTCTAAGCTTCTCTTCCTCTCTGCTCTCAGAGCAGGAGTGTCAGAGGCAGGACACTGTCCATGTGTTTGATGAGGCTGACAGTGTGAAAGTGTTCAAATCATGAGTATCAGATCTGCCCCCACAGAGCACAAGCATCTTTAGACATTTTAACAAATAATTACAATGACATTTAATAGCTGATATTATACATCTACTGTTTACTAGTTCTCAAGACATTTCACAGGTAAGTGTAATCATAACATTTTAGTATGTGTGTTTAGCTGATCTGCAATTATCATAAAAAACATTAAGTATCACAATCTCCTTCTAATATCAGCTTAATCAGACTGATTTTGATACAGAATCATTTGAAAACAACTGCTTGAATTATGAAGATCTGCCTGATATGATCTGTTTCCTGTATTTGCTTCTAATAAAAAAAGGCTCATGTTGCCTCATAATGATATTTTGTTCAGCCTTATTTTTAACCACAGCCTGAGTTTTATGAAACTGTTCTCACAGCCTCATTTCTTGTGACATGTCTTTGTGTGGTGGGGCCACAGGGTATCTCTGACAGATAAGGGCCCAGTGATCCCTTGCCCTCAGTCTCAGTTCTCAGGGATATTCTCAGAGAGAATTCTTTTTGTATGTAAGAAAAATGACCAAGGTAGAGCTGCACGAAGTCAAAGAAAAATGTGATAACTTGTTAAATAATGCAATATGCAGAACCATAATGCTTTAAAATTTGTAAAATCAATATCAATTATATTAAAATACATTTAAAAACTGAAAATGATATAACCAACATACGTTTCACATTCTTTCTGGGAAAAGAAAGCTTCAGTACAACTTCTGACAGAAGTCTCTCTGATATCTGCATTGACCTAAAACTGACTATATCGTCACTACTTTATGATGTATTAAAATTATTATTAAGTATTATCAGTATTGCAAACCATTGTGATATGCATATTGTAATATGTTAATTTTTCAAAAACTCATCTCTGTAAACTGCGGCGCAACAATGCAAAATTGTGAAAAGCGCTATAGCTTGATCCAATTTGCAATACTTTGATAATTTTTGTATATTTTGCCACTGCAGTCCAGAGTTTCTAAATTGCTAAAGAAAACGGTATAATCCTTAAGTTGCCTGATCTAAAAGCATGCGCAGTGAACTGTTGTTCAGCACTGTAGGAGTCGATGTGAGCAGTCTGTCCTGGGTTATTAAAGTTTGGCCTTGAGTGAGAGTCAATCCGGGGTCATTGAGTGTAATTGTTAGGAAGGGGTCACAGGGGCCCCTTCATTGTGCTCCGACCATGAGCCCTTATTATAACCCTGACAGATCAATACAACTATCAGAGAGACATTTACATGTTTATGGAGTCATATTGCAAATGTCAGTCTCACCTTTGTCTCTGCTCTTGCTGTGTATTGTGGTTTTTTTTTTAAAAAAAAAAAGGGCAACAACAAGAAAACATTGAGATATGACTAAAAATGAAAGTGATAAGGTCTTAGATATAGACGCATGGGAACAAGTGTCATGCACTCAGACTCTGTTTGAACCCAGCCAGCAGGAAAGATGGGGAGACATTGTTGAGATCTCTGCAGAAGGAGATCAGGGGGGTCTTTTTCTTAAGAATTTTGTGTCACATCTCCATTTGCTCTCCATTTAATCTAAGTGTTGCAAAGGAGAAGCAATTGATATATTAGTAAGATCTTTGTTTGATCTTTGTTTGTGTTTTATTTCTTTCTCATGGGAGGAGATGACAGAAAAGGAAGTGATGTGTTAGGAGATACAGACAAGTTAGGGTGGAAACAAGGTCAGGTCAAGAGTTTATGACATCATTTATAACCTCAGTGATATCTGCAAACAGTGTTTAAAAGACACGAGGATTTATCTCACTGGAACATGATGCATTGAGAGTGTTCTCTGTTCTTCTGAGCGTCCCCACAGATAAGCTTCTACTGTTTCAACACTTTTCTGCAGTTGATTTAAAGCTTGTCTTCTCTCTTTATGTGTGTTAGAGGAAGTGAGACAGCAGATTTGATGGGCGCTGGCATTTCTAAAGGTCTCGCAAAAAAACCTGTTTGTGATTGCTGGGAATTATTCACTGCCACAACAGGCGAGTGCTCTGAAATGATCGGCGTATCGCAGAATCTGCAAATGCCACCTCAACAAATGGCTCCAAAGCTTTTAAAGAAGAAATGTTTTGAGAATGGCCGCCATTTGCAGTTGGTTTTGAAGTTCTCTGCCTGTTTTGGGGAGAGTTTTTAATTTTAGTGGAGAAAAATGAATAGATAAAGCTTACAAACAAATAACTGAGTCACATTTCCCTCCAAAAGCAAAATGAATGTATTTGTTTTTTATGTATTTATAGTTTTTTATGTATTTATAGTTTATGTATTTATATGTATTTATATTTAAAGCTAACACATATAACACACATCGACACAGACTAAATAACAAAACTCAAAACTGGACTGTTTCTGCATTTGCTTTCTACTAGAGGACCAAGAATTTCATTTGTCATGAACATGTTTGCCTTAATGAAAAAAATTAATTTAGTTCTTTTTTTCTGTTGATTTTGGAGTGGAATATGAACCGCATGTCATTGGTCAAGTGTCAATAAGAAGGAAAAAGTGAGAGTGTGAAACCGGGAGTGTCAAAGCAACAATGAAAACATTCCCGTAACGACAACTCCGTTTGCATAACGTTGAATGAATATTGAAATGAAGTGAGGTCAGTGCAAGTGTGCTTATTGTGCAGGGTAAACATGAGAAAACACGCAAACATCAATCAAGTAGAGTGGTGCATCTGTCTCACACACACGCTCACACACACGCTCACACATGCTCACACACTCGCTCACACTCACTCACACACACGCTCACACACACGCTCACACACGCTCACACACACACACAAACACTCACACACACACACTCTCACACACACGCTCACACACTCACACTCACACACACACACTCTCACACACACACACTCACACACACTCACACACACTCACACACACACACACTCTCACACACACGCTCACACACTCACACACGCACACACACACACAAACACTCACACACACACACTCTCACACACTCACACACACACACTCACACACACACACACACACACACAGGTGCGGCTGAATCAAAGCAGCAGGTTTGTGAATGGAGCAGATATACTTCATGCTTTCAGTGGAAGTGTTTGTAAAACACACGAGGTTTTGAAGTGGATACAGCTGATGTGTTTGTGCCGCTGCCGTGTTTTATCTCCTCTGCTGTACAAACAGCAGGAAGATTTACATCTCAAATTCAACTGCTTATTACAAACCTGTTCAGCCCTTCTCATGACACAATGAAGTCATTTTAATTACATATAACACTGTTTCTGCTTCGTATTCATCTGTCCCCACATCACCCACCATGTAAATGCATAAAGCCCGAGTGACACAGTTGATTTTATTTAGGATTATACTGTAAACACAAGGAAGGTCACAGGAAGTGAGCGTTGCCTAGGTGACAAAGAATGACCATGGTTTTAAATATACTGTATATTATATATTATATGTGTTACTGTAAATGTTTTATATTGGTTATATATATATATAATTGGTGTTAGATTATAATAAGCAGCATTTTTCATGTACGGTGTTATAGAGCTGAGAGAGTGGAGGTCTTGCTTTCACCTCCCCTGTGACACCACAGCTCTGTGTTAACAGGCTAAAGAAATGTGTGTGTATTCACACAGCCTTTTGTTGTCGCCTAACAGGTCAGATCTTTTAGATTACCCAGCATTCAGCTGGACAAAACTGATCCCTCACTGACCCGTGTGACTCAGTTGAGCTCGTGTGAATGTGTTTGTGTAAAAGAAGCTGAGATGATGCAATGAATACCTGAGTGAATCTTTAACATCCTCATGTGCAGCGTGCATTGATAGAGTGATGAGGAAATCTGAGGAACGTTTGATTAGGATGAGGTTCAGAAATGGATTCTGGATGCCTTTTTGTAATTGAAAACGATCTGTTATGAAAGAGTCTGTATAAAAATACCCATCATGCATGTCTCCGGGGTCTTCTCCTGTCTGGAGGGTCAATATTTGTCCTTCAGCAGGATGGTTGAAATTGAGTCATGTTTTTGTATTATGCTTGAGTGGACTCCAGAGAGTGTGTGTGTGTGTAAGAGAGAGACTGTGTGTGTTAGAGAGAACGACTGTGTGTGTGTGTGTGTGTGTGTTAGAGAGAACGACTGTGTGTGTGTGTGTGTGTGTTAGAGAGAACGACTGTGTGTGTGTGTGTGTTAGAGAGAACGACTGTGTGTGTAAGAGAGAGACTGTGTGTGTAAGAGAGAGACTGTGTGTGTAAGAGAGAGACTGTGTGTGTGTGTGTAAGAGAGAGACTGTGTGTGTGTGTGTTAGAGAGAACGACTTTGTGTGTGTATGTGTGTGTGTGTGTGCTCTGATCAGTTTCGGGTTGAGTGAGAGGGCACCGGTTCTTAAACCACTGAAGCGAGATGCATCTCAGTGGGTTTGGCTCAGTGTGTGTGTGTGTGCGTGTGTGTGTGTGTGCGTCTTTCTCTGCTCAGAGTATCTGTCACAGCTTTAACTGAGTAGACCTTTAGCTTTCAAAGCTCTTTAATATAAAAGGACTCTTTTTAAAACCCAGAACACTGTAAATCCATGTGACGATGTGTACACGTCAGTAGTACGGTCCAGTAGTACACACCAGTATCACTCAAAATTCAATAAAAAGACATTCTTTCAAAAGATAAATTAATTCAAAAGAAACAATGTCTGATCATCTTCAATGTTTTATTATTTCATCGGCTATATGATTGTCTGAAGTTAATTTGTAGTCTGACAAAATTCCTGTATTTTAAATTGTAGCTTGTCTCCCTCCTGTGGCTAAACTGTGTCATGATGTCAGACTGGAAACCTCTTGACTGTGTGTCTCTGTGTGCAGGTGTAAGGTGGCGTTATGCCCACTGGAGGATTCTGGGAGCTGTAGTTTCCTGTTGCTAGGCTCTGTGATCAGTACACCAGAAGAAAAAAGCTATCATGGCTTTGATTGACAAACACAAGGTCAAACGCCAGAGACTGGACAGAATCTGTGAGGGTAAGAGAACCACAGAATAACAATGACATCAGAGGGTAATACCGCCGTACTGTGATGTATCCCATGGTACTTTTTTGTTTGTGTTATGTCTCAGCTGTGAATGCACCAGGAGGAGGGACACCTGTGAAACCATGTCATGAACTTGCTCCTAAAGCATAGTGCTTTTGGTAATTTAGTTTTAAGACCTACATGACTTGAGTTTAAGGGGTGTAGTTCTTTCTAAACTGCGGTTCAGTTATATGTGTGCATGTTTGTGTGTGGGCATGTGTGATAAATGATGTCATCTAAGGTTTCCTGGGAAAGTTTTTCCAACCTCCCAAATTTTCTTATTGGCCCCTTTTGAAAGTCATCAGAGGCATATTATGCAAGGCAAAAGATTGAACTGAATGCACATTTACTCTGAAACAAAAGCTGGAATTCAAAGCTGACAACATTTCAGTCATGAATTGAGAACTTCTGTGTTACTGTGTAAAGCTAATATCACATATGCACACACATATACACAGTCAACCGTAATCCCCAAATGCTGGGAAATGTTCATCCATTCTATGGAAAATGTCTGGTTTGGCATCTCTCTTGCATCTCTCAGCTGCTTGATATTAGAAGCATATAAAAGTTTGCATTTGCCTCCTGGAACCCCTCGCTGGGGCCCCTGACTGTGGTCTGATCTGGCAGCGTTTCGCTTTTTCTTCCTTGCACATCAATTAGGCCACAGTTAGGAAACCAGGGAGGGAAAATGTTCCTCCAGGGATGTTTAAGCTGCACTGTACACAGAAAGGAAAGGCCCGACCGTGGTTGGGTTGGAGGTCTGACAGGCTGTTGTTGGAAGAGTTTATAGTATAGCTGCACACAGTGTCATGCGCTGGACGGGTTTATATGTTTATGTTATGCTTGTTAGTTGTTAGTGATGGATTTTAAATGTTACAGAAATAAAACAAAGTTTGAATAACAGAGCAATATCATTAATACAATCTTTAAAAAACTGGACGTTTCAGCAACAGCAAGCGAACAGCAAGCCACTTGCAATTTTTAAGTGTTTGACTTTGCTGTACAAACAGTGTGTATTTGATTGTTTTGGCCTGTTTTGTGCTGTAATGGACTGAGAGATGTTTAACGTCAGATGATTATAATGTTTGAAGATCAGTGAGTTCTGGCGGTTTCTGGCTCTTTCCAGCAGAGGAGCTCATCAGAGCTCAACATTCATGTAAATGTTATGGAGGTGTGGTCACCTGTAGCTGGATTTCAAAGAGACAGTTCAAGCATCACACAGATCAGGTGTCAGAAACTTGAGTCTCACTTATATATCCCCACAGCTCCTTCACAAAGACTCCAGTCATCTCATCTGTAGCCATGGGCTTGTTAAACTCTCCTCTTGCTTCTATAATGAACAAATCTCCCTCCCTTTACAAAAAAGAGACATATTACAGCATAGCAATGTGATGTCACACAGTATTCTGCTACCAGAAGAGTCAGAAACCAACAGAAAAGAAAATAGCAATATGAGAAACTTTAGCTGGAGGGTGTCTGTAAAGAAAGTCACTACATGCTCTGTGTGTGTGGAGATAATGTGAACAAACATCTGAGGTGTGTATAACCTGAACTGAAAAACTGAAGTGGTTTTAAATCACATTCTGTGTTCTGATGCAGAAATGGTGTCGTGGAGTTTGTGCACCAGTTGTAGAAATGTTGATAATTGATGATGTTGATAATGATGATGATAAACAGATAGAAGATCCAGAACAAGAAGTTGTGTTGTTTCAGTTCTTATCAAGGCTTCACATCACTTGATTACATTCATGTAATATAATTCATGCTTTTTTGCAAAACTCGCTTGAAACATAAATATGCACTGTGTGTGTTCTGCATTAGAAACTCTGAGCTGAAAACAGCTTTTGGGGAGTAAATAGGAGTTTACTCCTATTTAAAAACAGAGTAAATTACATATGTATTTTATTTTGTTTTTAATGACTTCATATCCTTCTTATGAATGTGTTGCTGTTGTACTCTTATATTAGTGGTAAGTATTAAATTGCTTATTCTTGTAATACCAGATATGCAAAAGGTTGTGGTAGCCAAACATTGTGGAGGGGTTCGTATTAGAGTCTCGGTCTTCTGGGCACAAAGTAGTTACGAAAATTCTCTCTCTCTCTCTCTCTCTCTCTCTCTCTCTCTCTCTTTTCTCTCTCTCTCTCTCTCTCTGTCTCTCTCTCTCTCTTTCTCTCTTTTGTTCCTGAAAGTTCTACTAGAGACGGTTGCCATGACACTTTGTGAAGCAACAGTACGGATGGATGTTTTGTAATTGTGTAACAGTTATTAAGGAAAGCAAGATAATCCTCCTTTAATGTGTGTGTGTCAGAGAGAGTCAGTGAGAGAAGGCACTGCTGTTTAAGAGAGATCGGACTTGATTTGGCTGTATCACACCCTTCTGATCCAAACCTCACTGAGCTGGTGAGCTGTAATAGACTCTCTCTTGATGTGAGGAACGTTTCAAAACATATGCAAATAATTACACAATGTTAGCAGAGCTGAGAGTAATGCAGATTATAAAAATGTTCATATTTCATTCTGAAACAATAATTAAAAAAGGTTTAATCTAATCAAAATGGATTGATACATATTATGTGTTGTGTGCTATGCATATTTATGCTTTGTAGGCCTTGGTGGGGTGTTTGTGTGTGTGTGTGTGTGTGTGTGTGTGTGTGTGTGTGTGTGTGTGTGTGTGTGTGTGTGTGTGTGTGTGTGTGTGTGTGTGTGTTACAGAGTTGTCTATGCAGGGGGTTGCAGTCAAGCCACTAGGATGTTTTCTTAGAAGGCAACTGACTGTGAGCTCCATTACGAGGCGAGGGAAGAACTTTGGCAGTGTTAGCCCGGCAGATGACAAGACATACTGAGGCTCATTTACAATCCAGACATGCTGACATGTACAGGCTCAGATAAGAACCGCTATCCTGAACAACAGGCCGGACGCCAACGTGAAAATGATGCCAGATCTGTAGTGCAGGCATCAGGGAGTGTTTATAAGAGTGAAGGGAATGAATAAGATACTTCTAGGTGACTTTGAAAGTGCACAGAGATTTAGATGGCATCAGAATTCAACGTGCATTCAATGACAGAGGATAGTCAAAGAACGGCCTATTAATTTTATCCTCATAAGTCATCTCTATCTCTCCCTCCCGCTCACTCGCTCACTCTATCTCTCTCTGGTGTTGTGAGGATCAGAAAGGATTTGGGTGGAGTGTTTCAGTGGCAGGTGGGCAAAATCTGTTTGCAACAAAATGCTTAGTTTCCTCAAACTAAAAATTCAAGATTTGTTCACTGTTAACATAAATACTGTTGAAATGTTTTTCATTATGCATTTCATTGTCACATTTCCTCTTTCCCCTGTGAGTTTATCACAAACTATCTCAGTGAGGAAGAGCTGAACACAAGCTGCTGGTTTCTTTATGTAGATTTAGCATGTAGGGTCAGGTAAAAACCAACTTTGTTGTGTTGATATATGTCTGATCTATATCTGATGCATCTCTGTGGAATTGCAGGATTCTAGCATTAGATTGGTTGTGTGTTGTTTTTTTTGTATTGAAGCTTTAATTCTTTTGTGCATCAGAAGTGCAGTGTGTAGACTTCCAGAAGCTGACTGACCTCATTTTTAGTGTCTAGATAGAGGCAGTGGTTTAAATAGTTGTGATTGTGTCGGGTCAGGTCATAACGCCTTAGATGAGCCGTGATAGTGGATCGCTGCGGTTGCATGGCTCTGCAGGCATGGCTGACCTGTCACAGGATTATTGTACAATCAGGATTTGATGTTCTCTGACAGTCCTGCGCAGTTTGTACTGCTGCATTAGATCTGTATTAGTTTCACTAGTCTGTTTCTTGGGGTCCCACAAAGGCGTCCTGCTCAGCGCCTGCTGGCCAGAGTTGAAAGAAACAGGGACCACCTCAACCAATGGCATCAGGTAAGACTGTCAGCATGTGCTGCTGGTCAAAGGGATTTTATGGTGTTTTTTTATTATCAACAGGAGTATAGTTTGCATCTGTTTGTGCGTGACGTCACATGGGGTACGGTGCATTTTAAGCTGGCTTTATTTGCTCTGTAATCTCCTATAGCAATCTGAGTGGATAAAATGTTCAAGGTTGGATCACATCAGATTCTCGGGATTATCACAAGCCCCTGCCTCCCCCACACCAGCCCTCCCCTTGTTAAAATGTTCCTTACTGTCTGTTTCCTCTTTTTCCTTCTGTTCGCTCACGTTTTTCGGTTTGCTTTGCCACAATTGAGTAGTCAGGCCAGCTTCACCTAACAACGTTTTTTGTGAGAGCGTTTGGCGTCCTCTTTCCTGCCTCCATCACCACCCGCAGTATTCCCCAGATTAATTATTTACAGATCACCAGGCAAGAGGAGCCATTTGATAGCCAGACTTTGCTACAGTGAAAGAGACCGGGAGGCAAAACCTACAGCTGGACCTCAGGTGAAAACAGATGTCTTCTGTTTTATATTTTTCTTTCACCCTCCTTCCATCAACCTGTAACTAGAAACCTAAAGTAAACCTCTTTTTTTCTCCACTCTAAATAAGGTGTGTCTTCTCCTCATGTTGGTCGCCAGTAAGCAGTTGCCGATCGGACGCTCCCAGAGCTGGGACGCGCTGGGTGGGAATGAGAATCATTGGGAACGCAGTGAGAGTGTGTACGAGCAGCAGGCCCGGATGGCTGGTCGACGGAACTCGCTGAGCTATGGAGGAGATGTGGGAGGGGGATGGTACGAGCCACCGCCTGGAGTGCAACCCCCTGACCTGGATTTGAAAAGAGAGACGGAATCCTACCAGGAATCTCTTTATAACCAGGGTTATTTGGATTGTCCGAAGCCCCGAAACATAAGAAAGAGCTCGGTTACTGAGTTAAACAGCCATTACGATCGTCCACCCATAGCTCATCGTGGTTCTCTGCCACCCCACGAATACTATCAGCAAGACCCAGGCGTACCACCCAGGTCAATAGAGGGTTTCTACCATGGAGAACAGTCTCATCCCTTAAACAGGTCAGCGTCACAATATGGAATGATGGCAGGTCCTCGGCAATTGTGGGATCAAAGCTCAGGCGGTAGGCCCGGTTCTGTTGCCCCAGCTCCTGGGTTACCTCCTCCACTACGTCCAACTGCTCATGATATGGGGCGTATTTACAGAGAACCATCCCTAATTGGACCCCCACCTGTTACCTCCATCCATAAAATGATGCAGGACGGGCAGCGCAGTTTAAGCAGAGCATCATCTCCAGTGCGTTATGTAATGGAGCCAAATTCTCCACATTATGGTTCTGAGCCACCTGCTTCTCTCACAAGCCATCCAGTCTACAACGATGGAAGATCAATTGATCCTCACCAGCCTACAGCCACCTGCCTGGTGGTAGATTCAACTGCTCAAGGAATAGATGGAACTGCTCAGGGTATGATCATGCATCTGGAAAACCCCTCACCATACACCATACAGCAGCAGCAGCAAGCCAGCAACAAATGCAGCAACAACAAATACAGCAGCAGCAGCAAATGCCGCATGCTCAGCCAGTGCAACAAATGCAGCAAGCTCAGCCAGTGCAGCATATGCAACAGATTCAGCCTGTGCAACAAATGCAGCAACCTCAGCCAGTGCAACAAATGCAACAGATTCAGCCAGTGCAGCAAATGCAGCAAGTTCAACAGACAACGCAGGTTCAGCCACTGCAGCAAATTCCACACGTGCAACCTGTGGCACCCCCAAATGCTGTCTACACCCCAGCTCCCCCTACAGCCCCAATAACCACTCCAAGTATGACCGCGTTTCCGGTTCCACAGCCTCTTCAACTTCCTGTTCAACCTCCTGCACCTGCTGCCCCTCCCACTGCTTCTCAAACCCCAGTAGTTCCTGTGGACCCCAAAAAACATGCAGACCCTGAGTTTCTGGCATTTCTGCATAAAGAAGGCCTTTCAGAAAGCACCATCACTTCTCTCCTGCAGCAAGGTTTTGACTCCACTGCGATGTTGGTTGTAATGGAAGAAAATGATGTTCGCTCAGTGGCACCCAATTTGGGACAAGCTCGGGTTCTGTCTCGTATTGTGCTCAGTTGCAAAAGACCACCCGAAGATCCTTCAGCCACCCCCCTACATGCCAGCACTCTGGTTCGTGGCAGATCTAACAGCTTTAGTCATCGCAGTGACATTTATGTGCACCAGCCACAACCCATGACTCCAGGTGCAGACTCCCTTTATATACAGCCACCCTGTACCCCAATGCAGACTATATCTCCAAGGATGGGGGAGAGCTACAGTCGCAGACCCAGCAGTGCTCCCTCCCAGCAACTTCTTGAGACCAGTGGGAGCTATCCTGGAGCTAGGTCTGCAGGACCTTACAGTGGAGCTTTGGTTCATGTCCATCCTCGCCCTTTGTCAGCCTACACTTCACATGCTGGTTTGCCCATGCCACCCATGGCTGCAGTGTCCCAACACGTAGCCATTCCATCACATCTGCCAGTAATACCACCACAAATCCATGCCATGCCACAGCCATTACCAGCCCTATCTGCAAGTCCTCAGCCAATGACCATGCCTGCCCTGGCACCCCAGCAAGTTCCAAAGGCATACACCACCAACTACACTGTACCTATGGAGTTGATGAAGAGAGATCGGAACTTGGCCACAATGCCGCCCATATCCAGTCCCCATGTGAGCCCACAGATAATGAGGAAGGCTGGGGTTGTGTCCTCAGATGGTGCTCTAGTACCTGTGGGTGGTGCTTTTCCAGGCACAAATATGAGCCTGGCTAATCAGAAGCTCAGTCGACGCACAGGACCTCCGGTCATTGTCTCCAGTATGGCAACGCCAGACACAAGTAAATCCAAGCGATCTTGCTCTTCCTTCTTCATGTTCTTCCCCTTCCTGTCCTTCACCCCCTTTGGTGCTTCAGCCGAGAGTGTTTGTGTTTCTGAGTGAGCGTGTGTGCAGATTATATCATTCTGAAAGCTACATGTGATGGTGTTTCCCTTAACTTTAAGAGATGCTACATACCTCCATCACATATCTCCATCGCAAAATAAATAATTCAATTTAAATAGCTATTTTGTTGCTGAAATAGTGAATTGTGCAGCTAATGATGTTCTACACTTATCGACATATTTTTGAGCTTTCATCACTGTTGATATACTGCACATCAAGATAAAAGTACTAGGTGTGTTAGCAGTGTTTGTGTGTATTTTGTTCAATTGCCTTCATATTTCTGCAGCTTTGGTCACAATCAACTCGCAAATGTTTTGTTCTGATTTGGAAATCTGCATTTCATCGCTGTTAACTTATGTATGTTCTGTTTATAGATGAATCTGAATGGATCTGGACTGGCATGTTTCATGTTTGATTTGATTGTAGTTGTTCTTTGAACCTCTGTCACTGTTTGTGTGTTGCACATGATCTGTTTGACTGAGATACACTCGGAGTGGAATGTAGTTTGTCAGTTACCGTGTCAGCCGTTCTGATGCATGTCTGATGTGAGCTGTCACTTGAACAGAGCTGTGTGCAGGCGAGATCAGAATGATCTGATCTAAGCGCTGGGGAAGAGAGGCCGTTCAAAATAAATGAAGCTCATAGCAACAAGAAACTGCCCACAGTAAGAAATATCTGAGCATGTAGTTTGTCTGAAGAGAGAGAATACCACAAAACCTTTTAAAAACCTTAGATTTAAAGGTAGACGTTACTTTGACAGCAGTGTAGCCTTTTCAGCACTGTTAAGATGTTTTTGACAGTTACTTTCATGAGAATTAAGCTCCATCCCTCCGTTCTTGGTATCACTGCAAAGAAAATACCTTATATAATTGTAACATCATATCTGTTCTTCAAATTAAAAGTATGTAATTTCAATGTAATAACTCATTGTGTTATAGTCCTTTTAATTTTGTGTTTATCATAATTCTGTTTAAAAGAATTTTTGGGGGTTAATTTTCAGAATTGTAAGGAAACGAATTTCACAATTTTGCAGTCTTAATAGTGGTGAAATGTAAATTTAATTTCATATTTTGTCTTTGGTTTTTGGGGAGGAATGTTACCTGGAGGTTACGTAAAGGTTCTGAAACTGATGTTGCTGGAGATGTGTGATATGTAGCCTGTGGTGCAGATGGTAAAGTATTACTGTGTCATATTTCTGTATTCTTTAACTCCACCCGGTGCGGCTGGTGTAAAGACAGTCTACAGCCCGCAGTGAGCGTGTCTGACTATCGGCCAATGAATGCACAGGGGAGGGGTGAAAAACAAGGAGGCTGAAAGGAGATGCAGTGTCAAACCCGACAGGATATTAAAGCACACATCACCGTAGAGCTAATCAGGTTGTGCTGATAGTAATCAAAGCATTGTTATGATTGGACAGGACGGGTCCTCTGGGGTGAGAGGCCATAAAAATGAGTGATGATAAACATTATCATAAGGCTGTCTGGTTCAGTGCTGGTTACCGGGCAGTTTTAGTAGGGGTAGGCTGTTTAAAACTATGTTTTTGGCTGAATGAAATGCTTGAAAGGTAATTTATCTCTTTCCATTATTTTTATTTAAAACATAATGGATGCAAGACGACATTCCTGTTGTTTGGTTGTCCATTGTACATTGTGTTTATTGCCCTGCCATAGTCTTTTGTTCCTAAAGTGACTTAAATGAAGCAGTGCATCATGGTATAGAAGATCAGACATTTTTGGTGACCATTTCCAATGTATCTATGTTATCTTTTTATTTATTCCCCCCTTTATTGCCTGTCTGTGCTTCTGTTATAGCTTCTCCCTCACTTCAGTTGATGGGTTTAGCTGGCTTTCATTTCATATAATGAAACAATTTCTCCCGTGTCTCAGTCGTCTGTGACTCCAGATGTTTCAGGTTTGGATGGTGTCAGAGAAGATCATGTCTTGAACATTTGCAGAGCCCTGACAGCGAGAGTCTTTGCTACAATGCAAGCATTTCTCTAATGCACAACAGAGTCATTTGCATGTGGGTGAGGGTTGTTTGTTTTGCAGGTAATTTTGCTGCTAATGGACAGTCTGTAGATGCCTGGCTCGCATGATATTCTTTAATTGTGTGTTGCTAGGTGACCTGCTTTTGTTAGCAACGACTGCTCAGATTTTTGTATCTTCTCTTTTTTTGGTAGCATTGCTTAGAAATCAGGGCATTTGTTTTCCTTCATGGTCTAATAAATTTCTCCCAAAAATATCTGGTATAAACTGCTTCCTTGTTCTTTGACCATATATGGTCAGTTCAGGAAGTCCCCCACAAAACTAATTCCGGATACATATGGGCCTGTAGGTCTGACCTAAGTCGTTTCTAGTAAAATGGGATTACGTAGCCATGGCGATGGATGTTACGGTCAGACTATGTGAAAGTGCCTCAGGTCAGACGTGTGCAAATGTTTGTCACCCTGTTTTATTGTGTTTGTTTGTGTCAGGTTTGTTGTATTGATGTATTATTGTGTTTTGATTTTGACATGCAAAGAAAGCTCTTATTTCTGAGGCGTTCAGAGCGCCCAGTCTGGTCGTCAGAGATTAGCCGTTCCTGGTCATGGATCAGAAACGTTACACTTAAAAGGATAGTTCATGTTAGAAGCTGTTTATTTATATTTAACCCATGATGTTACTGTGTAGTCACCGGTGACTGTCGGTGCTGAAAAAGCTGCAATTTGATTTGCATTTCCTAAAAGAAAAAGCAGTGACTGCAAGATGGCAACATATATCTATACATATTTTAAGTTTTATGTACGTTTAGGTGTCAGTGTGTTTTGTGGTTTGTCAGCTGTTTATGAGAATCAGCACACACTTTTATTTACAGTGTAAAGGCAGCTATGGGACTAAATAAGTCATTTTAAAATTAATTTCCAGATAGACGTAGTACAGACCAGTTGGGTTTGTGTTATTTTTGCAAGACAATTGCAAAATTGCAAGTCAATTTCTTAAAAAGAACGAGAGTAATTAATATAGTGTGAGAGAGAATGAGGGGGGTTTTCAAAGCCAAAAATAGTTTAATTTTACAGTAGTTTGGTTTTACAGTAGTTTGGTTTAACAGTAATTTGGCATGTTCATTTATTGAAGTTTTAACAAATGAAATAGGAAGACAAGAAGAGAGAATGGAAAAAAACAGAGATTAGAAAGGAAAAATCCCTCTAGCCATCTGTGCTGGGCCGGGCCTAGTGGGAGAGGACGGGGTTTCGGGTTTACAGTCTCTGTCAGAACATAATCCTGCAGAGATGAATGAATGCATGTACAGTAATCTGCGGTCGGACTCATCTGGCCGGTCTCAAATGTCCCACATCAAGTATTTCAGCCTTAAATAATAAGAAATGGGTGTGATATTGAGTTGTTTGATGGTATAAATAATCAATTTGCTTTGGTTCAGCATGTGCCCTGCATACATATGTAAACAAGCTGTGTAGCTTCTGCAGCTTCATACATTTTTAAGTGACTTGTGAATCACTTATGTTGTAGCTTTTTTATTAGTAAGTCTCTTGGATAACAGAGTCTGTTAAATGCTTACATTTACATGTCGATGTATATCACGCTGTAGCATGTTGCACATGTGGCGATCTGTCCTGCTTCTTCATACAATCTGATGAATGTGTGGATTAAAAGTGTTAAACGGTGTAAAAAGACATTATTGAGAGACCAAATGCTGAATGAATCAACACGCTAGAGTTTCAAAACCCACACACACCTTTCTGTGCGATTGAGATGTTTGTTTTTATTGAGAATAAAAGCATGCGATTGTTGCAGAGGACATTTCCTGTCTATGATTTTTTAATTTTCTTTTTCTGTGAGTCTGTGCCAGTGAAAGAGGGACCGAGCCGGTCCCGGTGAATTATTCATGGTGAGAAAATAAAAAGGTCATGTAGATTGAGTTTCATTTGTAGATGGAGAGGCAGATCTGTCTGAATGCAGATAGTGTGAGCAGATACCAGTGTCTGAGGACCAGAAATGTTTATCACTTTAATTCAATGTCACAATAGACGAAAATACTTTGTATGCAGTATAAATATCTGTATGCGCAGGGACAGACAGATGCGTGTGTTAACCATGTAAAACAGCAAGGTTTGATATTAATGTGCGACACGTTCACATACGCCTAACAAAACACGCATATCTGTTGAAAGAAACTCCAGTGCTTGTTAACACAAAAGTAAAGTTGTTTCAGAGGCAGACAAGGTCATTACATATCGGTGAAAATTATAAATACAAACTATTTTTCTGAATTTAAAATAAGATCAGGAAACTGTCTGTGATTTTGTGACTGAAAATATTGTTGCTGAAGATCAACCAAGCAGAAAGTCCCAGCTAACAGGGAACATTCTCAGAACGTTGGCTGATGTTGTCTAGAAGTTCTCTTCACGTTTTTGCTGTAACTTTAGTAGAATGTTTTTTAACATTATATATCATATATCTTAAATACATTATTGTTCATTTGTTAATGGAATGTTTTAAAAACATACTATAATGCTTTTATTCCAAGCCAAAACGTCAATGCAACATCTAAAACTGGACGTTTTGAACTAAACTAGAGCATTCACATTAACATTTGAATGTTTTTGTTATAAAATGAAAACGTTAGAGAAGCATTCGTACAACCTAAAATTGTTAGCTGTGATGCAGCTTTTTGCCTGTATGAATAATCATAATTTGAGCGTTGCACAGCTATTTGTTTTTATTTTGTTTATTTCTTATGATTGTGTGAGGGTGTTTGTGTATGTTACTGCTGGAACTCTAACTGTGATGTTATACACTGACACCTCATAAAGAGTCCCATCTTAAGTGTAACATAACACAGCTGTTTCACTGTGTGTTGTAAAGACCTCATTCTCTGGTTCTCTCTCTCTCTCTCTCTCTCTCTCTCTCTCTCACTCTCTCTCTCTTTCTCTCTCTCTCTCTCTCTCTCTCTCTCTCAGTCTCTCTCTCTCTCTCTCTCTCTCTCTCTCTCTCTCTCTCTCTCTCTCTCTCTCTGGAAAGCCAGATGGCTCCTGTCATACAGAGAACTAACAGAAGGAGAGTGAGAGAGAATGTGAAACTAATGAAATGGAGAAAGTATTTCAGGCAATGGAAGTGTGAGAAAGAGCACATCTGCTGTGTGTGTGTGTGTGTGTGTGTGTGTGTTTTGCTTCAGGATGGTGAGAATCAAAAGTGAAGATGTGTTAATTAGCTTGTTAATGTGTTGTTTGTTGTGTCTTGTTTGGTCATTTGGTACACACACACACACACACACACACACACACATGAAGATGTGTGGAAGATATTTTCAACCAAATAATTTTTTCCCGAAAAACATTTTCTGCCCTCTCATTGGCCCTTAGATTGACATGCTGTACCTTTAAGACTTCTGTATGCAAATGGACTTTTTATGACCTGCCAATCTATATGCTTGCAGAATGAATAACAATACCTCACCAAATTGCTGAGCAGGCATTCATATGCAAATGCAGGTGCTCATGGTTGTGACATCAGTACCAGGTCCTTATTTCTCATTTTAGCAGCTTTGTTTTAGGAGTGGTTGGCTGGGGTTGTGTTGTGAACGTTAGACTGTGTCTACATTCAACATTTATCTTTCTTTCCATGATGTTCTGTCTCAAACTTCTGGTTGTCTCTGCACTCCACCAGCTGTGTGTTCTGTGACCATCACGCTTGTGGCTAATGTTCAACATCCTCGGGTTTATTTCTGTGTGCATGTGTGCTCTGCCAATGTAACTTCTGGAAATCCTGTGAAGAGATTTGAAACAGGGACTATCAGCCTCAGTGTTTGGTCTGCTCTTAAATAGCTTAAAATAAATCATTCAGCGCCATGAGAAACTGCAGAAGCTCACATCTGTGTTGTCATTCTGTGTGTGTGTTTATGTTTGTATAGTGCTAATTGTTACATTTCCTTTTAGTCATTTAAAATACATTGGTGCAGTGAGTAGATGAAATGCTTTATTTGTGCAATTAGGTTCTTTTTGTTTGATGTTTGTGGAGCCATTCAGTTAATGTTCATGAAGTCTTTGTTTATTTATTTGTTCATTCATTTAAGCATCTGTTTGTTTGTTTGTTTGTTGTTGTGTTTGTTCCTCCTTTTTCTTCTCTGTGTGATTTAGAAACATGCACACAGTGTTCACATTATGTAAAGCTGTAATTGTAAAGCATAAAGAGAGAGTGAATACATGAGGGATAGAAAGAGCAAAAGAAAATAAGAGAGAAACGCAGGCGGAGAGATGAGAGTGGAAGGGAGAGGCTGGCGGTCTCTAACCGCTGTGGTCTCCAAATCATAAATTTAAGAGTGAGGGAGTGCGGCTGAAAAAAGGATTGGATCGAAAAAAAGAGCAGCAGAAGGGGGTTGTGATTGGGCGCGTGAGGAGAGAAACGGCACAAGTCGATTGAGCTGCCACTTGTGTGGGAATTTTTGACACTCTTCTGTATTACACGACTCGAAAATATTAATTCCTCATCTGGAGAGGTTTGTTTTAAAACCAGGGGGGTGAAAACGGCAATCCAATGGACGAACAGAAAGTGAGGGGGTAAAACGACAGACGAACCCAACAAGCTCATCTGTCCATCTGTGACCATTTCCGATCCTCAGCTCCTGACTGGAGACGAGCAGATATCTCCACTTACCCACATATGGAGGAGTGAGTGAGCAAGAGAGAGAGGGAGAGAGAGGGATACCCTCAGGACACAACACAGTAGAGCGTCTTTTTTCCATCCTCTCCCTCCATTTTTCACCCTTTTTTTGGGGCTGCTCTTCATGGGAGGAATGTGGAGGCAGAATTTTCCAGGCAAGACGCATGTTTCCAAATTTGTCCACAACGGAAAGTGTGTGTGTTTGTGCATGCATGCGTGTGTAGTTCTTTCTGTGTAGAAATGTCACAAGCGCCGGACTTGGCTGCGTTTTGTGACCTAACTGCAAACTCGTTCTGCATGTTGAAACACACACACACACACACACACACACACACACAGTGTATTGATCCTGTGCAAGTCATCATTAGTGTGTGTGATTGTGTGTGTTTGGACATTACGTCTCTGGCAAATAGATTGGGGGGGGTGAAGAAAAAGTGACGCAGCAGAGAGATGTTCTTATTAAACACACACACACACACACACACACACACACACCTGGTTTATTTCAGCTCCCGGGCGGTCAGTTAGTCATGTGCTCATGACTCTTTAAATCTGTTTTCCTGCGAATGTCTTTTGGCTTTAGAACAAAAATGTGTGTTTTCATTTCAAAAAGATATCGTGTGTGTGTGTGTGTGTGTGTGTGTGTGTGTGTGTGTGTGTGTGTGTGTGTGTCTGCTTTTTGTGTCTCAAAGGTGTGTGTGTGACAGTGAAAGATTAGGTTGCTTGGTAACCACAAGCAGCAGTTGACAGTGAGGTGAGGCATTTGGCTGCCAGCTTTTTATATCCAAGATTGCCACACACACACACACACACACACACACACACACACAGAGGTACACATCAGCTCTGTGGAAAACTCTCCTCATTTCCTTTTGTTTTTACAGACTTTTATTGTTCATGGGATTTCAAAGACACTATTGCATTAATCTCTGTTACACCTCTCTCTCTCTCTCTCTCTCTCACTCTCCTTTTCTCTCTTTTCATAGATGAAGCAGTATATTTTTAGTTCATGCAGTTCTGTCATTATTTACATTTATTTACTCTTATATTGTTTTAAAACTGTTGCTGTCATTCTTTTGTGGAACACATGCATTAAATGCATTAAAAGATGTTTATGTTGCTCTTTTTAACATACAGTGCCTGCAGACCGTCAAGATAAACAAAGCGCTGTTAAACTCAAGTCGTCCATACATGCACTTTATTTGTGGGTCGTGGACGCATCATTATACTTTAATGTTTCTGTTTGAGGTCCTGGTCACTGGTATCTCTGAATGGAAAAGAACAACATAAACGTTCTTTAAAAAAGAAAAAGATTTTGCCCACTGCTCTGTAATTGGATAGTGTTGATGTAACACTACGTAATAGGACTCTGTTTGTTTAAAAATCAGTGAGTTTAAGTTTGTCTTTTCTGTATGTGTCCAAAAAAGCTTTTAGCGTGGCCCGTCTAAGGTCTGAAATTGTTTATGGGTTGAAAAATGACCAGTCCCCACAGTTTGGCTGGGATGTGTACATAGGGATGTATAGGAAGTGTGAGTGATTCTGATCCTCTGTCTTTACTGTCTGATTTCTCCTCTGTTGCAGCAATCGCTCCACCGTGTCATTCATGTTTCTGTTTGATGTGCCCAGTGCTGATTTTAAAGTGTGCCAGAGCCCTGATCCGCACCAGCTCCCTCTGAAAAACCGAACCTCTGTCTTATCTCCAACGCAATTATTTTTTCATAATACTGATGTAAATAATATTTAAAGTTTTAAATGAAGCAAGGGAAACGACATGAGAAATATGTTTTTCCAGATGCCGTTAAATGAACCGCATTCATAACTCTGTCCATATGCTGTAATCTCCATGACAACAGGACTGGCAGGACAGGAAGCTCATGTTTCTCTCTCTCATTGCAGGTATAAGGCCTCAGATCATGAACGGCCCGATGCATCCTCGGCCACTGGTGGCGCTGTTGGACGGCAGGGACTGCACCGTGGAGATGCCCATCCTCAAAGATCTGGCCACGGTGGCATTCTGTGATGCACAGTCAACACAAGAAATCCATGAGAAGGTCTGGTCATGTGTGTGTGTGTGTGTGTGTGTGTGTGTGTGTGTGTGTGTGTGTGTGTGTGTGTGTGTGTGTGTGTATATATATATATATATATATGTATATGTGTATATGTATATGTATATATGTATGTATGTATGTGTATAACCTCAAATGTACAAAAACAAATGACTTATACTGGGTCTTACTTTTTTATTTAACATAAGGCCCACATGTATTCAAAGGTTTTAATATGAGGTTGTATTTACACTTTCACCTCATGTTAATTCAGTCTGTTTGAATCTCACATTGTCTGTCTTACACTTTAAATTGCTTTTGAATTTCAAATTGTTTATTTGGCATCATCTTTGTTTCATATTAAGATTTGTATGATTGTGTTTTATTGTTTGTTTTGAACTACAATTCAGTAGGTAATGGCACTGAATAAACCAAATTCTTGTTTAAATATAACAATAATAATAACATGAACGTTTCAGATTCTTCACTGAAAGTTCTAGTGTGTTAGAAAAGCTGTGATTGAAACGTTTCTCTGAGGTTTGTACTCTGGTTTTACAGCTGGAAATGTGATTGAAACGTTTCTCTGAGGTTTGTACTCTGGTTTTACAGCTGGAAATGTGATTGAAACGTTTCTCTGAGGTTTGTACTCTGGTTTTACAGCTGGAAATGTGATTGAAACGTTTCTCTGATGTTTGTACTCTGGTTTTACAGCTGGAAATCTGATTGAAACGTTTCTCTGATGTTTGTACTCTGGTTTTACAGCTGGAAATGTGATTGAAACGTTTCTCTGATGTTGTACTGTGGTTTTCTGCTTGTGTGTGCAGGTGTTGAACGAGGCAGTGGGGGCGATGATGTATCACACCATTACACTGACCAGAGAAGATCTGGAGAAATTCAAAGCCCTGCGAATCATCATCCGCATCGGCAGCGGATACGACAACATCGACATCAAAGCGGCTGGAGAGATGGGTGAGAGTTTAAATAACTGATTCTGATGAGGCATAAATACAGGAGCCACATTTACCAAACAGGAAATCTTCCACTCAGCTGCATTTTGTTTCCATAGGAAATAAAACATGGAAGAAAATTGCACTAGCTTTTGGCTCTCTACCGCCATCTCTGTTTGAAACATAATATTGCAGGTCACTTTACATGCTTTATGTATGTTGAAATCAAAGAAACAGTTCCCAGAAAATCTGACCTGACAGCTCAAATTCTAAATCAATATTATAAACGTAACAGTTGGGAATCGGGGTAAAGGAGACAGGTTTGAACACTGATCTGTCATGTACTTGCTAAATTTATTTTTGTTCGTTTTTTACCAAAAAAAGTTATAGATTGCAGTTTTAATACGACAGTAAATCAGCAGATATATTCATAACCTTTTCAGCACCTCGAGAGTAAATTGTATTGTGAAAAGCTTTAGAAAATAAGATGTAGACTGCGGAAAGATGTTTTGATTCTCGCACGCTCTGGGGTTTTGGCCTCAAAATGTTCTCCTCACATCTCTGACATCAAATGCTTCATCACAGTTGAGCTTTGTTCTGAGGAGAACTCTGCATGCAGTGAGCAGAACGTAGACGCTTGACAGTTGCTGCTAAGTGCCTCAAAAGAAACTTTCGAAGTTTCTTTAGAAGATGTGATGCCGTGAACCTCACACAATTGATCAAATTCAGTGACTAGTTCTTTAAAAGCGCAGAACTCAAACCTAACTTATTTCTAGTAAACTGTGAGTGTGTGCATTTTGTGTCAGTTATTTTGCATGCAGTATACTTCAGATGGTTTATGATTGGTTTGGGGGTTTGTGACTGTAGCCAGATATCGAGAGTTTAAGTACTTTATGTTTATAATAGTTTGTTCTGACTCAGATGGTGCGTTCATTCTGTCACTGATATAAATGTAACTCTTCATTTTTGTGCATGAATACGGACTCCTGTGTGTTTGTGCAGGTATTGCGGTGTGTAACATTCCCTCAGCTGCGGTGGAGGAGACCGCAGACTCCACGCTCTGCCACATCTTGAATCTGTACAGGAGAAACACCTGGCTGTACCAGACCATGCGTGAGGGCACGCGGGTTCAGAGCGTGGAGCAGATCAGGGAGGTGGCATCAGGAGCCGCCCGCATCAGGGGAGAAACACTCGGACTCATTGGCTTTGGTGAGAGAAAGAACCAACAGTTCTTTCTTTTTTTGGCAAAGTTTTACAATAACTTCCATTGCTTAAAGGAATAGTTCACACAAAATTTAAATTCTTCCATCATTTATTTACCTTCATGTCATTCCAGTCTATATGACATTTATTCTTTTATGGAAAACAAAAGAAGATATTTGGAGAAATGTCTCAGTGGTTTTGTTTCCATACAATGGAAGTCAGTGGGTGCCACAAAAAATCTTCTTTTGTGTTCCTCAGAAGAACAAAATCAAACAGGTTTGGAATGACATGAGGGTAAATGATGGAAGACTTTCTCTTTAACAAACATTATCTTATTAATGTACATTCAGATAAAAATGGTCTATATGACAGTTACTGTAGCTGAACTGGTAGAGCACAGAGCTAACAATGCCAAGGTCATGGGTTTGAATCCCAGGAAACACACTTTTGCTTCCTTTTAGCTTTGAGTGAGAAACTGATGATCAATTTTCATGGATCAATGGAAAAACTGGGTAGTGCTTTTCATTTTAAATATCCAACAATATATTGTGATTGGTGGATGTGTGTGTTTATTTCTGTGGTTGTGTATGTTTGTATTTGTCTGTGAATGTGTGTTACAGGTCGATCAGGACAGGCAGTAGCTGTTCGAGCGAAAGCGTTCGGCTTCAACGTGATCTTTTATGACCCGTACCTGCAGGACGGTTTAGAGCGCTCGCTGGGCGTTCAGAGAGTTTATACGCTACAAGACCTTCTGTACCAGAGTGACTGTGTCTCTCTTCATTGCAACCTAAACGAACACAATCACCATCTCATCAATGACTTCACCATCAAACAGGTATTTATATACAGCATAAATACAACATATACAGTATGTGACATTAAAGTCACCATGAAACAGAAGTGGCGACAGCCTTTTCTTCACTATGGAGACACATATCTCAGTGAAACGGCTTCTGGAATGAGAAAAAAATGTAGGTCAGGACTTGATTTTGTTCTGTGGGAATTGATTGGATCATTGGAAGTTGGAGGGATAGAAACGGTCTGGTCATTGGACAGTCAATATAGCCCCGCCCTCAGCAACAGACAGACATCATCTAAAAGATTCTGATTAAAGATTATGAGGGCACATGAATTAAAAACTTTAAAAAAGTGCATTTTAATTTCATGTTGACTTTAAATTTCTTTTTGTAGTTATTGTTATTGTACAAGATTCATATGTGTACATTATTAAATAGAAGCAAGTTTTATAATCATAAAGCTTTCATTAAAATGTAGCAACTTTCTCACCTCCCTAAAAACTTTCCTGCTGATAAAATCAAGACCTGAAAAAATATATAGACCAATAAAACCAGTGCTCATTTTTTAATATTCCTTATAAACGTCTTGCCCTAAATTATGTCAAGATGAATATTTTCTTTTACGAGGAAATGCATCCAAGTTAAACATGCTTGTTTCATGTCAACGTGAGCGCCATCTTGTTGCCGCTGTGTGAACTGACCTGCAGGCCTGACCTGAGGTGTGTTTGAATGTCGTGTGCTGTGCAGATGCGGCAGGGAGCGTTTCTTGTGAACACAGCGCGGGGGGGTCTGGTGGATGAGAAAGCCCTGGCACAGGCTCTGAAAGAGGGCAGAATACGGGGTGCGGCCCTGGACGTGCATGAGTCTGAACCCTTCAGGTAACGCTTGCCACAACACAAAGTGACAATCACCAGAGCTGCGATGCAACAAAATGCAACAAAGAAATCTGTAGCATCAAGAAGTTGTATGTCTCAATACTGTCAAAATGTCTTAAACTCAAAAGAATATGATCCACATATACTTTGTGTACGTAGAATTTATCTCATTTTGTCTCCCGTGTGACCGCGCCGGTTTCTCAGTTTTTCTCAGGGTCCACTGAAGGACGCGCCCAATCTAATCTGCACGCCACACACGGCGTGGTACAGTGAGCAAGCCTCGCTTGAAATGAGAGAAGCTGCGGCCACTGAGATCCGCAGAGCCGTCACCGGTAAGGCCATCATTTCCTCCTTAACTCTGTTCTTAACCCATCAAAGATTGTTCTTCACACTGTCTGCTGGTAATTCAGTGTCAAATGAAAACAGCATTGATAGACAATTTTAGCCACAGGTGACAGAAGATTAAAGTGTGAAAATCTTCCTTTGACACAGATAGTGTGTAAGATGTGCCAGCAGTAATGTGATATTTGCATATTGAATTGTGATTGGTTTAAATCAAACTCTTCTGACTAATAAAGAACTGAGCTGTCATTGAGTCTTTTAAGAAATCTTACACTTATCTGTACTTTGGTTTCTCCTCAAACTATCATTTCACTAAAAATATGTATTATAAATATTTATAGAAATATTTAAACATTTTAAATTTTGCAAGCAAACATTTCTTTGCTGCCGTTCAAGAGTCGGTTTATAAGTAATGCATATGTAGTCTTCAAATAACCTCACGCTCCGTCCCACAGCACCAGTTTTACTCACACTGTCCCTGTTTTATGGATTTGTTCTGGTTTTCAGGTCGTATCCCAGAAAGCCTCAGAAACTGTGTTAACAAAGAGTTTTTTGTCACCACGGCTCCGTGGGGGGCGATGGAGCAGCAGGTACATCAGGAGCTCAACGGTGGAGCCTACAGGTGAAGAAGAGCTCAAAAGAAACAGCTGCCATATCACATGCTGTCAACACATTTCATTCACCACGTTTACCATTTCAAACACTGTTGTTTCCCATTCCCATTCACCGTGGGCAGTCAAGCAGTCTTCATTAGTCTGTCTGTGTGTTGTGATGGTTTTCCCTCCAGGTTTCAATATGTAAATAAACAGCTCTGTCTGACCAGAATGTTACCACTGTTCTTCTCTGTGGCAAATGTTAATGACCTTTAACACCTGCATTAACTTACTAGATCACCTCTAGTAATCCTCTATGACCCTTATGATCGCTTACACAAACTAACCTCTCATTATTCTCCATTTATAGGAAAAGTTCAGCCACAAATTACAATTATAATGCTTATTTGTCCTCATGCTGTTCTATGACCCGTATGCTCTTCATTTCTACTATGGAATAGAGCTGTTACCATATACTTTTAAAAAGAAAGGTTCTTCACAGCAATGCCATGGAAAAGCCATTTTTGATTCCCCAAAGAACCATTCAGTCAAAGGTTCTTAAAAGAACCATTTCTGTCTTGCATTTTTGTAGTCTAAAGAACCCTTTTCCACTACAAAGAACGTGTTTTGAAACAGAACGCTTCTACAGATGTTAAATGTTCTTTATGGAGCCATACAGCCAAAAATGGTTCTTCTATGGCATAATAAAGCACCTTTTTTAAGAGTATTTAGCAAAAATATGTTTTCGGATAATGCTGAAAGAATTACAATTATTGGTGAACTGTACCTTTAATTCTCCCACTCACAAATAAACACACATATAAACTCAGTCTCTGCCCCTGATTGTGTTGCTCAGTCTGATTGCTTTTCTCATTCAGCAGAGTTGCCCAGCCTCTGCCAGCTGTTTCTCCTGGTGGCCTGCAAGACAAAATGTATACTTAAACAAAAAACACAGGTAAATCGATTTAGAGAGTAAAACCAGATCTGTGAAGGGCGGCGCACACAGATGATGAACTCAGTGTAATTCTGTTTCTCTGGTCTTCGTCTCAGGTTTCCTCCTGGTGTGGTGGGCGTGTCTCCTGGTGGCATGGGTGGTCAAATAAAGGGCATAATACCTGGCGGGGTGTCCGGTGCCCACCCCCTGCCTCCGGGCACCCAGCCCAGCCTCGCCCCATCCCTCACCCAGCTCCTCAAACACAGCGAGCACAGAGAACACCTCGCCAAGTCGTAACCACGGCAACTGACCGCAACTGAACGCTAGTCAGCAGTGCGTCATTTAGCAAAACTGCAAATCAGAGACAGTAATTGAGTGAACAAGCAATCAGCTGCCCTGAGCATCACCAGTGACCGGACTCAGATGTCTCTCCACTGTCCTGTTTTTATTTTTGGTTTCATTTTTATTTTGGAGGGAGAACATCATTTCTACTTGTTGACCTGCAGGTGGCCAGTGCTTTCTTGTAGGGAGGCGTGGTGATGTGTGATGGCCACTCCTCTTTTCTTCACCAATCACAAAGCTTGAAATGTTGACGACCTACGTCTTCTTCCTCCTTGCCTTATATGGGCATGTAAACAGAATTCACAGCAATTAGTGAGATGTTTCGTCATTATCAACATTGTTTGTTTCTTAAAATCTACAAATTTAGTGCTTGTCCTCTATGTTTCAGTGCTAAAAATTCTTGATGATAAAATGTATATATGTATATATCTTGATGATATATATATATATATATATATATGTATATATACAGTGTATCTATTAGGAGAACAGACAGAGCTAAAGGCTGTTTTCTGCAAAAATGAAGATGATGATGAGATTATGAGCTTTTATCAACAGTTTGAGTAGCTGACCTCTCGTTTACAGAATTGCACAAATTCAACAACCAGCAGCTCAGAAATCACTCCTGATTTATAATTTTATCTTACTTTTCTGTCAAAACTGGTTGTCATGATTTATGAAATTTTATCCGTCTGGTTTTTAAATGTTCAAAAACAGAAATTTCAAATTAATTTTTGGTGAGGAAAATGATTTTGATTTTGTATTCGATTTGAGTGTGGTAAAACTCCCAGAAAGATGGCAGCTTACATGGAAAACTAAAGTGAAAACATGTCCCGTCTCAGGAACAAGTTATTCCTCTTGAGTCTAGAACCAGGAATAAAGCGACAAGCTTATGGAAACTTTCTCTTTTCTCCGTCAGCCCGCCCGTTCACTCTGAAGTATTTTTATAGATCAGACATCCAGTGTGTTTTGGTGTTGAATGTATGGCAGTTCAATTAGATTTGTATTGTCTAGTTTAATGTTTTTGTAACCAAACTCTCCTGTGATCCGTTTCCTTTGGGTTGTTTTTGTGGAAGCGCTCTGTTTGGAGCACATTGTGTTGTTTTATATGCAATATTCTGAGATTCCTGTAGCCAGCTGCAGTCAGGCTGATTCAGGAACTGTAGGTTCTTAGTTTTCAGTGTATTTGTATTTGTTTATTGTACCGAGGTGAACATTTAGCATACAGTACAATTCAAATAAAAATACCATTCTGACTTTCTATCTTGTTATTGTGCTTTTGTTTTTATTAAAGTTACGGATTGCAGTTTTAAAATGAGTTTTATCCACATGAATATCCAGTGAGTGACCCTCAGAGTAATATGTGTGACCACCACAAGGGGTCGCTGCGGTGTAACGTTTGAATTTATCGTTTTATTCTTTATATATGTATTTTTACTCTTAAACAAATGAATTCAAATATATTTTAAGGTTGATACTTGGTGTTTGTCCTATAACATCTGACCAGTAAGTTTATTTACAGTGTTTGTTACCCTTCTTTATCTTGTTTTTGTATTTCAGTTTCTGCTGGAATAGTTAACATGGACAGACACATTACAATGTCTGAGGCCTGCTGGTGACATTAAAACGAAAGATATTCTGGCATTAAGTTTTAATGTGTGAGAATAATGAAAAACACGCATGCAGAACCAAATGTGAATACAGCCGTGTTCTTATAAATCAGTACATTAGACATTTGAGATGAATGACAAAAGTGGCTCAGTTTACCTTTATTATAATCAGCATTATTGTATTGTATTGTATTCTGGTTGTTTTTCTCAGAGTATCGCAAATGGAATTGTGGCAATATTGGTCTCAAGGAATAAAACCAACTGGAAACTGGTAAGTAACCTGTCTGAGTATTAGTGACAAGTACCATAACTCTTGGGGTTTATCAGCTGTATTGCGGTATATACCAGTTCGCAAACACAATAAAACACTGTGTCCAAAGGCTGCACAATATATTAAAATACATTGAGATGTGGTGTTATATTCTACATTCAGTTATATTTAGTTATATTCTACATTTGTTGTTGTATTCATTGTTGGTGATGATTAACTTTTGTGTAATTTCCAAAATATGCTGGTGATTATTAATATTTTGTGTGTGATATGTTATTGTGCTTCGGATTTCACAAACAGAAATGTGATGTTTTAACTCTTTTATGAATGCCAGCTGATGTGCCACATACACTTTATGGCTCGTAGCCATGGAAACACAAGTATGTAGCAGTGGGTTGGGTTCATTGTTGGATTTGGTGATGTGAAGTAAAACTCACATCCAGTGTGATTAATATAAAATATTTACATAGAGATGTGACGCTGTCAGAACAACATGATTTCTCAGTGTGACAGTGCTTTAGTTTCATTTCACAGCAGTTTGTTTTATCTTTGAGAGTCTCGTCATTTCAGTGCAGACTTTGTTGTCTACCTTTCATCTTGTTACTTTTTAAACACTGTTTTTATGTCACTGTTTTCAGTGTGCAATTCCAATAATACAACAGATATAATGCATGACTTGTCTAAACCTTTTCTGCCACATTTCCTTAAGATGAAACAAAACACCTGCAGCAGTTTCAATGGCTTTGAGTTTTATATTGTGTGCTGTGTGATCTTGCACTGCTTTATGATTAGTAATCATTTTATAAAGATAATGGGGAAAAGACATGGTACACTAACCTAATTAATGATGTCACTGACATGTCCAATTTACTTTGAGAGAAATGGTATATGTAAACCCCTAATATACATTGAGCTATATTATCTATAAGGTGAGGTTATACATGATAAGTATTTACTCTGCATTAGTCTCTGAGTGACGTCACGTCCCGGGCATGCGCAGAAGCTACTGAACATTTCTGTTTTGGTGAAGGCAGAGTGGTAACAGGAGCCTTAAATGGGCGGGGCTTAGCGGACCGGGCGTTGGATCTAATTGGTCAGGTACGATGGGTGTCACTAATATTTATAATAATATTTATATATATATATTTTTTAATATTTTACTGTGTACTATGTATGGCTATCGAAGGTTTTCAGTATCATTATTCAAATGTAATTTACTCTCCATGCCGTCGCTGTAAAACACGCAGTTTATTTGGTCACGCGGAACCTGCTACGTTTTTCAGCGCTGGCGAGCTCGGGCCAATCACGTTCATTTGTAATGACTGAATAACGCGAACTGCACGAATGAAACAAATGACGTAATTGCTGTTTAGTTGCTATTTAAGGTTATTTATCTATTTAAACGCACGATGAGTGCAAAGTCATTCATTTAACATCACAATGACGTGATGAAATGAATGCAACTCAAGGATGATGCGCATTTTGAGCCTCCAGGCGCCCCCTGGCGGACAACGAGCCGCTTCGGAGGAGGCAGCTCACGGTAATGTGTGCGGACAGCAGCCGTGCACGAAGCTCATGTTGTTCATCCGTACCGGTCAGCGTGATCCCGGAGACACTGTAACCGGAGAACGGACGTGACTGTCGGTGCTGCAGTCAGACCTGCTGCGGGACTCCACACGGAGAGACATGCGGAGTAAACCCGGTCTGCAGACGGTAAAGTTTGATATGCATCCTTCTGCATGCTCTGTTCAGTGATATTTACAGACATATGTAATGATCATATGCTGTATTCATGAAATGCATATGTGCATTTTATGTCTGCATGTCTGAAACCTTCAGTGTGTGAAACATCCCGGATTACATGGACGGGGAGTGTCTGTTTTAATTTAACAAGTCATTTCTGGAAGGGTTCATGCAATTAATTGTAATTAAGCACATTGTCCAAAGTATTATTAGTACTGTAGTACATACATCTGTGCAGAGTTGTGCATGCTCTGCTCAGTCATTTATAGCCCATACAGAATTATGTTTTGATCATATCATATATTCTGATGTTATATGATCATGCATATGTATATTGTTAGGTTTCTGTCTGGAAATGTATATTTGTTTAATGCATGCATGTTTGTTTAATGCATCTTACACTGTAGTCCAGCATGACGTACACAATTATTACATTTGAGAATTGTCTAAAAAACATATATCTAAAAAATGTATATAATGCATAGATCTGCTTTTTGTCGAATAATGAAACAATATGAATCCATATGCATTTCACGTGTCTGGTGCAGAGGTATTAGATTGAGTAAACAGTTATTAATTATTATTATTGTGTTTGAAATGATAGTCATGATAAAGAGTTTGAGCCGGTTACTGTTTACCTGGAGCAGGTCAGCTTGTGTTTGTGTGTTTGGACATGTTGTTATGGGAATGGGCCATTTACACTGACTCCAGTTAATTCAGATTTATCACAATCAGGATTGAGAGTGGCCGAGTGAGAACACAAGTGTGTGAAAAAATACTGAAGCTGTATAATGTCCTCAAATCTGACACATCCCACAGATTACATGGACAACATTACATGTAGCATTCCATGCATTTAATTTGAATTAAACAGATTGTAGAAAATTATATTTTACACAATACATACATGTTGAATAGATTTCATTTTACTGTACAATGAAATGTCATATTTGTTTTTTGCTTGGGGGGGATATAATAAGATTCACCCACGTAATGGACGGTTGGTTTTGTTGAATGGCTGTTTTAACAGCTGTTAAATCACCTGCCTGCTAAACCAACTGTTTACTAGTGAGGTTTTGCTTTACCAGACACAAAACTAATGAAGTTAACCAGTTCAACTGAATTATTTGTTTATTTGCACAATGACTTCAGGTGAGTCTGGAAATGTGGTCCAACAGTCCAACAGAAACGTCCTGCTTGTATTGTGTTTTAATGTATGTTATATGTTGTTACAGGGATCTAGTTTCAGTTGTTGTAGCCTCGTCCCAGAGCTCCGATTGAAGGGGCTGTTTTAGACCACCCTGACAGAAGACAGCTTCTCATTCATTCAGTGTGCTTGTATGAAGCTCCAGCATACATGAAGACTGTTCAGGATTCTGATGAAAGCGTGTGCTGACCCGAGACGGCGGTCAGCAGGCAGGTATCCACAGAGACTGGATCTAAAAGAGCAGGACAGATGAAAGCAGGCATTCGCACCTGTTTACCTTACACACTGTGGGTGTGGCAGATACCCAGCGAATAGGGAACGTTCTCGGAACGTTGGCTGACATTCTCAAAAAGTTCTCTTAAAGTTATCAAAAACGTTCTTGCAGGACTGAACTTTTTGTAATATTATTTATATTTGATCAAAAACGTTATTCTAAGTTGCTAGTAGAATGTTTTAAAAACATTACAGACTTGTATGTTTAACTAACCAAGCAATAATGTTAATACAACATGTAAAAAAAAACCTGGACTTTCCCAGAACATTCAAAATAACATTGTTAATGTTTGTGTTACCTAATGGAAACGTTAGGGAAACATTCTCAACCTAGTTGTTAGCTGGGTATCTGCGTAGAAAATAAGCCTTTGTCTTTGTCTGGCCCCACTGTTCGATCTCGCCCCACTATTTTATTATATGGGGCTCATCCTGGATTTACCTGCTGCAGCCCGGTGCTTTGGAAGCATGTGGCTCTCTGGTGGCTCTGTGGCTCTTCTGATGGTCTTGTTCTTCACCACCTGTCTGGGCATCCACATGGACTCCATGGGCAGTCACAGCATGTTCACCTGTGAGGCGATTGGTCTACGGATGTGCCAGGATCTGCCCTACAACACCACATTCATGCCGAACCTTCTGAACCACTATGACCAGCAGACAGCCGCTTTGGCCATGGAGGTGAGAGAGAACCAGTTTATCTGTCTTACACTGCTGGGATGAGGTGGGCCAGAAGAAACGGGCGTTGTCATAGAGATTGTTGTCATGGAAGCGGTTGCTACTTTGATAAGCTTGAATAATTAGAGCCGCAGATGGCTGGTAGCTTTTAAAAGTTCTGATAATTATTTATAAACAACAACGTGACGGGCTGAATTGTATCTGCTTTTTTTGGGGTTTGTGAATTCGTTCGTGACTTGTGTTTGGGCATTTCGATGAACTGTGTCTGTTTTGGATACACACTCTACTTTTGTGTGCACTATTTGATCTGAGTGTGTTAACTAATCTGCAGCTGCTCTGTCCGGTGAGCTTTCGACCTGTAGGTTAACATCTTAATTTAAGGCTGTAGCTTTTGCTCTTGTGTGGACAGGTGTCTAAAGCATTTATTAATGAATTTGTGCATTTGGAGATGCGTATAATCTTTAAGTAACTGAGTACAATACAATACATTTTAAAGGATTTCCATGGCAACCCTTTTTATTTGTTAATGAACAAAGTCTTGAATTGTTCTGAACAGCTTGTTTTGATGTCCAGTACTCTGTTTCTCTTCTCTCGTGTGTCTGTGAGTCAGTAGATGTTTGTTCAGGTTTTTAAGAGCCGCTGCAGCTCTTTTGATAACTCATGATCTGTATAAACCGTCATGAGATCCATCATGTTGCCTGCAAGTTTTGTGTGTGTATCTGAATTCAGTGTCCTCAAGTCAACAGGGACAGAAGATAATGTCTCCTACATGAAACAGAAGATAAACAAATTGCTAAATGTCATTAACATAAATTGTAAATGGTGATTCTGATGAATATATGTTAATGAATAATACATTAGCATAGTTTTATAATTAATTCAGTAATTATACACCTGAAGTATGTAAATTCTGTGCCACTGGTGTCAAAATCTTTGACTTTTTTTAACCTTTCTCCAAATGCTGCATTAGATAAACAGATAATCCTCCTTTAAAGTAGGAGGATTATGAGCTTGAAATTACTTTTAAAAAATTATAAGTGTAAATTTTGATATTTATTCATTGGAAAATTTGTATTTGTTGTACTAAGAATGCACCAAACACATCACACACAATATCCTGTGAAACGCTGTCGTGTGAGGAGTGAAATGTTTGTCGAGTGTCATTTATTTCATGTGCTAAAGACACAAATGATTCATAAAAGTGACGCTCTGATTATCTCCCACAATGGCTGGACTGAAATGAAGCGTGAGCCCATGCGCTTCTGTTTCAGTCGATTAACTCCAGTGAGGAGCAGAATTGTTTATCTGTGCAGTTTGTGCAGGGCTCTGATGTAGATCGAGTCACGTGACCCCGTGATGTGTTTGGCCATCCATCTGTCAGGGGCGTCGAGTTTCCCTTGTGGATGTGTATTACATCACCCTGAGATGCCCTGTTAGTGAAACCCAGCCTGAGGCTGTGAAAACTATCCTTCACCACCTCTGGATTTGCCCCAGTAACACCTCTGTAATGAAGTGGGTTGTCCACTGTCCACCCTGAGCAAATATCAGGAATAAGTTATCTGAAGTGCCATTTCCTGAAATCCAAAAATCCTATAGTCTTAACCAGAATGTATGGAAATTATGGCACACAGATGAAGACGAGTCATTTGTCAAGGCAGCAAATATGTTTATATTTATGTTTGTATATGATACAGTTAGAATTCCCAGTTAATTCCCTTTAATTTCTGTAATTTTCCATCTTGGAATGTTTCCAAAATTCCCCTGCTTTTCAACTCTATGCATAACACAGTAAAACCTGTTTTAACAAACTGTTGCTTTATTCGGGCATGTTTAAGCCCTTTGGCTGTTTTATTGGCTTGTGTTTAAAGGGAGTATTAACCTGTTTTGTGCACAGAACACATTGGCATCATTTGAAAAGATTCATTTATGAAATTGATTCATTCAGATAAAAAATGATCATTCAAAATTTCTGTAAAGTCATCACTCAGAAGTGTGACCAGCGTTTCCTGGCTGTCATTTTACACTTCAGTTTTGTTGTACACTTCAGTTCAGCCGATGAGCGATTACAGATGAACCAGAAGAAAACGTGAGTGATGTTTCCGGGCTTTTAATCAAGCGTGCCGTTAATAAAGCAAAAAGCACTCGCCCGTTCCACCCGTTCTGACAGTGTTCAGCGCGCTCCGTTCAGCATGTTTTGACAGATGTAGTAGGTCAAGCAGGTATTTCACGCATGTAGAAAATAGTGTTTGCAATACTAAAAAATCTGCTGTTTTTGCAAGCACTGTTTTCCACTGGAAGCAGCTTGATAAAAGATGATGCATAAATAAATTTCGTACAGCGCTGTATTTTTAAAAGGGCGTGTAAGTTAAAAGTAGTTCAGCTTTTAAACACTTGAATGTGTCTCGTGTGAACTGAATGATTTCAGACTGAAATAATTGTATTAGTGTCATTGTGTTCATATGAGACGTCCTGTCGTTTTTGTTTTTTCTTCTGAGGTGGACTCAGATCTCTCTTTCACCATCTCCTGTTTTCTCTCTCCCTAACTGGTAGATGTGTCACCATGGTAACAAACCTTAATAGTACATCTCAAAAGCACAAGAGTGTTCCCAGGAGGTGGTCTCTCCCGCTGACCCCTGACCTCTGAGGATGTCCCGGATAATATTTTTAGGTTGTAAGAATGTTTCCATATAATTCCATATATAACGTTCTAATAACGTTACATATAAAGTTCAGCCAGTAACTTTGAGATAACTTCTCAAAGAAGTTCTCAAAGACTCTTCTACAGAAGAGCCAGTTTCTACATGAGGGTTACCATGGTGGAGCTGTAAAAAACAGGGAGGGAAGGCAGCACAGAGAAACATCTGATCTCAGTTTTAAAGATGGTTGAATGACAGGAGACGAGTGTGGGAGTGAGATTTCCTTTCTTTCATCTGTCTGTCTTTCAGAGCTCAGATTAAGGAAATAACTCTGCGTTTGGCCAATTTTCCCATTCAGGACGGCTGAGTCTTTCACTGCAGTGTGAATCAGGGCCATTCTGCGGCTGCAGAAAGAGTTTATCTTTGTTGTTGTTCTGGGGGGAGACAGGATGTGTTTTATTCTCTGTCCCCAAACTCCACGTTTGATTTACCCTGTTCAGGGCGAACAGCATGTTGTCGTGTCACTCACAGGGACCGTTTGCTCCTTGTTTTAAGTCACTCAGTGTGGGGAAAACGGCTGAATAAATCTTGCATTTAGTGAGTCCTGCACCAGTGTTTAAGAACAAAGCTAAGCAAATCTCTAAAATGTGAACAGTAATAATAGTGACGTTCGCCGCAAATCATTAAAGTCTGCATGAACCCGAAGCTGCAACCAACTTTAGTTTTCTGACGTACTTCAAAACGAAATGGGAAATATGGAGGGTGTGGCTTGTTTTTTCCACTGGGAATTGATTGGCTCCAGAAAAGTAGGCGTTTCAGGGCTCTCAGCAGACTGACTGTTGGAGGGGGGAGTGGTTAATAGCTCTGGCTCCGCCCAAGCTGTCAGACTGACGTCATCAGAGAAGGTCTGTTGTTCCAGAGGGAAGGTACATTTTCAGATTTGTTTGTTAAACAGTTATGACGAATAAATAATTTATAATAATCCATAAAAAATAAGATAGTAAATTTGAATTTTATGGTGACTTTAAAAGTTATAGATGAATAATGATGAAATGCTGCAATAAAATGTAGTTTATTAAACTGAACTAAAATCTTAAAGGTTTCTCTCAGCTCATTTGTAACATTCATTACATCATATTGCATCAGTTATTGTGATCTACTTACAGTAACCAGCAGTTTGATTTCATATCTATCTATGTTTTGATATCATATCTATGTTCTGATATCATATCTATCTATGTTCTGATATCATATCTATCTATGTTCTGATATCCAGACTGTTTTCACACAATGGTTATGGGAATTAATGTAAGATCTGTTATTTAAACTGGCTGCTTGTAATGTAATTAAATGACTAAGGACCAGTCAGAGCCCTGCATCTCACACACACGCCCAGTAGAGGAAGGGGGGTGGTTCTCGTATTATTATGTTCATATCCTTTGACTTTGTAATCCTGAGAGATCACAGCTCAGTTTTCCTACAAACCGACCCTGTGCAGGGTTGGCAAACTGGATTTTCCACTAGCAGAAGTTGCGTTTGCTTGGGTTATGCCACCTGCTCCATGAGAGGGTGGGGGTGTTTCCGTTTAGGGTTCGATTTCATCCTTAATTTGCGTCTTATAAACCTGTTCATCCAGACAGCTGCAGTCGTACCTCCACCCAAGCCACAAACAACAACATAACTAGTATTACTATGTTTTTCCAACATAATACCATAGTAGAACCACAGTAGTCTTGGAAGAACTGTGAGTGTATGGTAATCATTCAGCACCGTAGTATGTATGTCATTATTGTACTGCAAAACAAAATGGGTGCCTGTCTTTTTTCAGATATATGTCCCTTATTTTATGTCTGTTTCTTCGGTTTCTGTAATACAGTAAGTGGATAAAATTCTTCACATATTATTTTTCTCACCAGTAGCTGAAGGAGCAGTAAAAGCAGGCAGCTATATTCTGAGAGCTTGCAGTCTTTCAAAGGTTACCCCTATTCATCGATTCTTCAAATGAATCATGGGTCTGACAAAAGAAAAACAGGCAGAAACTTAATCCGTCCATTTCAGTGTTAGAGGAGTGGCGGTTGGCGACTATGAGAGACAAATGTGTTCTTTTGCATCCATGCCAGACCCCCCGTACCTTGAGCCGAACCTCCCACACTGTCTGAGCTCTCTGGCGTGTCAACAGCGCATTCACATAAACTCTGAGATGTTTTAATTACCCATTCCACCCTTAGACATGCAGATTAGGCTAAATAATATGTGTGAGGAGAATGTGTGTGAGCGATCTTAATTACACCTTCCACGTCCCTCTAACAGAGAAGACAAAAAGATTTTTCACATTTCTCACTGCAGGAAACTGCTCTCTTATTCTTCCTGCATGTTTCTTCACAGCGGAAAAAAACGTAATCATTGTGTTTATAGATTATATTAAAATATATAAAGCACAGACACTGTGAAGATTTAAAGAGTAAATCTAATGACATAAAGAAAGGTGCAGATTATTGCAAAAATAAGAATGTAAATGGATCGTCGCATTTTATGGCATTAAAATTCTTTTCATGACTGAATTATGAACTTTTCCTTTACAAATTCTCATTATCATGACAGAAAATATAAAAATAGAAAATATGTTTATTAAAATTACAACCAGAATAATGTAATTAAATTACAAGACAAGTATTACAATGATGTACAATACAATTACAATTGTGTCTTATAAAGGTACTGGACAGTAAATTTATTTTGTGCTTTACAGTAATGACAATACCTCACAGTTGTCTTTGTGTCTTTATTGTGATTTTGTCATAATGCTGCAAAATAACCTTCATTTTCTTGCTTGTATATTTTATTATCTTTTGCTTTTGCTGTGAAATATGATCCAGACATGACTGCAACAGTTAATCGAGTCATAATGTATTTGAGTTGTTTCTACACTGTTGAACTGCATTTCTGCGCCTGTTTCGTGCAGAACTCGCTGCACGTTTTAAAGGCGGATGAGTGGAAGACTGTGATTTGTTCAGTGAGTCCTGCAGCTCTTGATGTGCAGTGACATGAGAGCAGAGACCCTGCAAGGTTATTAGAAGAGGAATCATGTAGGAGTGAGGTCAGCAAGGGCGAGACTCACCGGGAGTCATAGAGAGAGAGAGAGAGAGAGAGAGAACGGTGTGTAAATCTCTGTCTCTCTGTAATATACTGAATGTAAGTGCTGGCTCGTGATTCTAAGTGCACAGGCGTGTTGAAATACTGAGAGAGATTTTAGTCTGTCAGATGTTTGTCAGCTAATGGAGGCCGGGGGAACACTTAGACATCAGGGCTGGGCAATATAGCTATGAGACTTTATATCTCAATGTTTTTCAGCCTTTTAGTGAGATTTTATATATATCCTGATATTTATTGATTTTCAGGAAACTTAATGGGCAGATAAAAAGTGTTTCTCTAACTCAGTGGGGAAAGCATTATGTTAGCAGGTTGTGGGTTTGAATCCCAGGAAACACACATACTGATTTAAAAAACACAGAGCTGAAATGCCGGATAAATGTAAATGTAAAAGTGCATTCAGATGATCACAATTTACAAGAAGTTGCTTTCATTTGAAATCAGTACCAAAACGAAAAAAGAAAAGAAAATATTTAGTAACATACACGCAGCCCTACTAGACAAAAAACCCTCCAGAGATTCCACGTGTCATTAACTGAGTCTCTCTTTATTCATTTTAAAGTGCTGCGTCTTCTCTCTTTTGATGGATGTGTGATGCTCTCGTTTCTCTTCTCTTCAGACAGCATTAACTCTCAGGATAAATTTGGCAGCGCTGCATTTGTGTCAGCATGCTTTCGTGAGGGTTTTATCGCATACTCGCTGAATAAAAGACTCTGATCTCTGGTCTGTTATTAGAGTAAAGCGCAGAAAATGGCATTTCACACTCCAACAACAAGAAGATTTATGTCCTTATAGTGGCGTCTCTATTGGCCAATGCGGAGTTTGTATTGCTTAGACAGAGATATTCTGCGGTTATGTACATTGTGGTTATATATGTCTGCTGCTGTCTACAAACTATATTTTAAATATATTTAAAATAAATTTTGCAGACTGTTCAGAATTATTACTTGTTGAAAACGTGGCATTACTTTATATCTCGTTCAATTTAAATAGGATGTGTTACCAGACTTCTCAGCTGTGAAGGAGGGAAAGATTTTCACCTGGTAATAATGTAAGTTTTGGTGCGTTTCTCACACAGAGCTTTCTTATAGCTTCAGGAGACTCTGAATATAGAGCGCGAGTCATATAGAGGACTTTCATGGTACTTTTTTGTCATATTTGTGGAGCTCAATAACTGCAGTGACTTTCAAGAGTCAAAAATCAGCTAAATATCCGTTTTGTGCAGAAAAAAGGAATTTATGGGTTTGAAACAACATGAAACAAGTGAATGATTTTTGGTTGAGATGTATTCTCACAGGCAGGAGGCCATGGTGTTTGAACTCAAGTCTCTGTCTCAGCGCTTGTAAATTGAAGCCTCATCCCATTGTTGCTCCGAGCTCTTTTTGATGTAGTTAAGCATGCATCAGTTTTGCTGCACAGCTAGACTTGTGTGTTGTGATCGCCTCTGCTAGAGCAGCACGAAGAAAGAAAGAAAAGAAGAAAATGTATATAAAATGTAAATAATGCGGTATGCAATATGCTAATGGATAATATTTGTAAAATCTTTTTAAATTATATTAAAATATATTTAAAAACTAAAAACTGAAGACTGCTCGTTCAGTTTAGTTCTTCTATATCACCAGAGCAAAACGTCATCCTGCTAAATAGGAAGGATATTGAAAATCAATACACATTTGCGTTCAGTCTCTACGGGGAGAAACATGTCAGCACTGATTCTGATTGTGTTGCTGTAGCTCAATTACTGATACTGGAGTCCGACAGAAGCTTCTCGTGTTTCATTTGTCACTTTAATTTACTCGCTCCAGCGGCAGGGTCAATATTACACAGGCTAGGCTGCTTTAATTATTGATGAAGCTTCTATTTGTTCCTCATTTGCATGCGGTGGGTTTTGAAACGTTGTTTTGGAGTTTTAGTTTGAAATCTTTATTCCCCAGCAGTAGTCTGGTGTCTTTGTCTTGGTGGGAAACTTTAATTTATGCAAATATCTGTAAATATTGTTCCACTCAGGGATTAAGTTTAGCATGCGGTTCACTTTATGCGTGAAGGAATGCTTTCCAATGCCACGGCACGTTAATCTCTCGATTCTTTCCAAAAACACAGCCGTCGCAAAGAGATGGACCCCAGCAGGAAGTGTATGCGTCTTGGCTGGCCCCAGGTGGAAACTCATTGTCTGTTCCTGCAAAGATTTGAATTTACATACCCAGCTCTGCAGCTGCTCTCTTTCCCAGCATGCACTGGGACCCTTCAGGACACAAAATTGTTCTTAAAGCTGCCAAACTGGCCTGTAATCCCGCAGTAGAGAATCAGGTTACTGTACCCAGACAACTGCTTGACTGTATATTTGGCCAAATATAATGTTTGGATGAACATTTTATGGTCCTGTGCCTTTCACACAAGATATATGTTTATATAAATAGATTTAGACCACTTTGTGATTGCTATCATATTGTGAAGAGACTTCCAACTAGCATAACAAAAAACCTTTCTGGAAAAAATAGCCTTCCCTGCCTTTAACTGCTTCTCTGTTTCCCATCAGCCCTTCCACCCCATGGTGAACCTGCAGTGCTCTCCAGACCTCAGACCCTTCCTGTGTGCTCTTTACGCCCCGGTGTGTATGGAGTACGGCCGCGTGTCTCTGCCCTGCAGAGCTCTCTGTACCCGCGCCAGGAGAGACTGTCAGAAGCTCATGGACATGTTTGGAGTCTCCTGGCTGGAGGAGATGGAGTGCAGCAGGTAATGACGGCAAAATGTTTGGCTGAAATTGTAGTGTAACCACATGTTTAATGGAAAAAACAAGCAAAAATATGTTCACAATCCATAACACCTTGAAACAAACCTAAAACAACGTTTGCACTCAGAGAGGCGAATGTTGGTTGATTGACTTCCTTTAAAAGCAAGAATTAGTTGAACAGGTGATATAAGTGCTAAAATAATAAATTTGTAGAGATTGGTTGCAATTTGTAAAAAAGTTTGAGTATCAGGTTGTGCAAAACAGACGTGAACCAACTAAAAGAAGAGAAGCTTCATATTTTGTTTGGGATAAACAGGCATAATAGTAATTCACATTATTTTGATTAATCAGTTTCACTGTGGTTTGTATAACTTTCTAAAATAAAAAAATCATAAATTATGTCATAGTGAATTTGTACTACTGTAATGTCTTGATTTGTAGGTTCCCGGACTGTGACGAGTCGTACCCTCGCACCGAGGACATGCTCATTAACGAGGACCCCACTGACCTGTCGCCCATGTCAGTTCAGCGTGACTACGGCTTCTGGTGCCCCCGCGACCTGAAAGTCGAACCCGAGCTGGGCTACAAATTCCTGGGCGTGCGTGACTGCTCCCCTCCCTGCCCCAACATGTACTTCGGGCGTGAGAAGCTCACCTTCGCCCGTTACTTCATCGGCGTGGTCTCCATTGTCTGCCTATCCGCCACGCTCTTCACCTTCCTCACCTTCCTCATCGATGTCACGCGCTTCCGTTACCCTGAACGGCCCATCATCTTCTACGCCGTCTGCTACATGATGGTGTCGCTAGTCTTCTTCCTCGGCTTCCTGCTGGGGGATCACGTGGCATGTAACCCAGCAAACTCGGCTCAGTATAGAACGTCCACCGTGACTCAGGGCTCGCACAACAAGGCCTGCACGCTGCTCTTCATGGTTCTGTACTTCTTCACCATGGCTGGCAGTGTTTGGTGGGTCATCTTGACCATCACCTGGTTCCTGGCGGCCGTTCCCAAATGGGGCAGTGAGGCGATCGAGAAGAAAGCCCTGCTCTTCCACGCCAGCGCGTGGGGAATTCCAGGCCTGCTAACAGTTACTCTGCTGGCTATGAATAAAATCGAGGGCGATAACATCAGCGGAGTGTGTTTTGTAGGGCTGTATGATGTCCATGCCCTTCGTTGGTTTGTGTTGGCGCCGTTGTGTCTAGACGTTTTTGTGGGTGTCTCGTTGTTGCTGGTGGGAATCATAGCGCTGAACAGGGTCCGAATGGAGATTCCTCTGGAGAAGGAGAACCAGGACAAGCTGGTGAAATTCATGATCCGGATTGGTGTGTTCTCAGTGCTGTACCTGGTGCCTCTGCTGACGGTGGTGGGATGTTACCTGTACGAACAAACCTATCGTTCAGTGTGGGAAACGACCTGGATTCAGGAGCACTGTAGAGATTATCACATCCCCTGCCCTTATCAGGTAAAATCACAAATGGTCTTTTGCTAAGTTCCCTCAAAGTTATCAAAAAGTTCATAAATGTATATATCAAATGTATATTGTTATATGTATAATGTGCAAGTCATAGCTTAAGAATAACATTTTAAAATCGCTTTTTTAAAAAAAAGCATTTTCATAACCAAGCATTTACATTAATACATGTTTAAAAAAACGTGATGTTTTGAACGTTCCTCGAAAATTTAAAATAACTTTTTGTACTTTTGATATGGAAATGTTAGGGAAACGGTCGTACAACCTCAAATTGTTAGCTGGGTTACTTTTGCTCTTTGTGAGGTTATTGTGTGACAGAAAGGAAACTTTGAAACAAAAATGCATTTTTATATATTAATGATTTATTATTTGGGAGCTGTTGGGTCAGAAATGTCAGTTTGGCTTCATCTGACTTCAACAGACGTAAAGAAAAGTACGTACCTGCAGTTCAGTGTTTCAAACAGAGATGGCATAGAGAGATGAAAGTCATGGATTGCAGCTGTAACGTAACAGATAGATGATGAGATATGATCCAGCTCTGTGATGCACATCATTTATATTACAGTGTAACAGTAGCTGCTCGGCCTCTCCCTATACACAATAAGAAATGGATCTGAGTGTCACATGACACAGTAATGCTCTCTCTCTCTCTCTCTCTCTCTCTCTCTCTCTCTCATCTCTTTCTGCATTTTCCTGCAGCACCTGACACGTGTTCTGCTTTATTTAGCTGTCTAATGCAGGTGTTATTCCAGGTCTGTGTGGAGCGTGTTTGCATGATTGCTTTTATTTAAACGACATCATTTCTGTTCTCTTGGTGTCTTTCATCATCGGGCTTGTTAAGTCACGCTGTTCTGGCTCAGTTGTGGGTCAGCGCCTGTAGCGTTTAGAGAACAATACCAGAGCAGATCCGCTTGATGCCGGCTGGATCTCATATTGTAGCACAGACCCCCTCCTGACTGTGATTAAAGGTAGAAAAGCCTGTCATTACCTCAGCCTTTCCCACAAAGAGGCTTAGATTGGGTCTACATGAGGCAGCGCTGTACCTCACAGTGTGATTTCTGTGTGAAGGAAATGAGGTAAGTGTGTAATGGAGTTTCTGAAATCATTTCTCAGACGCTCCTGCCAGCGGCTGTCGACACAAAGACTCATGAAACATCATACTGGTAAACGTGGCTGATTATGATGTTTAAATGAGTATCTTTAAGCAGAATTAACACTGTCTTCAAGCCCTCCTGGAAAATTACAAGTTATAATTACAAGCAGAGATGAGCAGTTCTGGGTTTTGTGCTGGGTTACCTTGCTGCCCTTTGTTAGCCTGCCAGGCTAGCTAATAAAAAGGATAAATGGGTATTTTCAGGCCAGCCTCACATTTAATATGAGCTGTCCTTCATCAGGATTTCAACACAAAATACAGGTTAAAATGTCCTGACAGCGTTTGCAGTTGCTGAATAGTGTCAGTTTGTTCATTATACATGATTCATTGATGGATCTCAACATTATTTGTTCAGTCTCACCTCATAAATACAGTCAGTCTGAATGCAGCTAACATTCAAAGCTGCAATCTGTCACTTTTTAGGGTTAAAAATGAACAAACATCAGTTATTAAGTACATGACAGATCAGTGTTTAACACAATCTCGTTACCTGATTCACAACAGAAAGTCTGTAATAATGATGTATAATTTATAATGCAATTATTATTTATAATTTGAGAGGCAGAAGTTACAGGTGTGAGGCAGAGGAGGAGGAGGAGAGATCAGTGCTGAGGCTTGTGCTGCATCGTCTGCAGGCAGTGAGCTGTGCAGTCTGAGGCAGCAGATGCAGTCACACTCGTGCAGTTTTCAATGCACACAGCCTGTAATGTGCGTCTCACAGCCAAACGAATGAGGAAATAAAAGCAGAGCGGTGCAGAGAATCAATACGGCCACAAACACACCGCATAGTGCGAGAGTGAAGATCGCATTTGATTGTTTTATTTCTCATCACACAGCTGTCAGTCAGCCGCTGATAACAGAAGTTGTGTTTATGTTTTAAAATGCACATCAAGTACTTCTACACCGCAGGGCTTGTGAAGAGAGATGATATTAAAAGCTGTCAGTGAGTTAAGTACGTTTTTTGTTTGTGCCGCACCTCAGATCTGTCAGCATTGACATCATGCAGCTTCATTTGCATTATCAACCAACCTGTTAGTGTCATAACTAGCTACACAGATTTAATGTTAATGTGCTCTTCACCTCAATTTGTTTGTGAGTTAATATTTCAGAATGTCAGTAGGAAACAGTGTGTGCAATATAAAATGATCAGTAATAACTTTTAGTTTGAGTTTGTTCATGTAGCGCTTTTTACAATGTCACACTGTTTCAAAGCAGCTTTACACATAATGAAAATAAAAACACGGAAAACAGAAAAACTGTGAAACGTACAAAACAATACAGAATACATGGTATTATTACCAATTTTATAAGATGTATATTAATAAATCTAACTAGGCATACTAAGATGTAATTTGTTTGTGAATATAGAGTGAACTGATGATAACTACAACACATTTGGACCATTTGAATGCATGGTTCCAATAAATATGTTCTGTAATACATTATCATGTGTTATAGATTTCAGGATGTCTATGCAGTTCTTTTGTCTCAAGGATGTACTTACTGTAAAGCTGCTTGGCTACAATGCAATATTGTAATAAGTGCTTTATAAATACATTTGAATTGAACTGTTCAGAACAGGATTCCATGGCAACCATAACTGCAGTGTATTTGTAGCTTATATAATTGAGTTACGACGCTCTACGATTGAATACAACTAGACTAAATGGAAGTATTGTAAACCAGCATGCAGCGTTCAGTCTCCTGATATCACAGAGTCAAATAAAGAATGCAGTAAAACTGGAGAAGCTGAGAGCCGGAGGGCAGGCAGAAGATCGCTCATCCGTGCGGTGAGAGACAGGCACTTACAAGAGCACTAATGAGTGCACTTCTGTCTTCATACTCTGTGTGTGTAGGTGGAACACACCAGCAGGCCCAACCTCGTCCTGTTTCTGATGAAGTATCTCATGGTCTTGGTGGTGGGTATCCCATCAGTGTTTTGGGTGGGCAGTAAGAAGACCTGTTTTGAGTGGGCGGGCTTCTTCCATGGCCGCAGGCGCAAAGAGTGAGTTACCATCTTCATTCTGATTTTATTTATAGAGTCAAACTAGGTTAATATCACTGTGGTACTCTGTGAGCTGAGAGCGGGCCTGCACAGTATATGTAAACAATTGAAATTTTGCAATATGCATATCACAATGGTTTGCAATTAGTTGCAAATGGTTGCAAATCAGTGATGTTAATATTTCAAAATGTTGTGTAGTTAAAGGCTTTGGGTTGATGCGGAGAGATGCTATCAGAAGTTGTGGTGATGATTTCTTTTCCCAGAAAGAATGTGAAACATGTATCTTGGTTAAATAATTGTCAGGTTTTTTTTATATATTTTAACTATTTAAATAGTACACACTTAAGCATGATCATATTGCATTTTGTATGATTTGGCATGTTATTGCATATTGCATTTTTCTTTAGTAAAGTGCAGCCCGAGAGTGAATGTTCACTCATGAATTCATTTGTTCCTTTTGTGGTGTCCGTGTATCTTCTCTTCTACATGTGTCTGGTGTCATGTATCTTATCTTCTACACATCTAGCAGTGGTGCTGTGAACGAGAGTCGCCAGGTTCTTCAAGAGCCCGACTTTGCTCAGTCTCTGCTGCGTGACCCCAACACGCCCATCATCCGGAAGTCTCGTGGTACCTCCACCCAAGGCACCTCTACCCACGCCTCTTCAACCCATCTAGCTATGCTGGACGACGTGCGCAGTAAAGCCAGCAGCGTCCACAGCAAGATGAGCAGCCATCATGGCAGCCTGCACCGTTCCAGAGATGGCCGGTGAGTGGAACGGTTTCTAACACAAATGATTCTGACCTACTTAATAACTGTGCACATCTAGACGCGCAGAGCTAACTGTTAACAGATGCTTTTAACTTAAATAAGTGACTAATTTTCTCCACAAATGCAGGTGCACCTCCTCTAGCCCCAGAGAGGTGGAGGAACGGCCGTTGTACGGGAGCATGCCACGACTCAACAAGCATAATGAAAGCCTTCATCCACTTGACAGCCAATCACGACACAGCAGTGTGCGGGACTTGAGCAATGCCCCACCCAGTGATATCATCATGCACGGATCCGGTGCGAACCGTGTGGCAGAGAAGGATGGAGCTAGCGCCTAATTACGAGAAGGCGTTTGTCCTGCAGGTCACAGCTTCAAAGTGAAGTGAGGGGGTGGCTCTGTTTGGAGCTTGGGAATGCATTAATGCAAATCCTTACATGACAGATGTGCGTTTTGGCAGTGGCAGAAAAATCTTGATGCATGTGTGTTCACAGAGCTGTCAGCGGGATTGATTCATTAGTGGCACTCCTTACATTTGAGTAACAGGATACTTTCAGAGCGACTGGTGGGTAAAATTTACTCCACGTATAAAGATATAGTTGCAGTGCTGTCCAGCTTCCGCTGTGTGACCGCAGTATCATGGCAAAGAGGATAAAAGAAGACAGACTGCGGGTTCATGGACGGAACTAGAACCTCTTGGAGATCCACAGAATCGTCCCATCATATCCATCTCACAACAAAGAACCCTGTTTTTTAAACTGTTTTATTTATAAGACTATCCTGTTAAATATTAGGTTTCAGTCTTGGCAGCCTCCTGCAAGCGATTTCTCCCTCTGATAGTTTGGTCATGTTGTACCCATATAAGTACCACAGAAGAGTGACTCTCAGAAATGAGGTTCGAGAATCCTCACAGACACCTGATGTGCTTTGATCAGCCTCTTGATGGCTGTCTACCTCATCAGAGCAGGATCTTCATACTGTACCTGCAGTTCCATCGATCGCATTAAACACAGCTGACTGTCCATAGTGTGTACAGAAGTCTTGCAGGATGCAGGACGCTTGTAAATGGTGCCTGATGTTCACAAATTGCTTTTGGCTCGTGCTAAACGAATGACTGATTTTTCTGTCCAAAACTTGTGAAAACAGAAAAATGTGTGAAATGCAAAACAATCTTTAGGTACGATTTATGAAACACAAGCAGGGCAAGTTCAGTTTCATTTTTTCTGTCTGCCTTGACTGCAACATTTACATAATCGTTTAATGAACTGTTTAAATCTGTTCTGCTGGTGTTTCATGATAAAGGCTTCATGTTTTTCTGGCATTAATATAGAACAGATAATGTTTTCAGATAAATAGATGCAGTTGTTTGGTTCTCAGATGATTTACACACCGACGTGACCGAGTGTTTTGTTTACTTGTTGGAAGAGATTACCGTGGTGCTCAGTGCCTAAATATGACTTTAAACACAAGCTTTGTAAAGCTGATTTCATTGCAGTTACTGCCTTTGCTGTCTCAAGTAAACTTCATCTTCATGCTGAATTCATACAGTGAATTATTAAAATGCATTTTGTACAGTTTTCATATGCGCAAGAAACAATAGAGCACTTTAACTGCAGCTGTCTGTTGAATGTTGAACCTGTAACACATTTCATTCTGTTTTTGCATCATGCTAGATTTCAAATAAATTTTTGGTATTCAACTGAGTTGAATCTTGATCCTTTCTAATGGAAATCTGAACACACATACAGCTTATTCCAGCACTTAAAAACATAATACATCATGGTCAGCAATTACTCAATAAATGTATTGACAATGAAACAAAATATCTCAGCAATATTTAATTTAATTGTGTTATGTGTCCTATAGTGACTGACTTAATAGGGTCTTCTAATAATCATACTTGTCCTCTTCACTGTTTGTTTTTAATGCAGGCTCCCAACTTTCCATACAAGCACATTATACCGCAGGATACTCATAAGACAAGTACAGACCAAGAAACACTTTTCTTGCGCTAACATACAAGACAATCTTTTCATAGCCTTCTAGTAAATATCTGTATTGGAGGGCAAGTTTACATGATTTAAGATCAGTCTAAAACATTTGTCAGAAATGCTGGCCACTTTCCCCATGACATTTTATTAATCTTTCCATGTCCAGTATATTTCATCAAACTGAAGATATCATAAATCTACAGCTCATTCATAAGAGAACAAGACTGGGGTAAGAACATATCCCTGAGGCACACCTACATTTACAATGATTTCATCAGTCCTCAACTGGTCTAAAATCATTTGGTGCTGAGGGACCAGTATTTCTTGGCACTGGTATTTTTGTATTCTTGTGGCATAACATGAACAACATTTCCAAATTCTTTTTAATCTTCAAAAACACACAAACTCAAGTTTTTAGAATAATTCCCAATTTTATTGAAATACCAGTCAGACAATAAGCTCTCCATGTGAAAAGTTGTGTCCAAACCCAATACAAACAAACCCACTGTATTTCACCTTAAATATACATATGTGCAAAAAGTAAAAGGAAAACTCTACATTGCAGTATGGGATAATTCCTTGACATCTCAATCATTCACACCACATAGTCCAATAAAATAAGATCAAAACAAAACCAGTATTCAAATCCTTTAAAAAGTCATGATTACAACTGTGACATGCAAATCTGTACAGTCTTACAAAAATCAAAATCAGGAAAATACAACAGATGTGAAACCGCAAACAAAATGCTCATATGAACTGCAAAGTGTAAGTGTCTTAAAATCTCAGTTCTTAAAAGTCATCAGTTCTACACCAAGTTAAAGCTGAGCTAGAAAACTAAGGCACCTCCCTCTAATATTGATCAATCCATTGTAACAGTGCTACTGATAAAAAATAACATTTGGATATCAATATATAACCTCAACTGTCATATCTACTATCTGCATTCCTCCATGCAATTAAAATATTCATTGGTTCTGACATACCTGAGAAACATTTCAAACAGGTTTCCTGTTTACCATAACCCTGGCAAATTCTCTCATTGCAACCCATTTACGCTAAAAACAACAACCTGCATGGTCTAAGATTGTTACGAAAAAACAGTTCTGTTAACTGGATAAATCTTCTCAGACAAGACCACACAAATCGCAAGAGTGAGCTCGTAATTCATTTAAAAACAAATGTGCCATGAGCGCTGGAGTGGTCCACAGTGAAGGTTTTGATCGTACTTGCATAAGGAAACATACACAATGCTGGTAATACTAGAATCAATTTCCTAAAAGCCATCTTGATATGACAGGTGTATCTCCACAGAGTCATCATCTCCATATCTGAACAGTTTTTTATCTGCATGCATTACAGTAATAGTTCTCCCAAAAATGAAAGGCATATCATCAGTTACACAGCCTTGTTTTTCCGAATCCATTATTTTCTTCAGTGAAAGACAAAAGGTTTGAAAAGCCTTGCTTATAGACTTTTAAGACTTTTCCCTGACAACCCACGGTCATTATATAATTTCACTGTATAACAGCAGACAACATTCTGCTAAACAGACATTTCAAAGTCACATGGCTTTAAAATGACAAGGTGGTGAGCAAATGACAGAATTGTTTTAAATCGATTTTCCCTTTAAAGAACAAGCTGGAACATTTTGGAATTTTAAAGTGTAGAGATAAGACAAGTCTGGATCTGCAAATTCGTTTAAAAGAACAGCTGCTATATATTTCTGCACTTTATTCAGTTTAACAAATGGGAGATAAATGTGCTTCGTGAAAGCAAGCAGCAGTGAGTCCACTAAATTCATAATGGCCAGTTCAGTGTAGTGTATGAAATCAGACTGATGAGGCTGTGCTGAAGTCATTATGGCTGGACTGGTTCATCTGAGGTATTCTGAGATTCAGGGATGTGTGACACTTCATTCTTCCCTGCATATTTACACATGAATACAGCAGCATTACTGTATGCTCTCTTTGAATCAGTTTTAATATTGAAGGACATCATATGTCATGCGCCAGTGTGTTAAAGCACTTTTGAATGGAAGAATCAATGCAGAGCTTCACCTGATGAGTTTAGTGTTTTCCAACGTAACAATGTTTGAAACTATCGGCTATGGGCTACATTACATGTTAGGATCACATGTACACCTTAGGCAAAGTTTGGTTCTTGAAAAAACAAAAGAATAATAATTAACATGAACAATTATTTAACACAAACTCTTTGGAAACGGCATTATTGCTTCAGCAACACAATCATACAACAGATTCAGAAGGGCAAGACTGCAGTGAACTTCTGTTACATTCAGCACAACAGCTTCTGCTCTTATTCGACTGTTTAAAATGTATTTTAAAATATAAACATTGTATTCTTGTAATGCTAGTTCTCGCACACAATGGGCATAATTTATTAAACACGAGCAGAAGGATTTCTGTGGAAACAGTCAGTAAAATCATTCAGCGCTTCCTTGCGAATGTCACGCTCATTGAAAAAAACGTGCAAGAAAGGTTTAACGAACAACTTAAACAAAAATGATTCTCGTATTTTATGAATGACATTTGTGTAGTGTTCCCTCACAAATAATTTTCTCTCATTAATCTCAGTGGAATTAGGTAAACTAGGGTCTTTACAATTAATGAACACTTAAATGACAAATAAAAAAATAAACGTGGACAATCTTGACACTGAACAGTGTCTCAGAACCAACGCACACTTATTTAAAAAGAGAATAGTGTTGTGATTTCGTTATATATTATACTCTACTTCAAATCTATTTACATTATTGAACTCTACTTAGCTTGAAGTCTGACCTTTGAATGTAAGGGTCAGGATGGCACAGATGGTGTTGTGTTGTAGTGCCACAGCAGGGGGGCGCTCTAACTATTGAGCTTTAGTGGAGTCAAAGTGGACCAATGGAATCATTTATCACTGACTGGAATGCTAGGAATAGTTTCCTTAATCCCTAACACACATTCATTTTTTCTCATTATGCACTTTAAAATGTTTGAATACTTTTTCTAAAAGGAGGCACGCTTGACACTTTTTTTGTTAACAAACACTAAAAATGACTAAAAATGTACATTAAAGCTTTTCTGACCCTTTCAGATGTGGGGTGGTAGGAGGTAAGTGAATGCAGCTAAATTCAGTGGTCTGTTTCCCCATTCTGTCGAGGCAGAGGAAAAGTAGGTCCACAGTAACAGGTCTGTAAGGTGCACGGCCATTTATGAGTGTACAGAAACAACATCCAAATATCTTGCACAAGTGTAATGTGTACACACAACGTAACACACGCACACACACCTGCGCCAGTGCTGTGTTTGGGAAAATGCCGTTTAAGCAGCTGATTCTTGGTCTCTTAAATGTGTGAGTCTCTCTGTAGCAGTTCAGGGGTTGTTGGGGCCTTACAGGTCACACTGGGCCAGGGCCCACTCATGTCTCCCAGTCAAGGTGATCTCTGCGGTCCAAGGATCGAGTGTTGTTCTTGTGTGGGGAGGAGGGGCTGGGCGGGCCACTCGGGTTGGAGCTGTTGGAGGCCGTGGAATGACGCGGTGAGTCCGAATCCTAAAGACATGGAAGAATTAGAACATCATGACTGATCCCAGCGCTACTTAACTGAGAAAGAATGAAACCAACAACGGCAGGGTCAGGGGTTGAATGTATAGGACTTTGAAAAAAGAGTGTCTGCCAAATGCATACGTTAATGTATTATTTACTTTCTTGATTACCTCTCATTTCCTGTTATTTTTTCAATATTCAAATACATTAAATAATCTGATGTTTCAATGAGTATGTGAATACGTCAAAACTAAAACCAATGAATTCAGACATGTAGAAGCTCAAGTTATTGGATGACCTATGTGCGTTTTTCAATGGCCGATGCCAAACAAGGCTACAGATGTCCCATTTAATGCCGATATACACATGAATAAAAGTTATAATGTACAGTCAGCTAAACCCTGATGTAAAGAGTTTAATACAGTTACACTCACTATCACTGATCTATCATTTATTACAAACACCATCACAAGATTACACCCTCTGAATTACAGTGGACAGATGAAGGTTCGACAGGAAACATTAATGCTGAAACTACACACAGATCAACCCAAAAGCCCAAAGCCCTCATGAGGACAGGACGCACTTCTAACATCTAATCTCCTGACAGAGCTACAGGGCTGAACACTGGGGCTCACATCAGCTGCTGGATTTTACCTTGATCTTACTAAGCAGGGTCCTTATCGCCCGTTTCAGATCAGAGGTCTTCTCTGTGGGCGACACGGGGCTCCACTATAGAGATTGATACAGAACCCACGCATCATTATAGAGTCAACGTGCACACGGTGAAACGTGGAGCGCAGACGCAGATTGTGTGTGTGTGTGTGTGTGTGAACAGCCCTCAATCTGTGCATGTAGTGCCACTTCACACACTCAACACATGCATAAAGCGTGGGGAGGAGCGGATGGACACCTCCTAACACATTTCAGCGGTTTGTGAAACACTTTTAGTGCTCTTAATTGAGTGCATATTTTAGCTGCGATCAGCGTAACAAACAAAAACTCCAGCAACGAACCGTTTACCTGTTAGCAGAAGGATGGAGGTCAACTCACAGATGTTAAATCACTCACAGAATATGCACAATAAAGGGCATATACATAGTCTGAAATTTCACGACAGTGAAACCTCTTCTAATTTAAGCCACATAATTGGCTCAGAGCACAATGGTAATGTTTATTTTTTATCATAGAGAAACTGAGTTTGTATAATTCTACCAGACCTGCAGAGAAGATAAATCGAACAAACGCTGCCATAACCGAAGCTGCTTAAAATGATCCCTTATAAATGCTGCTGTACTGACCTCTCTGTCCCCCCCGCAGTCCCCCCCGCCTTCAGACGACAGCAGACCTTCAGCCGGTGATGTCATCTGACGTTTGGTGGAACCGTAGTTGCCGACTGAAAAGTCTCGCCTCAGTGCGCTGCCATTCTGAGAGGAGGAGCCTAAAATATAGAACATGCCCATCAGCAGATCAACATAACGAGAACTTTCCCTCTCATTCATCTGTAACTCTCCAGAGTAAGTCCGTGAATGTCATTACTCACGCGTGCCGAGGCCGCTGCTGGCGCTCATGGACCGCCAAGGTTCGGGTCTAGCCTTGCTGATGGAGGGGATGCTGACAGACGCTCCCAGAACCCCCCGGCTCTCCTGGGGACGCTTATTCTGGACACCACACACAACGGTCAGAAAAAGGTCTCATGTATCAAACGCGTATCTTGTTACTCTTGTACTCTTTGATGCATTTGTGGCTCTGTCTAGATTTGCGCTTTAATTGCTTTCTTACCATCTCTCCTCGCTGCTTTCATTGCTACAATGCTTAAATATAACTTTGTAGTCATATCTGATATTATATATTAGTGTAATCCAGTATTGCTAACTTTTTAATTCAAACTGCTATTGCTGGAATAGTTTGTTAACATTACGTCAGCCTGTTAACTCGTGTTGGGTTTACGATCTAAATTTTCTCCTGCATTTCATCTGTCATCAACAACAAAATAAATCATCAAACACAGTCAGTCATGGTCTCTTCTCCTGTTATTGTTACATGCACTGTTTGTTTAGTTGTAGCCTTGTCTGTCAGCAGTGAGTTTCACATGTGATTAATGCAGGGAAATCAGTCAGGCTGACACAGAAGACTTCAGAATTACAGACACGCATTCAAACCTTACTCGAGGACAGTAAGAAAACTGAAGAAAACTGCTACCATCAGGAGACAAATTCTAAGCAGCACTGAAAACTGGATGTGCTTCAAACTCAAGCGGGCACTACTTAAATTTTTACACCCAAGATCTTGATGGAGAAGGAGGGGTGATCTGGCATGCAGAGAATCTGACAGATTGTGAGGCAGGAATAATCAACCCACACAGAGACTCATGAGCAGCCTGGCCGTTTGGTTACACAGATTGATGGCTAATGCAAGTCAGCTAATGCATGTGGCCATAAATTTCCATTCAGTTTTCTCTGAAGAACAGATGGAGTGTGTGTGTGTGTGTGTGTGTGTGGCATTCTCTGGTCCTACCAGAGAGCAGATGGAAGCGGGGGTCCCAGGGGCGGAGCTGAGGGGTGGGGAGTGGGAGGAGAGAGGGGAAGAGTCCTGGGACAGGAAGTTGTCAGCAGAGGTGAGAGTCATGTGATAGACATGCTCGAAGCTGATGGGAGTGGAGATGAGGCGGAGATGAGGAGAGGGGAGAGGAGAACCTGGCTACAGCAGGAAACCCAGAGGAGCAGATGAAGAGGAGAAATGGAGAAAGAACAGAACAGAGATGCATGCAATACTGTACTGGTGAATGACGGCATAAGTAAAGAGGAACATCAAAAGTTCATGTCATTTAAAAGACAACACAGCAGCAGTCTCTATGATTTTCTGAACTATAGATATGGCTCTGCTACAAGATTACTGGAATTAGTTTGACTAATTTTTAGCACCTCTCCTCAAAATGCAGCATAAATTAATGTATCGGTCATATCTGTGGCACAAATGGTGCGGGAATAGTTAAGGTACCAGTAGTTATACTAGTTACAATATCTTTACCATCCAATAATGTTCAAAGGATAATGAACAATAAAATCCAGCCCTGGAAATACAGTCTGTTGCGAAGGACTGTTTGCTTCATGTTGTCTTTTAATGAAAGTGCTCAAATCCTAAATACATGTAAAACAGTAAGAGTGGGAATCTGAATATAAAACACTTCAGGATGAACAGATGGATGGAGGCGTGGAGATGCAGGAGAAGGTTTTGAGAGGTGCTGTTTTCCACGCTGCTGGTGGCTCTTACCATTGGCAGATCTTTCAGGATCTGGATTCCGTCTCCTGGGCCCATATGAACCACATGGTTGAAGTTTGTTGGGTTTGAAATCAACTTACTTCTAATTTCTGGATCTTTCAGCATCTCCCTGAAGACAGATGCACAACACGTTCAGTAACACTGGGTTTTTTTTGCTGTTTTTATACAAAACTAGCATCACTACACTACACAACTACACTAAAAAGCAGATTGCTGTTAAAAGTATTTTGTGACACATGAACAACTGAATTAGCCAACACTGATCCAAGACATCAACCTGTCAGAGAGTTTCAGGTATGAAACAATATTTTCTTGTGTTGAATTTCAGTGCTGTGAGAGCATCACCTGCGCTGCAGGACTCGCTCCTCCTCTGGCACGCGGAAGGAAAAGCGCCGTTTGCTGGTCACACTTCTCACCAACTGTTTCCTGCTGTTATCAGACGTCTCAGGCACCACCAGTTCATCTCCCTCTGCTCATACACACACAACAGAACTTCACATGTTCAACACTGTTACATCACACCTGTGTGAGCTGATGTTTTCCATCAACAACCGGTTACATCTGAGATCAAATGAAAACCAAACGTTTTGTTTAAAATAAATGTTCCTGTTGTAGTTGTGCATAATTTATTCTTGCACATTTGTAAAGAAAACAGTGTTTGTTTTCATAACCCTTATTAAATGAAGTAATTTTATAGGCCTACTTTTTTGGATAAGAAAATTGGCCAAGAACATGTAACAGATCCAATCATGTTAAATCCAGTTTTTCCTCATGAATCTGTACAGCAGGAAGTGTGTCTCACCTGCCGTCTTGTTTTTGAAGTAGACGAGTCGTACGGTTTCCAGCCCCAGCAGGTTTAAAGATCCATCAGCGTTCATAGGGTGAACCTGAACGCAGCAGACACACACCGTTCATTAACACACTTTACTTTGCATTAGAACCTGCCTGTACAGCAGTATACAGGATTGTTATGTCCGGCTTTCATTCTGTAAACCGAACCTTTTTCAAAGGCATCGTCTGAATCCACTCCATAGTGTTGATGTCAAATACATCCACAGCATTCTCACTGTACACTGACAGATACGGCGCATTATAACCTGAAAGACAAGTTGAAGAAACAATGAAACAAGGTTATTACAGTTCTGAATTTTAACTTGAATTATTTCATTTTATTTTTTAACTTAAAACTATTATTTAGTATCATTTTAGTTTTTTGATTATTTTTGTTTTTAAAGTAAACTACTTCCGGTTATTACTTTTAGAAATTTCATTTCAGTTATCACTAATAAGCTTGCAATGGAACAACAGAAGAACATGTGTAGAAGATGAGTATGGTTTTAATTTTTTTACATGCCGCAGCTTTACCAAGCAAACACAATTTTGAACTTACGGCATGCAGTGGGCGTGGCCGGCCACATCAGCTCCTGCTGGCGTGATCGTCGACCCTGGCAGTCCACGTACACGCCGATGCTGCTGAAACACAAGAGCAGCTCTTTACTGGAGATCTCCACAGCGCAGAGCGCATCCAGGTTCAGCTGCTCTACGAAACTCAGCGTGTGGTCGTCCGGGTGCAGGAGGCTGTTAGGAGCTCCATCACCCTGAAGGCTGTAGCGCAGGAACCCAGACTGGAAACCCACGCAAAGCTTCTCGCCCCGCAGTCCCATCCACTGCACCGAACCCGGGACCGGGATTTCCTGAAGTTTCCGATGACGCGTTTTACTCCTGTTGAGCTCATAGATGATCACCTTGTCAGGTTTCTTCATGGCCACAAAAAGACAGGCGAGAGAGCCGTGTCTGATGGTTCCTGACACCAGCGTCTGACAGCCTTTGGTCTCGGCAATCTTGTAGAAGTCAATCTCACGGTCATCCAGGGCCGCCATAGGGTAGAGTCGCACGTGACCGTTCCGACCCGATATCACAGCAATCAGCTGCTCGGACGGGATCAGCTCGATCTGATGGACCTTCTTGTCTCCTACCTTGATAATCTCTGTGATTAAAAAAAGAATAATTTGGAACATAGGTCTATATCAAATATATAAAAAAAAATATAAAAGCATATAAACAATGACAGGCCTGCATTACAAATAAATAGGTCTGTGTTCTAAATAATAGGCGTGTTCAACTTGAAGAATCGCTACACAGCCCAATCAGCAAATGACATCAAAGTATAGCGAGGCGATTCAAAAGCATGCAAAGTTGTCTGCTCTCGAATTGCTCTTGCGGTACTTTAATGTCATTTGCTGATTGAGCTGTGCAGCGCCGCTTCAAGTCAAACGCACCTAATAACATAAACAACAAAAATATGCTGGTGTTTCTCTCTTACCATCTTTGGTAACATGAATAACATACAAGCCCTCCTCACTGCCCAGTGCTATCCTCTCATGATCTGATCATAAACAGAAGCACAGTTTAAATAAACAGACAGAAGCTTTTGATGAAAAACTCATTTCACATGCACAGAAATGATCCGGTCACAACAGAGCTCATTTACACACATAAGTCTTCAAGATGCAGGCGCAAAAACAGCCAGTTTAATGTTAAGGGTCAAAAAGAGTGTGGAAAAACAAGATGTTTGTGTAGCAAAAAAAGAAAAGTTTCCCTTGTGTTTTGGAGATGTGATGGTACCTATAATAGCAGCGGACTGTGTGGTTTTGATGAGAGGCAGAGCGCTGTCATACGCTTCTTTAGGCGCGTACACAGAGCGCTCCTTCAGTTTGCTCTTCTTTAGGAGGCGGTGCAGCTCGTTCAGAAGCCCCACCCACTTTGTTCTTTCCTGAACACTGTCTGCCAGAATCAAGATGGAGCATTTCTTACCGCTGGAGGAGGACAGCTGAGACGCCGTCACCTGGAACAATTACATTATATGACATTTATAACAAACTGTAAATTGTTATTTTTTTATTCAAAGCTGCAATCTGTAAATTTTGCCTCTCTACTGCCATCTCTGTTGGAAAATAAAATTGCAGAGTACTTGCAGCATTATATTGTACATTTTATTTTCACAAATGCTGCACCATCTGCAGTACCTGGATGTGCGATATAGAAGCTGGATCTGATTTCATTTTACAGATGAACATTTCTCAGGAAATCAGACCAACAACTTAAATTAAAAGTCATTGTTATAAACTTACTGTTAAGGTTAGGTAATGAGATGTTTTGAACACTGATCTGTTATGTACTTGTTCGATAACTGATTTTTGTTCATTTTGCTCATCAACCAAAAAAAATTATAATTTATCATTTAAATGAAGAACTTCAATAAAAAAACCAAACTACATTGTGACTTGCTGTGATGACATACATTTTCACTAGTCTAAACTATTTTCACTACTACATGCTCATGTTCAACTCACCCTGAAGATGCAGGGAATGTCCTTCCTGTTGGCATGAATGACGTCAGATGCCAAAACCGAGCTCACTGAGAACTCCTCGTCCCTGCAACAACAGAAAGAGACACTCAGATTTCAAGCAAACAGCCCAGAGCACCAAGAACAGGCTGAGATGTTTATGCTGGTCTGACCTCATGTCAATAACCTGGTTCACTATAACACCAGGCTGAGCAGCTTTGCCCTCTGGGAGATCATAGAGGAAGAGTTTGAAGTCACAGACCACAGCGATGGCTCTCTGCCAGCCCTTCTTCACACCTAATGGTTTAGGAACCTACAAGACATCTCAGAATCAGACAACAACCTCAGAATCAGACAACACCTCAGAATCTTAACATCTCACAATAAAACATCATCTCCCACTCAGATTTTATCTACCAATCAGACCTCAATGTAAACAGACTAACAATTCACCCCATTTTGATTTCACGTGTTTTGAAAGTTCCTCACCCTAACGTGGCCCTCATAGGCCGTGCCTATGCCCTTCTGTGGGTCAATACCCAGCGGTGCTTTGGTCTGATCAGGTGGGATTGGACACACGGCGGGGGCTTTATCCGCACACGTCACATGACATGAGAAGTTACAAACTGCAGAAGGTGAAGAACAGGATAAATATCCAATATTAAGATTATTGACCATTTCTATGACAACCTTGGCTGTTTTCATAAGTGACCCCTCACCTTCACATGTACAGCCCTGTCGGATGATTCCCACCATTAGAGACGTGCAATGGTTACATTTAGTGGGTGTAGTGAAGGACTTCACAACAAACTGATGAGCCTTCGGCTAAAAAAAAAAGCACATATTATGCATATACAAAATATCTGTGTGAAAATAATAGCTTGTGGCTGATATAAAAGCTGCTGTAATGGGGGAGTTGAAGTTGACTGAATTACTTTAGGTGTGTTGTGAGAAGAGCCACTGTATGTTGATGGCACAGGAGTTTGTGCTGGACGCTCTGGTTGGTCCACCTGCTGAAGAAACAGTCGCAGTTACAAAACAGTCACTTACATTTCCATCAACACATTATTTATCTTCTGTGAGCACATATTATCTCTGTTCTACTATCTGTTAAGCATTATAAGGCACCACAGACAAACTCCCAAAACAAAGGTTGAAAAATCTGATAGCTACACAGCAAAATCATGCTGCTTGATGAGATATTTTTGGCTATATTCTCTACCTCGTGGAGCTCCACATCACTGGTGGACGAGGGTGACCGCGAGTGAGACGTGACCTGGGATTTTCTGTCATTTTCACAGGAAGGTGCGTTGGACAGACTGAAGTTATCGATAGAGTCGATCTATTGGAGGAACAAGGAAAAGGTTTGAGAGGGAAACATCTAGAGATTGGGTGTAACTGGAAACCAAAAGACAGAGCTGCTCCACCAAAATCATGCACCACATTTCAAAACACAACAGCAATGTTTAGAGCCCACAGGAAATAAGACCATGCACATCAGCAGCATGGCAAGGCAAAGGTAAAAGAAACATATTTTAAAAACCAAACCCAAAGTCAGTGAAACTCAACAGGACCAAGAATTGGCAGCTAAGCTCACAGTTAGGAACTGAGCTGAAATGGACCTTGAAAATTAAGAAAAAGAGACAATTGTTTGATGCACAGGAGATGTGTATGTATGTCCCATGTGCCATGCAGAAACAGACAGCAGGCATGCATAAGCAAAACAATACAGCAAAAAAATCACACTGGAGAATGAAGAGACTGATCAGTCCACAAAACACTACAGAAGCTTACACGTCTGTCTCTGCCAGCGGAGCCACAGCGCTTTAATACACACAAAACCAGAGAGAGAGAGAGAGAGAGAGAGAGAGAGAGAGAGAGAGAGAGAGAGAGAGAGAGAGAGAGAGAGAGAGAGAGAGAGAGAGAGCAAATAATATGAATATCACAGAGACTCAGAAACACACACACACACACAGGCTCTTATTTAAAACAACTGTCTCAAAAGCCCAAGAGTAATAATCACGTAAAGATCAAATTCTGTCTGACATTTAATGCAAACTAAACTCTTGAAAGAAAATATAAAGAGAAAAGAAACTTGTTTAAAAAATGTTTTTTGTGAATCACTTCAGCCTAGATGTATAACAATATACCAATCCCACTGTCTGGTTTATATCAGTTTTGAAACGCTGGTTCGGTTCTGTTTCCTGTAGGGTCAAGATTCATGGCATGGCATCAAGGAATGTCAAGGAAGAAAACTTAGTTTTGTGACAGTCAACCTCAACACTGGGCCATGCTGGATCGAGGCAGCAGAGGTCATTTAGTTTGCATCATATTGTGTAATACGTTTTTTCAGTTTGGTTTTAAATATTGTAACACCCCTGCTTCAGCCTGAATATCAACTGAAATAAAATGACATACAAAGTAAAAAACACGCCACACACAAAGTCTAAACCTTAGAAACATACATCATACTGATCCAGGGCAGAGGTCGGGGCATTGAGGAATGCCAGAAAAGAATTCTGGGACTCTTGCTGCTTGGCTCCTAAAACACAAAGTAACGTAAAATAAACTCACAGAACATAATCCAAACAACACCAAAACTATCACTGAGATTCTACCTGACTGACGTTTGTGTTTTTACCTTTAGACATGCGCAGATTTTCTGTTTCCTGTTTCAGTCTCTGGATCTCCACCTGCAGGTCCTGGTTGATCTTCTCCGATTCCTCCAGCTTACTGTAAAACAGAGAATAAATCACGTGTCACTGACAGTTTACGATATGATGTACTGGGCCAAATAGTCAGATGCTGGAAGAAACATTTTTAAAGTCAACATTTCCAAGTGAAACGTGATTTTAAATGAGAACATACACACATGGGACTTTGTGTCTTACCACTCAGTGGCCATATGAGACGCCTTGACTTTGTTCAGCTCCTCCTGGATGGTTTGTTTGGCTCTGATCTCGGCATCCAGTGCAGACTGGAGCTCCAGACGAGCGGACATGTCCAGCTTAGCCAAGCGTCTCATCTTCCATGGCATATCCTGAAATACCAACAGAAAGGCAATGTTCTATGTGCCTGTCAAACTATATTTGCAATCACGTGTTTTGGAGGAGGCACGACATTGGAGAGCGCTTGGAAGAACGCTAGCTTGCTATTTTGCTAGCCTCTCCAAAATTGTCTACCCTCCCTTTAAACACTCACAGAGGGAAAAGAAAGCAGAGAGGATCTTACAGTAGCTCGTGCACCCAGACTGGTGTTCTTCAGACTCTCCAGCTCCTCGTTCATCTTAGAGGCCAGAGCCTGCAGATATCCCCGAGCGTCTTTCTCATCACTCACCCTGAGAGACAAACAGAGATGCTCAGCACTGCACCACCAATCTTCACCACTAGATGTCTCCACAGGTGAACAAATGATAAGAGCTCGGCACCAGGGGCTTAAATGCCTGAAATCTTTATCCATGTTTTCATGGACTGAAAAGAGGGCGTGTTAAAACAGAATGGAACGCTTCTCACCATTGGATGATTTCAGTGATCTGGGCCTCCCAGTGGGTCACAGTGTCTTTCTTATCAGCCAGGTCCCTCATCTCCTCCTCCAGCTGTTTGTTACTACAGCTCAACTCCTCAAATGTGGATGTCATCTACACACACAAAACTGCTTTAGTGATGTCATGTTGTCCAGAAGACCTCAGTCATATCAGCCTGTAGCCTCATTCTCTAGACCCCAAAAGTTCAAATGCACAAAGAAGAAAACAATCTGGGCAGAGCAATGCATTATGGGTAGTATGTAGGGCCCTACCTGCTTGTAATGTGACAGATTTCATGTATATTTATTAACTGACATACCCAAAATAAGCAAATCTTGGACAAACGTGTAGAACCCTCATTAGAGAAAATATTAACATTGTAGACTACATTTTTAAAGCTGCAGTCCTTATTTTTCTTTTATCTACCATCTGTTTGAAACATAAAACTGCAGGTTACTTTACGTACTTCTTATTACTTGTTAAAGGCAAATGAAATCAAACTGACATTTCCCAGGGAAATCAGACCCGACAGCTCATATTATAAATCATTATTAACTAAACGTTGCGAATCGGGGTAAGATAAGGAGATCATGTGGAACACCGTTCTGAATTTTTAACCAATAAAAGTTGCGGATTGCAGCCTTAAATCCAGATGCTACATTTGGTGTAAAAGCAACACTAATTCATAATATAACATTTTACACACAGCACTGGTGAAGTCACTCAGTTTCATGTTAATTCAGTAAATAAATCCTTGTTAATTGTAAACTCAAAACATTGTAAGTTTGCTCCTTTACATGTAGGATCGCCCGGCATGCAAAGCCTTTACAGGGAATAATCCTCCAGCCAGCAGATCTCCTCTGATGCTGTCATTAATAAACATGACAGCTCAGTTCAGTCATCTGTGAGCAAACCCACTTCTCTCTATCTTCAGCTAGAGCCGCTGTGGTTAACCGCTCTATAATTACTGTTACATTATCCTCCAGTTGCATTTCACATTGTGATCTGACCGAAACTCTGAACTATTGCAGCGGTCTTTGGGAAAATCAGATGTGCGTTTTCCAAAATTCCTGCCTGTTGATCAGCATTTTCCCTGAACTTTCATGGGGGAGGATATTGACTGAATTCCCAGTAAAATACTGGCATAGTGAAACATGTTCAGTGAAATGGACCCACGGAAAGACTCGGTCTACAGACAACAATCTGAACAATGTTCCTGCTTTCTAAACTCAGTGGTCCTATAAAAGATCTCTCAAAGGGATTTTTCCCAAAACTGGTGCTGAAAATTGAGGACAGACGTTTTGGTTTTATGACAAACCAACAAATTCACCAGCAGAATTAATTCAACAAACATCAAGTATGTTCCTCCATATCTCCTGTCATCATCCACGTAATGAATGCGGGCTGGTATAGCAACTGTGTGTGTGTGTTCACCTTATCCAGCTCACTGGAGAGCTTCTTGTTCTCCTCCATCAGCAGGACTTTCTCTCTCTCGTACTTCTGCTTGTATTCTGTCTCAAACTCTTCTCGTTCGCTCTGACTGTGAAGGTGATTATTGAATATCAGGGTTACTGCACTAAACACACGGTTATGAGACCTCCAGCATACAGACACATTCCACAGCTGGATTTCAGATATTCTGAAAACTCTGCAGTAATTCTGCATCCCTCAGCTCCATCTTACAATGCCAGGCAAGTTTTGGAATAATTCATTTTTGCTGAATAGTTTTAAAAACGTTCTGGTTTTGAATGCTACAGTTTGTCTACACCACCCTTTAAGTTAATAGAACTTCATGTAAAAGACTAAAGAAGAAATGAAGAAATATAGTATATGGAGAAACTCACAGTTGTTATTTAAGTTAAGGTCAAATGAAGCCAAACTGACATTTCCTGGAAAACTAGACCCAAGAGTTAGAATTTTAACTCATTATTTTAAACTTACTGTTGCGAAACGATGTAAGGAGATTGTTTCGAACACTGATCTGTTATTTACTTGCTCAGCAACCATTTTATATTAATTTTTAATTAAAATAAGTTACATATTGCAGCTTTAAATGAGGATCTAGGCCAAGAAAGCCCAATAACTCTGATGTTGTGGTCACATCAGTACCTTTCTCTTCGGGTCTTCTCCAGCTTGTCTTTCAGCATTGTGATCTCTTTCTTCAGGGTGAGCTGCTGGCTCTCAGCCTCACGCAGCTCCTTCTGCAGGTGCTTCAGTTCATTGGCCTGCTGGAGATCTCTGCGTGACAGCTCCTCTTCATAAAACAGAGTTGTCTTCTCCTGGTCTGCTCGCAGTTTGCTGAGCTCCTTGTTGTGCTCTGAGGATCTGACACCTGGAGAACGTCCAAGCTGCTTCTGCTGCTCCACAACACAGGAGAAGACAAGGAGGAGATCATTACAGAAAACTGTTTCACAGTAACAAGAAACATCCTGACTTTTGAATTCAGACTGCCAGCGCACACACACAACACACACACACACACACACACACAGGTCTGAGTTTGAGTTTTCCGCAAACCTTCATTCCCTCCAGCTCCTCCTCTAGCTGTCTGCTGTACTGCTCACTGCGTTCTCTCGTCTTCTTCTCTTTCTGAACCTCAGCAGACAATTCTTCAGCCTGGGTCTCCATCTGCACACAAACACACAGAGACTACCGTACTTAAAGATACTTTAAACTTCATAAACATAAAGTCTAGCATGTAGCAGCACTCTACACAAGTCACTCCCCTGACCCTCACCTCTTTCTTGGCCCTCTCGGCTTTGCGCACATCCAGCCGCAGTGCCTCCACCTTCTGATTGAGGGAATCCATCTCCTCCTCCTTGTCTCGGAGCTGTCGTGAGAGACGCTGCTTTTGCGAGCGCAGCTCCGTCACTCTCTCGCTCACCTCACTGAACTCCTGCATGGCCAGTTTCCTCTGGCTGTCGGCTTCCTTCAGCTCCTTCCCCTGAGCTTTCAGCTTCTCTGAAGATTCCTGCAGACTCTACATAACAGCAGAGTTCAGAACAAACACCATCTACAGTAATATGCACTTCCTGCAGGAGATACTAGTGATTGCATGGCAACAAAAGAATTGTGGATAGCGGGAGTGTTAGGTGTAAGTTCTACCTTCTGCAGGTCATCTCTCTCCTGCTTCAGGCTCTTCAGCTGTTTCTCCAGAGAGTGGATATGTTTGGAGGAGTTCTCCAGGTCCCTGCAGACAGCACCGGTCTGTTCTAACCGCTGCTGCACCTGTCCTGTATCTGAAATGAGAGAAATATGAGAAAGAGAGGTACAAACAGAAACCAGCAACTGCCAGCAGTACAAAGACAAACCATGTACCCACACAATATTTTTTCTTTCGTTGTTCATAATGTCATGTTAAAAGTCCATTTTGTGTAGTTACATTTTTGTCGTTTTATCCTTTACCTAGCACCTTATTTTAACATCACATTACTGTTTGTTTTACATATAATGCTTTAAAAATGCTGTAACGTAAAAAAAAAATAGTCTAGAGACCATGTATTCCAAAACCAGTATGTGTGATGCGTGTTTATGTGCAGCGTATGAGATGAGGAACTACCTGCGATCCGTTTCCTCAGATGCTCGATCTCGTCCCTCAGTCCGCGGATCTCAAGCTCTCTGCTGGCAGAAACGGATCCGTCCGCACTGGAGTGCTGCAGAGCCTGAACCGCTTTAGTAGACTCTGAGGACCAGAAGACATTTCAGCTGTCAGCCAGCCAGAAGAACAACTTCCGGAAAACATTAGTGAGATTATTTGGTCAGAGAAGAATGTGAAGTACTCCTGTGTTTACAGAAAAAGTGCGTCAGACCTTGTAGTTTGCGAATGAGCTCCAGTTTCTCCTGCTCCAGACGGCGGATTCGTCGTTCATACGCCTCAGTAGCCAAACTGTCCTCCAGACCGCGCTGCACACAGATATCCATCTGCGCAGGCCCTTCGGACCCCCGCAGGCAGCCGCGGTCCGACAAGGTGCTGAAGAGTAAAGACAAGGTCAGAGACTAGAGTCCTTTTTTGCCTTAATTGTTGGGTTTTCTCATGTGATCTTACCAGTTACTGGTGTAGGTAAAACCTACAAATGGAAGATGGTGTCCAGAGAAGGCGGTGTGGGAGGGAGGTGGCATTGTCTCCTAAAAATCACACCACAGAGCTTGTATTAAGCTACTACATGTGCAAAAGGAGGGTGATAGCGGTAGGGCTACATGATACTGAATTAAAATGTGATATGCGATAACTTGCTAAATAATGCAATATGCAAAATGATAATGGATAAAATTGTTAAATTACATTACAGTATATTTAAAAAATGATTATAAAAATTATATAAACAACATGAGCTTCACTATCTTTCTGGAAACAGAAAGCATCACTACAACTTCTGATAGCAGTCTCTTTGCCCTCTTTATTGACCTAAAACTACTATGTTACATTTTAAAGTACTAAAATCATTCAGTTATTGCAAACTATTATTACAATCCATATTTGCGATATACACCTTCGTGATATTACAGTATCTTACTGTGTTTTTGAGGCAGTCATCTTCAACATCAAAGTTTGAGGTGTCTGATGGGCTGCTGACATCTGGGATGTAGGGAGCGTCACAGCTGCGGATGTTCTCCCAGTCGATGCCAGAGAAGAACGGGTGCTGCTTGAAGTCCACAATGCCGTTCTGACCCAGCCTGTGTTCACTGCTGCAGATTAGCCTGCAGATCAGATCTTTGGCATTCTCAGAGACATCCATCACATGGGCGGGGAACTGGAACCGTTCCTGCAGGAACACGGGACAGAGAACCATTCAAACAACAGATATGCTTACAGAAAAAGATGTGCAGAACACTACGGCACCGATTTTATGTTCTAATTCAATTCAATTCCAATTTTTTATACATGTTTACAATGTTGTATTGCTTCAAAGCAGCTTTATATACAATGAAAAGAAAGGCACAGAAAACAGAAACATTATGAAATGTGTAAAACCTAACATGTTGTAATATGTAACCTAACATGACATGTTGCAATCTGTTGACTACCTAACCATGGCAAAAACACTGTAAACACACAGCCAAATACAGCAAAACAGAAAAGTTCAATAAGTAAATGTATTTTAATGATATTCCCAATAAACACTGCAATAAAAGTTAATACAGCATTAAAATAGAAGTCTGATCAACTGATTACAGCTTACATAAATTCAAATGTCCAATCAGATGTAAGATGTAAGATTTGTTTGATAATGTGAAATTTAATAGGTTACGTGTGTCTTGTGAATGAATCAATGAAATAATGTCACACTTGAACACTGCTGTGACTCTGTACCTTATGGTTCATAATCTTGCCATATGTTTCCACCAGAGACTCTGCATAGAAAGGAGTTTCCCCATATAGCATCTCATACATACAGACGCCCAGCGACCACCAGTCACACTCAGGCCCGTATTTCCCTTTCCCATCCTCCATGGCTTGCAGGATCTCAGGAGAGATGTAGTCCGGCGTTCCCACAGCGACGGAGGACTGCACCTGGGAGACGGACATGAAATGAGTCTGAGGACAGTACAGTCATGCTGGTGTCTTCTACAAAGATGAACTCCAAACTGACATTTTGCATAACATTATGCAATAATCTCATAGTCTAACATTCACAAACCTTGTGCAATTAGTTTAAATGAAGCTGAAGCTGCATTTATTAAAATAAATTTGATATTGTGCATTTTGTTTATAAATAGTAGTATGATTCAGATTATTTTGTAGGGTCACAATTAATTAAAAAGGATTTTTCATCACATTTAAAGCTGCAATCTGTAAATTTTGCCTTTTTGTCACCATCTCTGTTTGAAACACAAAATTGCCTTACATACTTTTCCTTGAGGTCAAATAAAGCCAGACATGCATTTCCTGAGAAATCAGACCTGACAGCTCAAATTTTAAATCATTATTATAAATTTACAGTTGTGTATCAGGGTAAAATAAGGAAATTTTGTGCTGAACACTGATTTGTCATGTACTTGCTCAATAACTGATTTTTTAAAGTTACAGACTGCAGCTTAAATAGTAAACTATGAAAACTGATGATCTATAATATGCACTGTCTGTATGTAAAACAACCATTTCGTACCAACTTCTTTTAATTTTAGGGTTAAATGTCATGGGGATGTTCTTAACATGGTTTCGAGAGATTTCCTAATTCAGTGTTTATTAGACTTCAGGAGAATTCATGATGTGACATGTTGAGAAAGCTCTCAAGAAAGAGATGAGGTTACTGTGTCTGAGCAGATCAGAGCATACCCTGAAGTCACAGCAAAACAAACTCCCAGATCCTGAAAAAATGCGTCTTTTAGCACACGCAATATCACTAGAAAATGCAGCTGAACAATTCAAGCCATCACATTGGCTGCAGCCAGCAGAGGTGGGTGTGGCCTCAGGTAACATGTCAAGTATGGTGCCTAGTCACATAAACAAAGACCTCTCAGAGCACACACTGTAAAAGTGAGAGACAGAAAGATCACTGGAAACCACTAATGAACTAAGGTGATGATCGGAGCTTCCTGGCCAGGGTTCAAGGGGCTGCGCAGGCGGAAAGCGTCTGTAAAGCAGACTGCGTGCAGCTGGAAGAATTCATGGAAGTGAGGCAGTAAATTAGCTGCTCTCGCTTGCAGTGACACACACGGAAACACATGAACGTGAAGAAAGTTAGGAACACACGCGTGTGAACACACTCACTCTGCTCTTGTCAAAAGTCGGGAGGACATCCTGCCGCGATGTCTGCGACGTGCCAGAAAACAGCAGCAGATATCAGTCAAATAAATACTACTACTGCTTTAAAGATGTTCGACTGAAATTTATCTCTGATCATAAACTGCAGTTTAAGCTCTGAACCACATAGCCTGTTATTTTAAATCAAAATGTATTTTAAATTTAAGTGTAAAGAATGGGGTTTAATCCATCTGCATATGCATAATTATTTGCATTCTGGAATGTCTGATTCTTGTTGGTTAACTAGGGCACTATGCGGTCAAATATTTTGCAATAACGACCCAGTATAAACTCTGCAGTCTCTTTCTTCTTGCGTAAAAAAATCATTTTCGACTCAAATCAATCTTTCATGTCTGTTTATTTATTTGGTAAGCCGCTGTAATGAGAACCAGCTGACTGTACAGTATCCCTGACATATTTTACGAGTGTCTTGCTTTTTATTACACTCATTCTGATTGGCCAAATCCTGTCCACCATAATACTAGCTGAATCAAGAACATGTGTCAGGTGTGTCAAAGCCACCACATGTCATATTTTCAATGAGTTACTTAGTAACCGTCAACGCACTTATGAAACTATGAGAACTTGCTCTTGTCTTTTGAGAATAGACATACTAAACTGAGCCAAACTCTCCCTGGACAGGAAGAGGACTAAAATATTGGAAAACGACCAAATTCTAAACAACTTTCCTTGTGTGTTGTATATCGCCATGGAAACAAAGCAGATTTTGGGAGTATACAGTGTGGAAGCAGATTCACCCCTGTTCACACTACAAAAGTGATTGACGCTAAAACCGGTTAAACTGATAATCTGCTATTTGATGATTTGTGATATTTTGACAGCCAACTATTGAACTGTGTACAATATTCAATTCATCGGTATTTAAAAGTGAATACACTAACCGTTCCGTCTTCTGTGAGTTTCAGACAAGAGCCAAAGTCTGCCAGACGAATGTGCCCGTTCACATCCAAGAGAATGTTATCAGGTTTAATGTCTCTGTCAGAGATAAACACACAAACATCATTACAAAACATCACTTTTATAAACACGTCACATTTGATCAACATTGTTCTGTACTCAACATTACATTGTAATGTATCACGACAGGTTTGGCTCAGTTTATGATTGATACAAAATCTCCATTATGAATCTGAAACTGGATAAGCTATGCTGAAAACATCTTTCACATCACTGCACATCAGTTTTCAAAGAAATTAAACAGCCTGCTATTAGGGCAGGCAATTTCAAAGAGGCTAGCCATCACAAGTTAGCTTTGAAAACATAAGATCCCATCCTCACTTCAGAACTCTGTCCAAAGCCACACCTGCTCCCAAACACAAGAACAAAAGACTGTCTGCATGAGCATGGTGTGCGGAGGTATGCAAATACAAAGTCTGAGGTGCATACCGAATGCAATGATTGGACAAAATATTTTAGGATCCTGTGCCTTCCACAGACCAGCAGACAAGACTTTTAACCAATAGAACAAAATACAAACAAAAATGTTTTAGAAAAAAATTGCCGACCCTGCATTTAATTTACAACACTTCAGCTGCAGAAATCCAGTGTACACTTTGTAGGGCTTCTTAATGAGACAGCAGTAATTCACAATAGGCTTCACAACAGGATCTCCTGCCTTCTCTGTAAATCACCTCCATCCTGAAAACGACTCTGTCTGTACACCAAAGTGTCTGTCTACTCCACATAACACATGCTCGTATATGAGCTCAAGCTGAAACCTGAGGTCAGTGACCCCTGGGCACCTACTCTCATCCTCTGAAGCTCTCATTAGTCAGGTAGGATTAATCTTAACTAGTTAGTAGAGGTTTCTCTTGCCCTGCCTGTGACCTGCCCATGGGCAGCACTAAAGACAAACAAACAGCATCAGTGTCACAAGTCTGCGGTTTCATTACAGCTTATCTGAAGCTGTAAGAGAACATGCTCAAGGCAAGAGACAGACACACACGGTTCTGATTCTCATTCATGCTTTCAGACTTGTTCCCCCTCGTAAATCTGATCCAAGAGGCTGATGTGGAGTTGTAGTAAAGACAGAGAGTGAAAATTACACACAGATCTGCAGAAAAACAGCCCTACTGAGACTTACAGCTGCAGTGCAGTACCACCAACAAAAGCAGAATGGTCATGTACAGTTTGCTTAAAAACGTTCACAAAATGATAAACATTTCATACACCCAACACAATGTTCAGATCTATTTTCCACTCTCTCTGAACTTTAGGACTTCTTTATGATTGGCTGGTCATTTTACATGTGAAATTAATCAATTCCTTCTGAGCTGTTTAATACTGAAAAGGTGATGATGTGTAAGGAGTACTTAGTATTTGCTGCACTGCAGTTTTTTTATTATATTACTCATACTAAAAAGTTACTGCTATGAGAAATATAAAGTCCTTTTTGTGGTCTCTAATTTCTAGTCATAACTGAGGACTTTTCCAAAAAACAGAATGGACATCAACACCTCATGAAGAACCATTTTCTGGATACTTTCTGTATAAGCTGAACCAAATGCATTACAGATTTCTGGTTAATAAAGCAGCAGAAACTCCACCACAGTTGTCTAGAGAGGGATCTTGTGCAGATCTTGTGCAGATCTTGTACAGATCTTGTGTAGATCATGTGCAGATGTGGCCCTGGCGCTGCAGTGGTTTGAATTGCCTCATTAGTGTCTGTTTGTTTTCTACTTTTAGTGTTTATATGGTGACAGAGCTACTGTGAAAGCAGGGACCGTTCACATGCAACCCAACCCCACTGATTATCACCCCCGTCTGATGTCCCGAGTCTGTTCCAGAATGACTGAGAGAGAAACTTTGATGTAACTGTGTTTCACTGCCATCACCTCACATTACAACAAATGAAACCTACGTAAATCAAGATTTGTATACAGAATCTGTTCGCACAGGAAGCACTCACTTCAAGCATGCCAAACTTTAGTTTGTTTTAAAGAAATAAACAAAACTTTGCATGGGAAACACTTTCTGGCATAAACTGAAACAGAACTAATTGAGAAAATGTGACGAATGCCTGTGCAAAGCTCACTGCCACGATGCTAGGTGGCTGTCAGTGGTTGCTAAGGCATTTTTTTTAATGATTTCAGCATGCTTTTGTTAGTTTCAGCATTTTGTTGTTAGTACAGCAAATTTTAGTATATATCTATTTAAAGTGATGCAACAATTCCTCCTGCTAATAGGTGAGGTAAATCCCTCATTCCATCCTCTCAGACTACAGACTGTGTTGACAGAAAACCTTGTCTTTCTCCTCCAGTGAGGACAATCCCGACAGAAACACAAACGCTAGGAAGCGAGACATTGAAACGTGATTAGCGCTGGTTTCCTGTGCTGTCGACGCGCCGTACCACATCTGCGGCAAGACTATAAATCCAGGTTACAAAACAAAGCAGGCCAGGCCACAAGTCAATAAACTCTGATTGTCATATACATGAAGCCATTATAAGTGAAACAAAGCAAAAAAGAAAAAAAATACATAAACAACAACACACAACACAATTAAATATTACTACAAAAAGAAATAATCAAGTAGAATATTTAATAATAAAACATAACTTAATGAAATACAATTAACAAATTATTACATAAAATGATTTCATGACTGAGGTGAATTTCTCTTCTGGTTATTTGTCTGGAAGGAGAAACAGGATACCGCAGATTCATCTGCCACACAGGTTCCGGACTCTGCCAACAGTAGATGCCCCATTAAAGAGCAGAATGAAACTGCTGAGGAGCTGGACAGTGTAAACAGGTGAAGATCTTTCTTTTATTGATGGGACATGTAAGAGCTGCCGGAGAACTCACACAGTGAGCAGAGTAAACACAGAGAGAGTGAGACAGACAGAGAGAGAGAGGGACAGAGAATGAGAGAAAAAGAGACAGAGAGAGAGAGATTAGAGGGGAACATGTAAACCACTGATGCAAGGCAGAGTTTGTGGGGTAAATGTGGGATGCGCATCAATGCCAGATACGGATGGATGAAGATCAGGAGGAAAATGACAGGAAAGAGAAACCAGCAAAGTCTTCCGGAAAGAGTACTGACGGACATATAAATCCATAAATAATAAAGAGAGAAGAGAGAGAGAATCAGAAGAGTGATGTTCTTCTCAGATGAGAACATGACGCACATCACGCAGGCCTGTGAAAGCCACTGGAAACTCTTATCAGAGCAGCAACATGTTCTCACAACCAGAGATGTGTACTGCCAAGATACTGAGACAGAGTTCAGCACAATCCCAATGTGAACACTGGGTGTGTGTCAGACATATTTAGAGATTGAGGAGACAAATTAGAAGACAAAGCGACTGCCTAGCAGCCACTTAAAATACCATAGCAACCTGAAACACCGTAGCAACTGCACAGCAGGTCTTTCCAAACAGCCTCAATGCACAGCAGTGAAGAAGTGGTTTTACTTCACATCACCTTCTGAACTGACTGAGAGAATGCTGAACGAACTACAACTATTTTCCCATGGACAGGCCAAAGTCCTGAGCTGTTCCTCAGCCTGTCATTTCCCCTTTAAATGAATAAACAGTAAACACTGATGGCTGTCAGTGACCCGTCATTCCTTTCTCCTGCGTCTGTTTGTTATTTGTCAGTCTCGTGTTTGAGGGAGGAGGTGGGGGGGGTTGAACACAACAGTAAACACCCCCCAACCCTTCTGCAAATAGACCACTTACAGAGACGACCACGTTTACTAGACAAGCAGCTGTTTTCTCTCCCTGTTTTTACTTTGCACAGAGACACACAAGGACAAAGCTTTTCTGCAGTTTATAGAACTCCTTCATTTCAACAAAGTAGCGTTCACGTTAAAAAATTCGTATAAAAAAACAACTCCACATGAGTGACATGACCAAATCAGGACCAAAAAGCTTGCGTTCTATTGGTTAGTGATGAAGTAAATAACAACTGATCTATACAAATAAAAATGACCTACGCAAAAAGATAAAAACAAAACTTTAGATTCAGTGTGAATTAAATGTGAATTAGCCTTTAACCTGGACAGGATTTTTTGTGTCCATACAATGGAAGTCAATGGGTTTGTTTTCCAGCGTACTTCAAAATATCTTCTTTTGTTCATCAGAACAAAAAATTCTAAAGTTTTAAAAGTTTTAAATGGGGGAGTATATGATAAAGAACTTTAATTTTGGGGGAACTATCCCTTTAAAATAAGAGCTAGTATGATTTATAAATAACTGCTGACAACTGTGCTGTGATTTTTAACACGTATTGTGTTCACTCCCTAATATGATGGTTGGCGGCCAGACAGCCTCCTCTTCACCTAACAGAGAATCTCATTTCCTGGAAATGACGCATCACTTCCTATGAGGAGCAGAACAACCACCAGTGGTGAAGCTTTTGCTTTAGGGTTTACACCACATCCTGTTTAGCGGTTGACATCATACACCAACTTCCTCAACAGGTGCTGTTTTTCTTGATGCATCAACACTAACGTGATAAACCTCACAATATGAGGAGTAGGACTGAGTTACAGTGCTCCAGGACAGCAGGATGTCGACATCAGCGTTAACGGAAAGCTATCTAAAACTCATCTTTATCTAGCCATAAGCTACTTATCTTTTAAAACAAAAACAAAAAATAATATTTTACAAGTTACTAACTACATTTAAACTGGGCTATTCATGTAACACAAAAATTATTATCTCAAATACATTATCAAACTGAGACAAGCAATCTTAAACAAAATCCTAATAAATAATTATAACAGTATTCATGTATATAATTGAATCACATGTGGCAACTAGCAGTCAAAATATGAATAAATACATATCCATGCATATATGTGTATATACACAAATACATATACAAAAACGTTTACCGTCATCAATTTGTTTTTAAGTGCATTGAAAAGAAAAATTGAAAAGTATAAAGTAAGAGTTTAGGGGTTCAGCCATCTCATTTATATGGTCATTAGAGATTAATTTCGCTCAAGCACTGCAGAAGTGTAATGCAGTTAGTTTGTAGGGTCACAGCATTCATACTGAGAAACTCTGCAGTAAGAGTACTGCACAAACACAACAATCTACAGCAAACAGACTAATCACAGCTCATTTTATTCACATTCCAAAGAAGATACAGTGACAGAAAACGCCAATGGACTTTATCCATAAAGATGCTGACAACAGTGGTTGAAGACATTATCTGCAGATAGCTATTGGGACCCCAGAGACTTGGTGTCAGGGGAGGATCATATCTCCTGATCCATCAGAGCAGGCACGAGACAGCCCTTCAGGATCTCTGATCAATATCTGTACACAGTCCAGAAGAAAGTCAATAACTAGGTCAGCACAAACCGACCAGCTAAACCAAGTCGAGATATTCTTCATCACCTCCAGAACTCCAGACTTCATGTTTTCTCACTCAAGCAGAAAACAGAGTACCTAAATCAACAATAACTCAAATTACACAATTGCTTGAAGCTGAGCTCCAACAAGAGACCGATTCCCACCACGGTAATCTACAGTTATGAATGACTTTCTCCCTAACTGTGTTAACCTTAACTGTGCCTTATGAGGCACAGCTTTCTGATACACTGTAAGTACAGGAAGCACTGTAGTGTCACATAAAGGTCACAGTGTAGTTTTCTGGGGACCAGTGTGGGCTTTCCTGCTAAAGGAGACCACAGGAATGTAAGGGGCTTTCTCCTGTGGCCTCCAGGACTGTGCAGATGGCAATCACTGATGTGGCTGAAGATCTGGGCTTGAGATATCTTCTCTGAAGCTGGGAGATCCTGGGATTCCAGACCAAGACTGATCATTCTGGAGATGCCAAGACTCTCTGTAGTTGTGTCACACCTCAGCCTGAATCTGTGTCTTAAAGCACTATTGAACTTCAGTAAACACTGTTTCGAATGGCCACTAATAAACACTAGTGTACTGTGTAGTGTACAGCATGTACTAATGAACAAAATGGCACATAGTTTGAAGTAACAATAATGTTTTGAGCACTGTTATCGCTACAATGACCTCATAACATTAAGTGTTAATATGCTTAAAGCTGCAATCTGTAACTTTTGCCTCTCTATCGCTATCTCTGTTTGAAACTAAAATTAAACTAAAAATAAAATTGCAGTATAGTTGCAGAATTATTTTCTTAACACTGATGAAAACTGCTGTAGAAACAAGTTACAAATGCTGCACCATCTACAAGACCTGGACAGTAGCCGGATCTTCTTTCTGTTTACAGACAGACATTTCCTGTAAAATCAGACCAGACAAATCCAATTATAAATCATTACTATAAACTGTTGCGAATCAGGGTAGAATAAGGAGGTTGTGTTGAAAACTGATCTGTTATGTAATTTCTCTATAACTTATTTTTGTTCATTTTTAACCCAAAAGAAGTTACAGATCGCAGCTTTAATTCAGTGAATAGACATGCAGTTATATCTGTCAAGCCATGAGGAGGTAAGCCAATATAGAGCTGCTCTCTGCCAACGTGTGTATGGGTGGTGTACGTGTGTTAACTGAGACGGACTGCAGGTGGCAGTATTGCAGCCATCCGAGTCTCTGACGTCACAATGACGTGTCAAAAATCTCAGAAATGCTCTCAGAGGGATATGCAAACTAGACGTCTCTCAGACACAAAACAGACACTCTCATAGCTGGGCTGTGAAGTGTGGCCTTGAAATATCCTGCATTCAGTACATTACTACTGCTGGTCGGGTCGTATTAGGAGGGTTTGTCCGGGCGTGACATACCTTTGTGTGTGTGTGTAATGAGAATAATGTGAAAGGTGAGCCGCTGACCTCTGATGAACTGGTGGAGACACTGGTCAAAAGTTCCACACTCGGCTCACATGAGCCAATGGGAGGCTACTTGACTGGAGCCAAACACACACAAAAATATGTACAGCTGTTCACATCAAGAGAGTGAAGAGACACTTTCACTGGTTTTTTCATCAGATTACAGCCTCCATTAACCAGAAAGGCAAATGGATCTACAGTCATTTTGACATCAGGAGAATGTCAAAACTGTTGTTTTTGCCAGTGCTTAAAAGGCACATATCATTGGAAAACAAAGAATTTTCCTTTTTCTTCATAAAATAAATAGCCTGACATGCAAAATTCCTTTTTTTGAAACTAGCTGTAGGAAAATAAACTGCTTTAAAAAAAACATCCTATAACAACATTATAAGCAGAATTCAGAGGAACTAGGTAACATGTTGTGTTGTATTGTGAGTTATTTCAAGGTGACACAGGATATTTACTGTAGTTTTGTGTTTGTTTGTGTGTGCTCGCAATACACCTCACAACACAAATGAGTGGAGATGGCGTAAACACACACATTTTACATTTTAATGGGGAACTTGCTATTGCAATATACAAACACAGCCAGTATAGATGGTAATTAAAGGTAGGGTAGACAATTTCAGAGATGCAAGTTAGCTTTGAAAGCATAAAATCCCAACCTTCCTTCAGAGCTCTCCAAAGCCACGCCTTTAAAACACATGAACACATACCATACCATAGTTTGACAGGCAAGCTGGACATCCTATCATTGCATTTGGACCGAAGGCAACAATTGGACGAACAATTTTATGGTCCTGCGCCTTTTACAGATTATATATATTTACATAAATATATTTAGACCACTTTGTGATTTCTATCAGGAAGTAAAGAGACTTTCAACTAGCATAACAAAAAATGTTTCTGAAAAAAATCACCTACCCTGCCTTTAAGAAACTTACTGAAGTGAAATGCACTGTGGACGGACTAACAGGAAGCCCTCCCCCAAAGCCAAGACACACTATCGTAATGCCCATCCATCAAAAAGCCTCAACGCTGCCACCGATGTTCGTTAAAAACATTTCTGCTGAGAATTTGGGTTTGTCTGAAATGTGAAGAATTTATAGGTGACGGCTCACAGCGTTTGCAGAGTTTTACTGTGGATGCAGTCATGCAAGAATCATTTCAAGCGCGAGTAAATCTGTCCACAACTGGACAATGTACTTGACGTTTGTAAAAATGGAACTAACTCTTTTTTCCTTCCTTGGTAGGGAGTTGCCCATAGTATTGTACCCCTTTAAACTGTCCAAACTAAATCTCTCCTGGCTAAACCTGTAATTACAATGCTTATTTGAGACCCAGAGCACAAACTCCACGCATGGACCTCTTCTGTGGTCCATAGCAATAACCTATAATTAGTAAAGCCCAAAATAAATAAATTCCACAACTGAGAGCCTGGACGCCTTTGAGTGTTAACCCTGGAAGAGAGCTCCACATACAGGACACAACAACAGCCAGACAGGCAGAGATGATTCTGAACTGCCCTCTGTAACTGCAGAAATCACAAGTATTTGGTCACTTCCTGTATTTACCAAATTCAAATCTCAGACCAGCATATACACATGATTTCCCTGCAGTGCAGCCCAAATGTCACAGGACATGAGGCAGAATAAAGAGAATGTGAAGAAAAAACAGCCAGTTGGGCAGTTGAAAGCACTTATCTCACCTGTGGACGTAGTGGAGCTGATGAACAGAATCAATGGCCAGTACCATCTCAGCCAGGTAGAACCGGGCCATGTCCTCAGGTAAACGATCCTCAAACTTACTCAGCAGGGTCAAGAGGTCACCACCCACATAGTAATCCATAACCAGATACTGAGGAAGAGAGATATTAGGATATACATTGTGTAAAATACAACAAGCTAGACAAGGCTGCATCAACTGATGCTTCTGATTACAACTAGATCAGGGGTCTTCAGTCCATGCTCCTGGAGGTCCACAGAGCTGCAGAGTTTAGCTCTGATCTACTCCAACACACCTGTCTGGATGTTTCTGTCAGTGCCAAAGATCTTGATTACCTGCTTCAGGTGTGATTCATTAGGGCTGGAGATAAATTCTGCAGCTCTGTGGACCTCGTTGGAGACCTCTGAACTAGTGAATTTAACACAAAATACTGACAGATAGATGATAGTGTTTGGTTCCTGTGGTAGAAAAGACAACCTAGACATGGACAAGAATCACTTCATCCAGACCCCAAATGATCTCAGTAATTTCCTCATGAATCTGGTCTGGATGACTGCGATTCTCACAGTTGTTCCGTACATGGGAACCATGCAGAGGTGTGATTCTCTCAGGTCCACAAAACCAAAAAAAGGCTCACTGCACTCATGTAACAAGAGACCAACAGATGTGAAACTGGATCTGATGAAACCTGTTAAATGTGGAGTTAAATGAGGTTTACCAGGAAGTTCTCATCCTGGAAGGCATAGTGCAGTGTGGTGATCCACTGACTGTCCCCGTTCACCAGCACATCTCGCTCCTCCCGAAAACATGCCGTCTGGAAAACAAAAACACACACACATTTATTTTTATTGGGGTGACATGTTTTCAGGTGAGCAAGATGAAACGAAACCATTTTTGCATGTGTATGAACCTCTGCTCTCTTCAACATCTCCCACTTGTTAAGGATCTTCATGGCAAACACCTTGTTTGAACTTTTCACCTTTACAACTGCAACCTGTAACAAACAAACAGAGAATCCAGTGAACAGACCAGGACCTGATCCCGGCTCCTGCATAAAGAAAGCATGAGGGAACGTGCAGGCCCCGATGAGATGATCAGCAGCTTCATGTTTACACCTACATTAACAGATCACACGTGGAGATGTCTGTAATCAGTGACAGTGAGTGAAAACTGTTATGAGGGCAGGTTAAATTACTGCTGGTGTACACACACACACACACACACACAGGCACGCACACACACTGAAGAGGAGTGAGCCATGAAATCATGAACCAAGAGCCATTATTGTCCACATGTTCAGTAGACAGAAAGTATCATTAACCTGATATGAAAACAATGCAGGACTATCAGATGTCCTCATTAACACACATCAGAGGGAATACTGGTACAAACACATTTTTCTAAACAACACATAATGAACCAATTAAGCAATGCATCATGGGAAAAAGACAGTGAAACAGGACATTTATTTTTCTTGAACGTAAGGTGTCCAAACGAAACAACGGTGTGCTTCTCTCTCTGCGATTAAATAAGCCAAAACAAGCACTTTTGCACATTCCAGCCTGAGCAGAGTTACCAGCATTACTCCAGACAAAAGTCTACTCTCCACTATTCTATACAGCTGATGGTGATTTCACAAGACACGGTTCTTAACCGCTGTTCACAAATTACTTCTGCAAATGAATCTCTTCTAAAACACCAAGCAAATGTCTGAGGTAAAAGACCACTAGAGTGGAAAGTGATGGTTTTTAAAATAGTGTCCAGTGGCTTGGCTTTGTGCCTTCAAAACAAACAAGAACCCAACATGATCCAAACATCCACATGAGTCAGTGTTGCTACTGAAATATCGCTGCAGAAATCTAGTGGCTACAATGATATTTAACTCCTCTCATAAGATAGACGAGGTATGTGTGGGTGGACAAAAAGGGAGAAAACAGAGCAACATAATTTTCTCTGAAAACATTTACTCTGATTTACTGCTGATCTGGAGTGAGAGAACTGTGTCCCAGGTTTCTTCAACTCTGTTTTGAACCACTGTTAAACTGGCACACAATAAACTAATGTATAGCAAATAAGAACATAAAAATATAAATCTAAAACAGAAAATATGAGTAAGAGTTGTTAAAGCGTGTGATTGGGCAGCTGGGGTCATGGGTCAACCTTAAAAACAGAAGACGTCCCTCTGACACCTACAAAAGCTATTGAGAAACCATGACACCATCAGCATCTGCTCAACGTGCCTCCATTCTGCAGATGGTAGTGGGTTCATGCCTTCCAAAACGTAAAATATGCAAAAAATGGAAACTCATAGTTTTGAGCCTTTTGAAAAGTAGCATGGGAACTGAAACAGTTTGGGAAATCTATACTTTTCTCAATTTATGATGTTTCAAAAATCTTTTATTTACCCAAGAAACAACAAATGGCACCACAAGGGTCCAGAGAGCCCAGACCAGTTCTCTGGCACTCAGATGACTGATTGGCTGCATTCCAATTCACATGCTTTCATAGCACTACAAGTATGTAGTTTGCAGGCAAAAAAAAACTGTTCATTACAACCAACCTTATAGTTTGTGTAATAGTTTGTGACCGTGTGTTTTGTCAGCTATTAAATCAGCCACAAACAGGGTTGCAAACCTGAAGAATTTTGGAAACGTTCCAAAATTATGGGAATTAAAAGGAAATGTTGGGTGTCTGTATCATATACAAACATAAATCTAAACATAATCAAAGTAAAAATCCACGAACTTAATCCCATTTTTGTATTTTACAGTATGAATCGCATGTAGACAGAGATGCAGTGATTTTTATTTAATCTCAATGCAGGAGAGGTGCTTACCTCACCAAATGCTCCTCGGCCAATCACCTTCAGGATTTCGAAGTCCTCTTTGTGCAGTCGCATCTGCTTTACTTTCGAGGTGAAGGGTTTGGCTGTAGACAGAGAAGACATCCTGGAGTTATTACTAAACACATCTCATCCATCACTTCACAGTGAGCCTGTCTGAAAACGGCTACAAGGGCTTGAACTTCTCAGAGGGTTTGTAGCAGTTTCAGAACATTTACACAAATCAAAAGTTCACAGGTGTGTGATTGTATACACTGGTGTGGTATAGTGAAGATTTCCCGCAGAGACTTCAGAGTTACAGGTCTCTATAGATCTATAAAGAAATGCACTCAACACCAGACTGCATGCGATCACAACACACAATGTCTGTTAAATAAAATAATTTAAATTTGATGCATTTCAGCTCATTTATTAATATGCATTGTTAAAATGTATTACATTAACATCAGGCAAGGTTATTATGGTTTATTAAAACTAAAACTATTAAAACTATTTATGTTAAAACTATTTGTTACCCGTAATCAAATAAAATACAGGCATAAATATTATTTGCAACACTTCACCTAAACAAAAATGAAAAACAAAAAACTTAAGTTTAAGCTGAGGCACTAAATTTATTAACTGAAAATAAATGAAAACTAAGCTAACAACTGAACAAAATAGCAATATTAAATACAAATAAATTAAATTACAAAATCACATTTTTGTAATACAAAATTTAAAAAAAATTACCATGAAAACTACAAATATAACAATAAAATCAAATTTAAATTAAGAAAACTAAAAACTTAACTATAATAACTCTGACGTCAGGTCAACGTGTTTCAGATCATCTATGCAGAAGACGTGAGGCTGACATGGGCCACTAAATAACCACAGAACACTCTAGAAACTGCTCAGTGCGCTAACAACTTTAACAGCCACAAGACAAGACAGACAGTTTTGCATGGGCAAACACCACAAGAGTCTAAAAATCAATTTTACCCCGTGAATGTTCACAATCTGTGACTGGTAAACAATAAATAATCTGTTTAGGCGGAAAATCACTGTCTGTTCAGCTGTAATGCTGTGTGCTGCTTCTGAACTCAGTGAAAGTCACATTCAGTTTCAGACAGGCCAGCGCTGTAGATCAGACACAGATCTCTTTTCACTTATACTGCACTAATGCAGAAAGTCACAGAAAGTTAACCCTGCAAAATAAAAATTGATGTTACGCTTACTGAAACCAAAGCAGATGCCCTAAGATCCTGCAGACGTCTGCTATAAGCACAGCTGAGTTTTAGGAGATCAGCACGACCTGAACTTCATTTCCTAACAGACGTCACTATTTAAGACAGAGAACTGGTGACTAAGAACTGTAATCAATTGCAGAAATGATACGTAATGAATCTGAAAACAGGGTTGACTATATTTCGTAAAATAACCTACAACCTACCACTGCTAACGAGCAGCAACCAAGTCCAAACATTTAAACCGTTTTATTAGCCTAAATGTCAAGTGACTGGTTTGTTGATATGAAATCTACACACATTGTAAAATTTCATGTAAACAATGCCATGAATATCAAGCGTGTACACCATGTTAGCTGTCCTTCTATAGGACATTAGAAACAGATGGAAAACAGACCACCTGGAACTACCATCACTGCCTTTGAAATATCAAACAGGGAAAGTGTATAAAAGCTCTTTCCAGTGGCCAGTTTAAAGATTGGCCTTCTTTAGGAGAACCTACAAAACAACGGCCGCCTGCGTGAGTCAGGTCTTAATTCAGAAAGCTCTCTGTGTATATATCAATGTTACAGTCCACAGTTAGCATAGACACAGGGCTGCAAATCAAACGAACCACAACATCTATCTCCTGGGATACCCAAGAGACCTGCATTAGGAGACCATATAAAGGCAAAGAGACTGGTAGGATTATTAAAACACGATTTCCATAGAGGGAAAGAAATGCTTAAAGCCAGTGAGTGACTTCAGATGTACTTCTGTGCAGCGTTCAGACCTGTTGTGTTCAAACATTAAGAGTATATCCACTGGTTTTAAAAATTAATACACCACTCTGTACATTTGCTCTTATATCGCAGGGTTGTTTTCAGACATTTCCATACATTTCATCTGTAGAGAGAAATGGAATTTTCTCTTACAATAGATAAAGCAGATGTTTTACAGTAAATGTGTTCAGATTAAACTGGTCAATATCAATTGTACTTTTCAGCAGGTTTAACAACCGTCTGAACCAGAATTTCCAATCGACTTCAGTGTGAAACTGAGAAATGGGGGAGTGGCTTGTTTTTTCCACTGGGAATTGATTGATTAGAAAAGTAGGTGTTTCAAAGTGCACAGCAGACTGACTGTTGGAGGGGAGTGGTTAACAGCTCAGGCTCCACCCAAGCCGCCCGACTGACATCATCAGAGACGGTCTGCCCAGAGGGGAAGTACACTTTCAGATTTTCATTCAAGATTATGAGGGCAAATGAATAAAAAAATGACAGGCGCTGATAAATCCTTTAATATAAACACTGCAATACTCCATACTAAGAATAGTATACTTTGATTTTAAGCATTTGTGATGTTTGATGCGACAGGGCTTTGAAAACAGCTTCTCATGCTGCCATATGAATTCATTTACTTAACATTAACAAAACCAAAAACATTAAAACTTAACATTAAAAACCCAATAAAAAGGGCAAACAGTCTGACTTAGAAACAAACATCGGTCATATTATTCAACTTTAACTGACACTGAATATTTTCTGTTTACACTTTGTCACACTTTCTGCTAAAAAGAAAATAACAAGAACGAGTCCTACACTTGATCTCTCCAGAACAAACAAGATCATTTTGGTTTGGCCAATCGCAGCACACGACCCTCCTGAACAAGTTCTGACCTGCCATAACACACATGCAAAAAAGGAACAAATATAAAGGAAAAGTCTGTGAGCGGGATTTAACATTTGAATCCGTGGAACCTCCCATGGTTCATACACACTAAATCCCAAAATATGAGACCGGTTCGACCTGTTACAAAACTCGACAAGCTAAAACAACAAACTCAACCAGTATTTTTGAAAGCTGTGAGAAAAAAACAGATGATGTTGTGACTACTACACAGTCCTGACACATTCAACACACTGCGCTGTCAATTCAAAGCAGCTGTTCGGGAGATTCACTGTCCACTGTGTTTTTCTGAAATACTAGAGGGGGTAGTTAGTCGCTGTTGACCGACTCAGCCTTTTCTTTCAAACAGTTGGACCTGAACCGCATCTGTGACGTGCACATACCAACATTTGTCTTAAAATAAAACTTCTCAGCTCTCTCTTTCAACCCAGCATGAGGCACAGAAACATCATGAATTAATCAATGAGTCTGTTGACATAGACAAAACAGATGCCGATAACTGACATAAAGGTCTGTATAAGTATGCAAATCAATAAACCGACGACACAAGAAACTGCAGTGATGTCATGATATCAGACATCAACAGACGTCAGTAAACTGACAAAACACCAGTAAAGGCTTTTACATACAAGCCAAATCGGGGTAACCAGTGAAAATATATGAGTGTTGATCAGACAGTTTAAACCGCTTATGACCTAATATAATAACAACGTTTAGGCAATTACATAACTTTATATATTGTGATTATTAACTAAAATAAAGATAATGTGTATTAATGGACTTAACTAACATTCATCAAGGAATACTGATATTGAAAGCAAATGATATCATGGCTGTTTTTATCCAATTCAATTGTGTCATCTTTTACACCCTTGTTTTACTGTTTTAATATCTGAATTAAATTCACGCCATATTCCAACTTGGAATATTTTCACAATTCCCAAGCTTTATTCTTAAGTTCCTCCATGCTTGTTGTAGCTATACTGGGTGCATCGTGACTTCTGTTTCTAGGGACGTGTGTTAGCGATTGGCATTTCGTTACTGAGACACAAAGTCATTTAAGGCTGCTGAGAGTCACGGCACAAGATAAACGTATAAACAGCACACTACGTTCTTTCACTGCCAAATGTGATGTAGCTCTCCAGTTATTTCCTGCTTTACTTATTAAAGAGTTTAAAGTCATTTTCATTTGTTAGGCTGTCAGGTGGCCCTTGATTAAACATGCAAACACAAAATGGCTTTCCTGTTCTCATTTTCCCTCTTTCCTGTTGTACACTGTATATATTAGCACGCATCACAATGACACTTCATAATGATTTAACTGATTTATTTAATTATTAAACTTATGCTGGACTGATTATTAAACTTATGCTGGGAGCGCGTGACCAACTTTCTCACCACGAGAAATAAAGTCCACATGTCACTTTCCGGGCTTAGAGGAATGCTTCCTACTATACAAAAGGTTGCGAATTCATATTTCACACGTCAAGTGTTATTCACATAGAGAACAGTACAGCATGCCCTCAAGCTCTTTGTCTACCTTACACACAGACTCATCAGCTATAGTCTTTCCTGTCTATAGGGATCCAGTCTGATCAATTATCAAAACAGAGAATAGCACAACCTTCAGTATCAGAATACTTTGCCAAAGGCCAAAGACTCTATAGATTCTCTCTCTCATCACTTTAAAAATGAAGCCTTTAGGATATTCAGCCTATATTTGTTCCTTTAAAAATACAGAAAGCTTCTCCATACATACTGCTCAGTGGGCTGGTATGATGGTTGTGTATTTTACAGCATGTTTCTACTTGATTTCGCCGAGGCTGTAAACACACACACACCTTCAGCCCAGTGAAGATCCCTACACACCACAGCTCTCCTGACAACACGGACATCAGCCTGAAGTGCGCTTAGGTCCTTCAGAAGTGAAATGCATGAAGTTAAGGGTGATTTGAGATGGTCCTGCTTGACAGAATGAAGCTTCACTCACCCCACTCCAAAAACTCAGCCACGCTCTTCTCTCTTCTGAGCGGGGAGTTCATGCACTCATCATACAGGCACAGGAGAACATCGAGGAGGGTTTCCACACTGAAGCACTGCCCGTTTGACTGGACAGGACCGTCCAGCATGAGCTTCTCCAGCGTCTTCAGACGCACTTCTCCAGACATCTCACCACCGCAGTGAAGGTCCAAACGCGTCCTGTTTTGTGCGCTCCTGTCCTGTCTACACACCAGCGCAGACTCCTGAAGGGACTTTATAAGTGCGACTCGCCCATGATCACATTGAAACGCATCACATTTAAACCCGATGTTATTTTCGCATCTGATGCGAACTCAGTCACGACATCACGGAGCTGGTGTGAAACTCACGCAGACCTTTATCGTCACCGAAGCCATTTATGCACACATAATAACACAAACAATAACCCGTTATTGGGCTGTGGATTCAGATGTAAATAAAACGCCGTTCTGTAGCTTCTCGCGCTAGCTAGCTTAAGAACATCATCTCGCGACGCCGCGTCTGTGAAGCGTTTCTCCTCGTATAAATAAAGGCAAAATCACGGTTTTCAGACACATACACTGTGCAGATGTGTCAAGTGTTCAGACTTCACAATGTCCACAAACGAGCAGCCTGAACAAGTTCAAATAACTGATGCTAACCAGGCTGCTAGTAATGACGTCCAGCTAACAGGCTAGCAGCTCAGACCCGTGAAACTAACACGACGCGCAGCAGATGTCCGCATCCACACAGAGCCGCTTCTGACAACTTTCCCGAAGACCTCGAGTCAGTTTTCCATAGTTTCAGTCCTTTTCCAGGAATAAATCCTCATAAAGTGAGCCGTGATCGCGGAATAAAGTCCATCAGATGATGGTGGTGGTGATGATGATGATGATGATGATGAAGAGGAGGTGTGTGGTGTGTTTGCGGGGTGACGGGAGTGATTCTCTCTCATCTGCCCTCCTGTGAGAGTGTTTGAGGAATGATGAGGAGAAACATGGCGACTGGAGACACACACACACACACACACACACACACACACACACACACACACACACACACACACACACACACACACACACACACAAAGACAGTCTCTCTCTCTCTCTCTCTCTCTCTCTCTCTCTCTATCTCTCTCTATCTCTCTTTCTCTCTCTTTGTCTCACTCCTCACTCACCCTCTCTCTGTCTCTCTCCCTCTCTCACTTACTCACTCTCTCTCTCACACACACAAAGACAGTCTCTCTCACTCACTCTCACTCACTCACTCCTCTCTCTCTCTTTCTCTCTCTCTATGTCTCTCTCACTCTTTCCTCTCTCTGTCTCTCTCCCTCTCTCATTTACTCACTCTCTCTCTCACTCACTCTCATTCACTCCTCTCTCTCTCTCTTTCTTCTCTCTCTCTTCTCTTCTCTCTCTCTCTCTCTCTCTCTCTCTCTCTCTCTCTCTCTCTCTCTCTCTTTCTTCTCTCTCACTCTCCCTCTCTCTGTCTCTCTCTCTCTCTCTCTCTCTCTCTATGTCTCTCTCACTCTTCCTCTCTCTGTCTCTCTCCCTCTCTCATTTTTTCACTCTCTCTCTCACACACACAAAGACAGTCTCTCTCACTCACTCACTCCTCTCTCTCTCTCTTTCTTCTCTCTCTCTCTCTCTCTCTCTCTCTTTCTTTCTCCCTCTCTCTGTCTCTCTCCCTCACTCACTCTCTCTCTCTCTTTCTCTCTCCCTCCCTCTCTCTGTCTCTCTCTCCCTCACTCACTCACTCTCACACACACACAAAGACAGTCTCTCTCACTCACTCTCTCACACACACACATACATATAAAAACATTTTTCTTCTATCATCGAAGCTTAAACCCATAGGATGGGGTGTCGTTGTCTCTTCAGTATCTGTCTGTCTGATTGCCTGTCTGACTGTCTGTCTGTCTCTTATCTCTGTGTGTGTCTGTCTGATTGTCTGTCTGTTTAGTAACAATATAGATAACATTCACAAACTTCACACCTTTAATTAAGCCGTGAAGGGTAATTAAGCAGCCATCAGTAATTTAGTCAGACATAAGAGGATATGATGGGATGTTTTATATATAGCGGGTTTATGAGATGTTGCTGTCATATGGAACAGTTATTAACTTTATTCAGGACTGAAAATATCCACTGAACATGACCCAAAATATGGAAATATCTACAGTACAGACGCTCACATTTCTTAAACCATCATTGAGAGCTTAACATTCGCAAATCACTAATGTACACATAAAGTCACTGTGAAACAGATAAAAGACTATAATAGCAATGCATACATTTAGGTCTGTGTGTGTTTTCAAGTGCACAAGAAATGACTAGATGAGCAAGATACAACAACTACAATTATACAACAGCGCCACCTAACGTCAGACTATCTTCACTGCTTATGTATTTAATACTTTCCAATCGGTAAAATACGATTAGTGCGATTTACAGGGACAAAGTTGCTGAAATAACTTGTGGAAAGGCTCTCTTATGTATCTTATAAACGAAGCAAATCAAACCTCGCTGTAGAAGCAGCTGGGCTGGTTTCAATAAACAGATTCTCTAATGCTGATCTTTAACACCTTTCGTGTTTATTGGGGTCTTGATTAAAAGGGCTAAAATACAGGACGGTGTTATTGTTGGTTTAATCCCGCTGATCCCTTTTCAGTCTGGATCGTCTAATTAATGAATGTGCGCGAATCTAAATCAAAGAAAGTGAATTGCGCGCGCCACACCCGCTACATCAGCCGCCTATAGATTTAACCCTGATGGTGAACCTAATGAGTCTCTGAAGGTCCGAGACCTCAGATCTTTTGTTATGATGGTGTGTATTCAAAACATTAATCCCAATACAATTACAACTGGACTGCAGGAGAGTTAAAGATGAAGTATTGCTTAATGACGTAATCATATCTTATTTCTATTAACACATTTACAAAAACATGTCCTGCACACAATCTCTGATATAATGCATATTCTTATAAAATGAATTAAACACCGAATTAATGCATTAAATCATTCTGTCGGTGTTTTAATGTTACTCGCATGTACTCACAACAGAGATGGAAAATGAACCTTTATTGAAGGCAGCTAAAATGTCATTGCAGCAATGCAAAGACAGACAGAGCGACTGTAAGCCCATATTAATTGTTCAACACACACGCAAATGTCTTTTACAATTCACAAATATCTAAAACAACTTTTGCTTCTCTACCGCCATCTCTGTTTGCAGCATAAAACTGCAGGTTACTTTACGTGAAGAAGTCCACCTGACATTTCCCGGGAAATCGGACCCGACAGCTCCAATTATAAATCATTATTACACACCTACAGTTGTGAACTTTAATACGGCACAAAATGAATACAAAGTAAAACTTTTTGAGAAATGTGTTTATTTGTTGTGCTGTTGACTGCTTGTTTGAATAATAATCACCATGTTGATTGGTAAACATTGGATTATACTTGTTTTACCATCCTGACAAACAGTGTCAGATAATAACTTGATTACCATGAAAACATGGCTGCGTAGCGAGTAAATTTGCTTAGCTGTCTGACGTGACATGATCCTTCATCAGCCGTTTGTGTGGCATCATTGTCTGCTGGCCCAGGACAACCTGCAGCCCAATACACAAGTGCAGGCTGGAGCGAGTTCAGTCCCTCTGTTGGTAGGGCAGGAGAGAGAGGTCTGAGCAGTCCTGCTTTAGTAACAGATAATCACCCCCTTGAGAAAACTCCTTCCAATCCACATCCCCTTTAGCAGAGCACACTCCTGTAGTAGATCTGTTTGTGGAATAATGACTCTCCCTTATAAGACAGCAGGGGTGGCCATTTCTCAATACACTTTCCTCTCCCCTATGCCCTTCCAAAAACACTACTGTTTTTACCAAAGATGGGTAAAGCTGGGCAGTAGAAGGAAATGTGTTAAAGTACATAGGCAGAAAAAACATGAATAAATAAAACAAATAGATGGACCGTACAGTAAGGGATTGGCAGATGTTAACAGTGTTATTTTTATTAGTTCCACTATTAATGAATGTTTTTATTTACATAACTTTTGCAAAACGACATTAATAAATTTGCAAAAACTGCATTCATGTATCCTTTAAATTATGTGTAAAAATATTTGAAAAGAGGTTAAACTGATAAACACAAAAATAAAGTAAAAAAAGGATAAAGTCATGAACAACAATAGGTGGTCTAAATGGGACATGGCTTTGAAGGGTGTCTTTTTTAGGTCACCCCCTCTTTGTCAAGGTGTGAAAAGCCAGACGAGATGTGTGTGTGTGTGTGTGGGGGGGTGACTGTATTTAAGGCCTGAGAGATCAGTACAGCCACAGTTCATCACCAGATCAAGCATCATGGCATTGCTCATCCAGCTTCTCGTCTGTGCCACATTCATATCATTGGCTGAAGGATTCGACCATGAGGAGGTGAAACAAGCTTTGCTCCAAAAACTTGGATTAACGGAACTCCCCAGGATTCAGAAGAGAGACCTGGAAAACATGGTCATCCCTGCTCATATAAAGAATCAATATGTGTCCATGCTGAAACTGCATCACAGCAGAAAGAGAAGATCTCTGCCCAGTCTGGCAGGAATCCTGAGGGGCATCCATGGAAGTGCAGGTGGGTTCCAGTTTAAAATGAAGTTTAAATGACCACACACTGTACCAGATGTGGGAATACTTTACAGTTGTGATTGTAAATATTGTATACACATTTGTCAAGAATAACACATGCTGTGAAAATACTGCTCAAACTGATTTCATGTAAAACTTGTCTTTTCTAATGTTCACTTTTTAAGTCACACATTAGATTAAAAATGTATTTGCTGCTTTGATGTTTCAAGAAACTTTTGAGTGATGCCAAAGTTACAATTTAGAAGATCAGTTTTTACACCTTAATGCATACAATCGAGTGAAAACAAAGATGACTAAACGTTACAGTGCATCTGTCATTAATAATGATCTAATGTATATCTTTTGCATTTCACAGATATAACAGGAGAAATCAAATACTCTGACACGACCCGACAACGTCTTGTCTTTGACATGGAGGACAGACTGCAAGACAACACTGAAGTTACTATGGCTGAGCTGAAACTTTACCAGACAGCTGTGCAGAACCCGTCCAAACCTGAGCGGAGACACCACAGACCCATCTACAATGCCAGAGTCAGCATCTACTGGGTGGAGGTGCTGGAGAACGGCTCCAACAGAACATCACTTGTTGACTCCAGGTATGTCCATCCATTCATTCATAATCACAACACATGATAAGATAATAATAAAGATAATAATTCTGACTGCACCAATGGAAACTCACCTGCCCGTCTGGCATTTTGACAGACTGGTTCCCATCCACGAAACTGGCTGGAAGAGCTTTGATGTGTCTCAGGCGATTCAGTACTGGTCCAAATGCAAGAAGAAAACACCGTTACATCTGGAGGTGTGGACCGAGGGAGAGAGACCCGGTAGCTACGCTGCCGAGATGGCCAAGAGAGTGCGCTTCACCACACAGGACCCGAAAGAGAACACCCTGGAGAAAGAACCGGGCGCACCAGAACTGGTGCTTTACACCTTAAACCTGGACGAGTACGGGTGAGTGTTGCTATTAAACATCAACTCATGCTGATGGTACTAATAAGATGCGTTACAACCGACGTGCATCAGTCGCTTATCAATGTGCTGAAGTCTCTTATTTCAACAGATCGCAGGGGAACTGCAACTCCAGCCCAAACAGCAGCAGGTGTTGTCGGGAAGAGCACTTCATCAACTTCCGTGAGCTCACCTGGACGCAGTACTGGATCCTCGAACCGGCCGGGTACCACGCGTTCCGCTGCGCCGGAGGATGCAAGCAGCCGCGGCGCGGTTTCTATGGTTACGGGCAGAGGACGTGCGCGGTCCTGGAGAGCGCGCCGCTGCCCATGATGTACCTGGTGAAGAAAGGAGATCACACCGAAATCCAGGTGGCAGAATTCCCGAATATGATTGTGGAGAAGTGTGGATGCTCCATGGACAAAAGCCCTCCAGCATGAGACGCGTTCAGTGGCTTGCTCTCTCTCTCAAGAGAGAGAGGTGACATGTTTTCAACACAATGAAAGTTATTCCACTGAGATGCGCAACCCCACCGAGCACTTGAAAATAAATGTATTTATGAATTATTAGTCTATGCAATGGCCTGTTGTGCGGTTCATGTGTGTGTGTTGTTGTTTTTTCTCAAAATAAACTTGTCTAAATATCCAAGCTTGTGTTCACGAGTCCTGTTGCGTGCTTTCGACAACAAATAAAATTCAGTGAATGAATACATGAACGAACGAACAAACGGACGCGTAAAGCCCGAGGGTAACACAAAACAGGCTGGTTTGCTGATGAAAGTCAATATTAATAATCGCGATCATAATTATTTATTATTATCATCTAGTGGAGAAGTTAGGGGCGGGGCCGGTGCGCACGGGGGGCGGGGCTACTGCTGTTGTTGTCGTTGTTGCTATTGGAAACGGCCGCGCCAGTAATGGCTGCTCGCTGAAATCAGTCGGGATCTTCTGCGGCGGATGTGATGCGATCTGTTAAACGCATCGGAGGTAGGTTTCTTTCACGGAAACTTTGCTCCAGCAAGAGTGGAGGTTAAAGAAGAGAGACTCGCTTTATTTCAGTAGAAGAAAAGTGTGAGCCCCGCTGATTTGTTTGTGTCTTTCCGCTAGCATGTGCGACTTAGCAAAGCTACACGATGAGCAGAGACCGAGTCCAAACAATCAGAGGAGATCGGGTTTAGGACTGGTCTTGTGTCTGTGTAATAATCTGACAGATGATTGAGGTTAGATGTCCCAGTAGCTGTTGAGTACACCATCTGCTTAACTCGTCATCTGTCTGTGGAAAGCAACTGAGCATCTGTTTACAGGTGACTGTAGTTAAATAAGCTAATACAGAGTGTGTTATGATTGAAACGCAGATCTGGACCTTGTTCTCGATAACATTTTTGTGTGCAAATCTTCAGGTTTTGTTTTCACAATGAGTTTGTCTTCAGCCCATCAGAATGCCAGCAGGTGAGTACAGCTTCATGTTCATGTGCTTCATGTGCTTCAGCTTCATGTGCTTCATGTGCTTCAGCTTCATGTGCTTCACGTGCTTCAGCTTCACGTGCTTCATCTTCACGTGCTTCAGCTTCACGTGCTTCATCTTCACGTGCTTCATCTTCACGTGCTTCATCTTCATGTGCTTCAGCTTCATGTGCTTCATCTTCATGTGCTTCAGCTTCATGTGCTTCATCTTCATGTGCTTCATGTGCTTCAGCTTCATGTGCTTCATCTTCATGTGCTTCATGTGCTTCAGCTTCATCTTCATGTGCTTCATGTGCTTCATGTGCTTCATCTTCATGTGCTTCATGTGCTTCATGTGCTTCATGTGCTTCAGCTTCATGTGCTTCATCTTCATGTGCTTCATGTGCTTCATCTTCATGTGCTTCATGTGCTTCATCTTCATGTGCTTCATGTGCTTCATGTGCTTCATGTGCTTCATGTGCTTCATGTGCTTCATCTTGATGTGCTTCATCTTGATGTGCTTCATCTTCATGTGCTTCAGCTTCATGTGCTTCATCTTCATGTGCTTCATCTTCATGTGCTTCGGCTTCATGTGCTTCATCTTCATGTGCTTCATCTTCATGTGCTTCATCTTCATGTGCTTCATCTTCATGTGCTTCGGCTTGATGTGCTTCGGCTTGATGTGCTTTCATGTTCACGTGTGCTTCATCTTCATGTGCTTCATCTTCATGTGCTTCATCTTCATGTGTCGCTTCATGTGCTTCATCTTCATGTGCTTCGGCTTCATGTGCTTCATCTTCATGTGCTTCATCTTCATGTGCTTCATCTTCATGTGCTTCATCTTCATGTGCTTCGGCTTGATGTGCTTCGGCTTGATGTGCTTCGGCTTGATGTGCTTCGGCTTGATGTGCTTCGGCTTGATGTGCTTCATCTTCATGTGCTTCATCTTCATGTGCTTCATCTTCATGTGCTTCGGCTTGATGTGCTTCGGCTTGATGTGCTTCATCTTCATGTGCTTCATCTTCATGTGCTTCATCTTCATGTGCTTCATCTTCATGTGCTTCATCTGGTGAGCTGAAGGTCTTACACGTCTGTTTTAAAATGTCTGCTCGACAGGTCAGAGTGATTTGAGGGCCAAGACGAAAGCTCGCTTTGACGAGGTTTTGAAGAGGTACACAAACCCTCCCACAGACAAAACCAAAGCCAAGCAGTCCAGTGACCAGCCCCATGAAGTCATTGTGGTACGTTCATAATAATATTACTGATTTTAATTCTAGAAAGTATGTGTTCGAACAATCAGATTTGACAAACCTGAGTACAAGATGAATTATTTATATTATTAGCCTATTTTCCCCCAAAAAAAGACTATGTATATAGTATATAGTATAGTGTATATATATACTTTTTTTCAGTGTTATCAAAAAAATTCTTGCAGTAATGTTAGTAGAATGTTTCCTAACATTATATATTATACATCTAAAACATTATTCTTAAGTTGTTAGTGGAACATTTGAAAAAGATTACAGAATTTATAAATGTTTGAATAGCGTTCTTATAACCAAGCAATGAGGTTAATATACATTTAAACATGTACTAAAACTTTCAAAATAACATTAACGTTTTTGTTGTTGCATTAGGGAAATGTTCTTACAACCTAAAATTGTTAGCTGGGTAGTTAGCTTTTAGGAGTGTACTAGTACAACAAAACTTCAAGTGTCCAAAGAAGTGTTTTCAGAGATCAGATGGTTAAACTCTACACTTGTTTTCTTCCAGCTTCAGACCTTGAAGAAGAACCTAGATTTGAGTAAAGACACTGAAGATGATGAAACTATCCTGCATAACACATACGATCCAGCTGAAAGCAGCCCCAGATTCACCAAAAACAGACGCAGAGAGAGGGAGGTGTCAGAGAAGATCAACATAACCCATAATGCCAGTGAGGACGAGCCCACGCTGACGGCCAGGAAAAAGAAGAGCAAAAGAAAGCTTCCACTGTTGCCTCCACCTTTTCACAATGAAGAGGAGAACGGCAGGAGAGAAGAAGCAGACATCAGAGCGGAAGCGCATGCAGAACAGAGTCCAAAAGCTAGAAAAGGGAAGAGCAGAGGAGGAAATGAGGAGAGACAGAGGAGAGAGACAGAGACTGAAGATGATTATTTACAGGAGTACCAGCATCAGATCTCAAAGGCGGAGGAGAGCGACTCAAGGAAAACAGGCAGGAAGAAGATCAGAGAGAGTCAGAAGACACAGCTGTTAAACAATGATCTGGAGAAGAAGAGGAAGAAGTTAAAATCAAACAAAAATGATGCAGATAGAAGGTAAAAACAGACACGGTTAGTCTAAAAATAAAAATAAAACGTTGATCTTAAAATCATCTTTAAAATGCCTCTCGAACAAGTAACAAGCATGATGTGTTATTCTTCTGTAGTCAGACTGAGTTGTGGGTGGACAATCAAACAGAAGCTGTCCAGGATGATGTTGTGGAGAAATTTGAGGAGGACTCGGTGAAACCCAAAGTGAAAAAGAAGAAACCAAAGGAAGGTATGATGAGTGATTGTAATGTAGTTTAAATACATAATGTAATTTAAACTATTGGTCTCTTTATCTATTGGTCACCGTTTTGGTCTATTTAGTAAGAACTTCATCACTCTCTGTATGATTCTATATGCTCCATTGTCTATATGGTCAGACAAAAAAGAAAGTTCATGAAGAAACACTTGCTATAATTGCACTAATCAGAACCATGTATATATATAATATACTGTGTGCTAACTAATGGATTGTTGAAGCCACTGTGCTTTTGTTTGTATGTCACAACAGCACAAGAAATGGGAGTTTCCTGCTTATGTAGTTGTTAATTTCTGTTTGCAGTTATTGTTGAGGAGGGGCAGAGAGAAGAGAAGCAGTCGTTCGATGACAGCCTGGTGCTGGGAGTGTACATCCACAGGACAGACAAACTGAGGACAGATCTCCTGCTGTCTCACCCCATGGTCAAAGTTCACGTGGTGGATGAGATCACCGGACAGTATGTCAAGAAGGAGGACAGGTAAGAGCTTCACAAGCGTTACTGCTCATAACAGCTGGACTGCTAGAAGCCAGTCAGATTTATTCTCCATCTCGCTCTGGTTTTTCATCAGCCATCGTCCTGTTTCGTCCTTCTATGAACAAGGGAATGTCGAGCACATTCTGCCCATCATGACTCAACCCTTCGACTTTAAGAAACACAAGACAACAGTTCCAGAGTGGGAGGAGCAGATCATCTTCAACGAGCGCTTCGGTTACTTCCTGCAAGATGAGAATGAAGCTCCGCGAGTGTTGCTGTTTTTTGAGGTTTCACGAATCATTCTGAGAAGATCTTGCTGCATTTTGGATGTTGGGAATAAACAGGAAGAGCTTATAGATGTTGTGTGATCTTATAGATTCTGGATTTCATCAGCATGGAGGAAGCAAAAACAAATGTATCTGTTGATCGTCATGAACGAGGATTTCGGAAGATTGCCTGGGCTTTTCTGAAGGTATCAGTTTCTGCATTTGTCATAATTTTTGCTTGTTTTGTTTGTTTATTCTTTCTGCACTGCCACTTCTGGAATAGTTTTGAACTTCCACCGAGCTCAAGCTCTTCAAATGTTTTCTTCAGCTTGTAGGAACCAATGGTGTGCTAAACATCAACAGCAAACTGCGCCTGCAGCTGTACTGCCCCCCTCTAAGAGCAAAAAAATTGCCTCAAACTGTTGAAGTGTTCCAGTGGTGGTCAAAGTTCTCCAGGAACAAATATTCCTCGACTCTGTATGTCACAGTGAAGGGCATCACACCGCCAGAACATGTGAGTGTGCACATCAGATTTAAAGACCAGATTTAAAGGGATAGCTCACATAAAATTACATTTACTCACCCTCAGGCCATCCAGGGTGTAGGTGATATTTTTCTTCAGCGGTACAGTAAAGAAGATTTTTAGATGAAACTGTGATTTATGAAAGTCAGCAGGTGTGACGTCTTTAAGATTCAACAAAGCAGATATAGTCGGCACTTGATGATGTATTCAAGTCGAACGATTGGTCTGTGCAAGAAAGTGACAATGTGTCTGGCTGGATTTGTTGGACAGGTGGATCCTGGAATCCGCTCCATGATGGCGCTGCAGCAGGAGCGAGGCAGCACCTCCTACAGTGAACTCAACACAGAGATGATCAATAAAACCAGCACACAGCTACTGCAGGGCAGATTAGAAACTGTGAAGTGGAGTCGCTTGCCTGGACAGGTTGCGTTTGTTTTGGGTGATAAGATGTAAAGTGGAAGAAGAGCTAATCCATGTGTTTGTTCAGGCTGACAGCGGATTCTTCTAATCATTTGTTGAAACAGGTGTGTCGCATCCCAAACAAGCCCATGCACTCGTTCCGTGGAGGTCAGATGGGCTGTTTTACGCTGCGTTTCTCTCATGACGGGCGGGCATTAGCTGCAGCGTGTGCAGACAGAGACATGTTCCCCATCGTGAGTAAGTAATCAAAGCCTCAAAGTCATATCGCTTTATTATATGTTGGGTTTTTTAATCTATGCATTTCACTGATCAGATATTTTTGATATAACATTTATAACATTATTTTAAAATATTTCACTCAAATTGTTATTTTGAATATGTTAATTGTAATTTTTAATCTGCAGTCCATAACTTTTTGCCACCATCTCTGTTTGAAACATAAAATTGCATTACTTTACATGCTTTTCTTTACATAAGTTTGAGATCAAATGAAGCCAAACTGACATTCCCTGCAAATCAGACTGACCGGTCAACTTATAAATCATTATTATAAACTTACTATTGTGAATCGGGGTAAAATAAGGAGATCACATTGAACGCTGATCTGTCATGTACTTGCTCAATAACTGACTGTTGTTCTTTTTTAATATAAAAATATATGGATTGCAGGTTTAAAAATGACTGAATTAGAAAACAGCAAACATTTGTGAGGAGCTTTTCCACTAGTGTTTTCAGAGCTGTTGTGCCATATGTACATAATGTTAAGCAGATGTCTTTTCTAAGAAGGAAAAGTATCATCACTTATAGCTTCCTGGTGCATTTCTGAATCTTGTGTCTCTCCCCAGTATTTGAGATTCCATCCGGGAAGGTGGCAGCATCATTTAATGGTCATCTCAGTGTCGTATATGATCTCTGCTGGTCTAGAGATGACAGAGGACTACTGACAGCATCTTCTGATGGAACAGTAAGGTAATTATTGTCTGACTGTTCGTCTTTGCATGTAAACAAGTTTAGCTCCATCATTTAATTACAGCACAAATACACAGTAAAAGTGTGAACTCTTCTTTCAGAGTGTGGAACACTGAACGACTGCAGACTCTTGCTCACAAAACTCTTCCTCACCCGTCATTCGTCTACTGTGCTCAGTATCACCCACAAGCGCAGAATCTGGTGGTAACCGGGGGTTACGACTCCCTTCTGAGGGTGTGGAACGTGGATGTGCAAGATGCAAACGGGCAACTTCTGCAGGAGTTTGAGGGACACACGACTTTTATCAATGCACTGTGTTTTGACCCTGAAGGTAAACAGCTAACAATTTTAGGTTGCAGGAACATTTCCCCTACGTTTCCATTAAGTAACAAAAACGTGGAAAAATATTTTTTTGAAAGTTTTAAGAATGTTCCAAACATCCAGTTTTCAGACGTATTAACTTTATTGCTTGGATATAAGAATGTTTTTAATTCTGTAACGTTTTTAATGCCCCAAGTACCTAAAAGTAACTTTTTGACAAAATATAATGTTAAAAAAGTTCTACTAATGTTATTGCAAGAATGTTTCTGAGAGGGAGAACATTAGCCAATGTTCTCCCTCTTAGCTGAGGAGTCTGAATCCAGCTATATGTGACTTTAATGGTTTGATTCATGTATTTCCATGTCTTGGTCTACACAGGGAACAGAATGTTTTCTGCTGATAATTCTGGACTTATTATCGTTTGGAGAACCAAAGTTGCTGCTGGATCTGAACATGGAGAGACCAGTCAGTGGAGCATAGAGAGGGTGAAACTACTGTTATTGCTCCTATATAACATGCCTGTACTCAAACATGCTTGATTTGAGCTCTAAACAGACCAATGCACTCTTTCTCAACAGGAAATGAAAGAGGCTGATTTGCACGGAATATCTATTAACTCATTAGAGGTGCATCCGAATGGAAGACGACTGTTGATTCATGCCAGAGACAGTGTTTTAAGAGTCATGGATCTGAGAATGTAAAAAAACGGCATTACAGTTTTACCTTTGTAACACATTGCATTTATATTTCTGAAGCTTACATTTAAATTTAAAGGCAGGGTTGATTTATTTATTTTTTTCCACACTTTTTGTTTATATATATATATATTTGTTTATATATATATATATATATAAATATATATAACAAAAAGTGTTTTTGGGAATATATATATATATATATATATATTATATGTATATGTATATTATTTATTTCTTCTGTGGAAGGCGCAGGACCATGAAATGTTGGTCCAATCATTGCATTCGGTCTGTACTATTTATGTGTTGGAGGAGGTGTGGCTACCTTATGCTTTTAAAGCTAGCTTGCTGTTACTAGCCTCTCTGAAATTGCCTACCCTACCTTTAAATATAAGAGTGAGTGAAGGCACCCGCTGATGTTTCATGTTGACAGTAGCAGGGGAAGATGAGCTGTGTGTTTTCTGTTGCAGTCTCGCTGTGAAGAAGTACGTAGGTGCCACAAACTACAGGGAACGAATTAACAGCACGTTCACACCCTGTGGAAGCTTCATCTTTTCAGGCAGTGAAGACGGACTGGCTTATGTGTGGAATTCAGAGACAGGTTACTGGACTCTTGAGATATTCGACTTCATGTACAAAGGAAGATCACAGGGGATGTTAAATCTGGGCTCTCGTTTTGCAGGTGATCAGGTGGCTGTGTACACTGAGCTTTGCTATTCGTCCGCTCTGCGGGCTGTAGCTTTTCACCCTCACGAGAACCTGGTGGCATTCTGTGCGTTCGGCCAGAACCAGCCCATCAACCTGTATCTGTATGACAGGAAGGGTGAGGCGCCCCCTACCGCAGATTCACAGTGATTCAGGGTTTATTCCTGAGTGATCCTGATGTCACATGATCCTTTGCTGTGTGTTAAGTTTGAGTGTGTGTGTGTTTGTTGACAGTGGCTCAGATGGAGGTGGAGAGTTTGAGAGCGTTGAACCAATCAGAGAACTTAGACAGTAAGACGGGCCGGAGCTCTGTAGAGGTCACAACCCCTCAAGACATCTCTGCCACCGGACTGGACCGCTTTGCCAACACAGCACGGGTATCCCTTAAGATGCAGCGGGTCAAACAGAAACTAGACTCTGTTCTGGTGAGACAAGCATAGTTTTGTGAAGATCTGTATACATTTTATTAAAATATTTTTTGATTTTAAAACAAAAAATTAATCAGTTAATAATCAGTCAATCAATCAATAAAACTTTACAGGAGACCCATCGCAGTTCTACTAGTGTGGACATGTATGAACAAGGTGAGTGATATTTGTGATGAGCAATGTGTATTTTGAATGCTCTTTATTTTCTAATGTTTTATAATGAGTTGTGAGGGAAATCAACTTTAAAATCATTTGTGTTGAAGGTGGCTTGTCTCACCTGGGAAGGAGCTTGGAAGTGAGTATTAGTGATCTAAACACCGTAAGCTCCTCAATCAATGACAGAAAACACAACTCAGTGTTTATCATTCTCTGAACCGTCAGCTGTATTCCTGTGGTCTGTTTCAGGGTGTGACATCATCTCTTCCTCCTCCATCTCTGCTGTCTCCTCATTCTAAACTCCAGATGTCAGCATCTCTCAGTGCTCAACTCATTCCACAGGCTACACTCACCACACACAACAGTATGTTCCCTATACAGTATACAGTATCTTATATATTATATATACATATACACACAACATCTTGTATATTATGCAATTATATATATTATATTATTATATATATAGTATATTATAAGCAAAACACATCTGTGAGCCATGATATAAAATTGATGAAACTGTTATTGTCACAGGCTGAAAGTTAATTTTATCAACACTAGTGGATAGATGACATTAAAGCTAGCAGACATGAACTAAAAGCCACAACATGTGATTTGATGAAGTTTTTAAGACTTTCTCTTCTCTCACAGGTGTTTATAGTCCTGCTGGGCAGCCAATCAGAAGAGCTCCATCCCTCAAACACCAGAAAGTAAGACTCTGTGTTTTGTTATATATTAAGTTTAAGTTTTGTATGAAAGACTGTTTTTAGCATTTAAGATTAACTGTTACTTTATTAACTGTGTTAATCCACAGAGTTTACTGGATTATGAATTTTCTCAACCAGTAGAGACAGAATTTGGACAAATCCAGCAGACGGTGAAGTTTCTTTGTTTCAAACTACTTTGTAGTTTCTGTAACTTCTGTAACTAGAAATCTCTAACTTGTGTGTCCCTACCACCATCTCTGTTTGAAACATTACTTGAAATACATTTCTTTACGTGTTGAAGTCACGTAACGGACATTTCCAGTACAATCAGAGCTGACATCTCAAATTATAAACCATTATTATAAAGTTACCATTGGGAATCAGGGTAAAGAAAGCAGATTGTTTTGAATACTGATCTGTCATGTACTTGCTCAATAACTGATTTTGTTCAGATTGTAGCTTTAAACTGACCCGTGCTTTACCTCTGGGATAAAGACTGAATCTGATGGATTTTTCCAGGTGGTGTCTTTGTATGAGTACAGAGCCAACCGTTCTGATGAGCTGTCCATGCGTCGTGGTGATGTCATCCGCGTGCTGTATAAAGACAACGACAGCTGGTGGTTTGGACGGCTGGTCAGTGGACAGGAGGGATATTTCCCAGCATCCTACGTGGCTGATGAAGGTAGAGATGAAGGTTTGATAGCAGAAACATGTGATGGTGAGCGGTCATAAATCATGTGTCTCTGTGTCTTTTACAGGGAGTTTGGATGAGGAGCTGTCGACAGCTTTGGAAGCACAACCTTCAGTGCTGGATCATTCTGAACCAGAAGGCCAGTGTGCGACACAAGTCCAGGTACTGTCTGATAAACAAAAATGTAAGATTGTTTTTTTTAAAAAAGGTTGTTTGTTTATGGTTTAAAGCAATCTGTAATGTTTTGTAAAGCTTTCTGCAGTCAGTGTCTCTGGAGAACTGAAGATCATCTCAGAGCTGGACACCGATCCAGAGGCATCCTCCACCAAGTATGAATGAATCACCTGTGTCAAGTTTAATAAATCCAACATCTGGTGATGTTTCCTGACATTTAAAAACCAATTGGCAACCTCAGACTGTTTTGAACGCACTGTAAACTAGCCTTTAGATTTCTTGGAAACTAAGAATCCAAACTAAAGCAGAAAACTAAAGTTGACATTACCAGACAGTTAGCAGATTCTCTTGGGTCGCATGATTCTTTCCTGACTGACGTTCACTGATCTTGTGTTCTGACACAGAACAAGAAAGAAGAAGAAGAAGAAGAAGGTGAAGCACAGTGAAGTTTCCACTGATCTGCCCTCAACTCTCTCATCAGATCATGAGATGCCTTCAACATCCTCCAGAAGGAGGAGACCTCTCCCTAGACCAGACCGAACAAACCGAGAGAATGAAGTGACTGATTTCAGACTGACTTTACCTCCATTACAGAGGAACTGAAACACAATAAAGTGTTTCGAACAATGCGTCCATTTGTTCTTGTGTTTTAGCTGGCCTTATTTCAGAATATATATTTTGTAATTTTATAACTTATATTTGTAATATGTAGTATGTATTTACAGGGTTCTTTTGTATTGTATTTCTGTAATATACCAAGTTTCTATTGTATTTGAATGTATTTGTTCTTGTTTGTACAATGTATTTTCGTTTCATTCAGTCCTGAATGTGACAGCAGCAGCTCATTCGTAAGTGACCAGCACTGCATAACTTATTGACATTTTGCACCCATCACAAAAGAAAATTAACTGTACAATAAATGTATGAATAGCAATCAACTGTTTGACTGAAGTACAAATGTCGTGAATTTAATGTGATTTCATAAAACTTTTAACAACACGTACTCGAGTGCTCTGTATGAGACAGAAATCTCACTGTGATTGACTGATGATCTTTTTGGTCTAAGTAGTAAAACAAGGTAAAAATAACCCTAAACGTAATTATACAAATATGTTTAAAAACACTGTACCAATGTTTTTATTATGTTAGTCTAATCTTTTTTGGACTAGAATTTTTATAACCAGTATCTTAAAAGCAGATCTTTGCTGTTGGTTTAAAAGCCCTCATCACAATGAGATCTTTCTAGTGAGTTTCTTACTCACTGTGGGTTGTAAGGCTGCAGTGGAACAAGATTTATTGTAAAAAATCTTTACAGACTAATCTGAATTGAATAAACGTTTCTTAAGATTAATTATATTTAGGGGCCCTTTAGGGGCATTTAAAACTTTGAAAACTCTTGCAATAAACTACAACACCAACCAAAAGCTTCAGCTGTGTCTTTACACAACTCTTAACATTAACACAACCCATCTAATCAAGTGTTTATAATGACAGAAAGATCAATTCATGACGAGCACAAAGAATATTCACAGGTTTCAACTAATTCGATTTTATTTTGTTGACTTTAAGTCTACTGTGCACACACATTCTAATACTCCCAGTACACTCTTGAAATACATTTGTAAACGTACAATAGAATAATTAAGCAATAAAACACAGTTAAAGCCTCACATTCCACATCATTAAAACTGGGCTGGGATCTCCCAGTACAGTAACTGCAACTACAAATCATTAAAACATTCAACATCAAGAATAAGTGCTTAAAATATCGACCATATCAACAATTACCTCACGCTGAGCCACTGACTTTTATACCACACGTGAATTAAAAACAGATCAAATTACTGGAATTGTCAGGAACTGAGCAAGAACAAAAAAAACAATTATTTCAGCTCATTTGCTGCAAGAAATGTTCAAACAAATAAACGGGACATACTAAAGGATGTCCCTTTAAATTGGAAAGCAACAAATCAAAATAAGAAATCGGGGTGTAAAAGATTATTCAACTTAGAAATGAGGAAAACTTCTGTCCTACATATCAACTTTCAATTCCATTTGGATTCCACTCATTGCATAAGATACAGTGTGTAAAGTTTGATTTATATATGAATATAAGACATTTTTGGCTAAATAATGCATACTATATAGTTCGTGCTAAAGTGTTGTTTGTCAAATACACTAAACATTTGTAAACTAAGTCATTTTTAGATACATTTAACTACAGCACTTTTCTGTCATGTTATTTGCATGACAGTTATAATAATTATAATTTGACAATAACTAAAAAAGGTTCAAACACTGATTTATTTAATGTTAACATTAAAGAGCAATGACTTCTTTAAAAGGACATAAGTGAGATACTGCAATAACAGAGTGTGCAAATAATGCAGTATAACTAAGACAGTTTGTGAGAGAAATAGACTTTTTTTAACCGTAAAAGTGCATCATATTGGTTTAATTGGGAAAGTATGATTGTAACTGGATTAGTTCGTTTCTGATTTCACTTCATGGAAGTGAGCCATGCGATGAGAACATTCAAACATATTTGTTTTCCCGTCTTTTCAGAGTTACTGACGACAAACAATATTCAAAGAAATGTTACCTTCCAAGAATAAATAGTGAAAACTGGCCACATAAAAATGTCAAGAATAAACAGGCATGGATATCAAGCAGAAAGTCTTTTCTAACACCCATCTCAGATTTTAATGATAAGCTTTGCATTTAAACACACCAAAATAGAATAGATGAAAAATTAGTAAGTAATAAATAAAATTACATTCTATCAATACACAACCAATTAACTTTTCCTCTTCAGTCAGCTTGTACCTCTGTTAACTAGCAGGTACATTGAAGCACTAACACCACTGTTGGACCAGTTGTGCGTCTTGTGTTTGCTCTGCCTGAGAGTGACTACATCTCCCATCTGGCAACAGCAGCACAGTATGGCAGCAGAAAGTGTTACGTTATTTTTCACAATCTGCAATCAATGATAATCTCTTGTTCAGTCCATCGGTTATCGTGGACAAGATTGCTGGAGAGGTTTTCTATTTAAGCCTCTGAGTGACATTAGCCAGGGCCACAGCAAACGCCTGCACGGCTGAGAATGGATACTGAAAATCCAGGATGTACGCATTGCCATCGATTCTGCCAAACTGCATTACCTGTAACAGGACATTATGGGTTAGATAATTTTATAGCATCACAGAGTACCACAGTATTTACACTCCTCCGAAGAATTAACCTAGCAGAAAATGTGTAAAAAAAAGATAGCACCTTTAGTTATATCAGTTTTCCATAATCATAATTAACAATGAAAAATTACTTACCTGGCGTCCATCAAGTTCAATCTGAAAGTTTTTGGCTGACTCCTGCGTCACCCTTCCTCCAAAGTCAAGCTGGTAAACTTGGGTTGCCTCGTTCCACAGTGGCTGCTTGTTGGCCATGACATAAACAAAGCCCTGGCTCCCAAGACTACGATCCTCCCTCTCATTAGCTTTGCGGCACTTTATCTCCTCAAGTTCGCTTGCTGTCCGCAGATTACGTTTGCTTTTCCATCCTTTCTTGCTGCTTTGGCTTTGGTTCATCAGCTCGTCACCACTAATGAAGAGTTCAGGCTCACTCTCTGAGCTGTCCTGGAACTCATTGGAAGTTCTACTCATCTTCTTGGCCTTGTTCAATGTCTCCTTCTGTCCTTTAGGTTTCTTTTTCTCCCTACTGCCAAGCCTTGGGCTGGAGATCAGGGAATTGAAATCTGACAGTGTACGACTTTCCTTCTTTGACTTCCCTTCAGAGACGCTGGACATGTTGGCCTCCTCCACTCTACTGTCAATTCTCTTGCGACTCTTTTTGCTGAACCTCTCTGCACCTTGTGGAATTGGACTCTCGTTTAGAGAGGTCTGCTCCTGGAAGCTCTCCCCAGGTTCAGCAACCACCTCTGAGGTGATTTGATGGTTCAAGTGTTCAACGGGTGGCGGAGGAGGGGGTAGAGAAGGTGGAGGTGGGGGTGGTGGAGGAGGTGGAGGTGGGGGAGGAGAGACAACTGGCTTTTCTAAAACCTGATGGATCTTACTGGGGAGTGTGGCTGAGTGGTCAGGAATGGGAGAGCAAGCATTATATGTGCTCCAAGGATGTAAACTCATTGGATGCAGCTGCAAGTTGGTGCATGAACTAGTTCCTGGATACATTGGTGGAAGAGTACAACAACCTAGATTGGTCAAATTAGCTGGATAACCTGGAGGTAGGACTAAAGTTGGGTCTGGTTGGTTAAAAGGGCTGGATGTTACCATGTCACTGGGAGCACACGGAGGTGCAGGACTCTGCAAAGGTTGCAGCTGAGGTCCACCATGACCTACCACTGGTGGGAAGGGTGAAAGAGATAGGTGATAGGGTGAAGGTAGGGTCATAGAACTGGGATTGGTGGGAGACTTTGTTGAAAGGACAAAGGGCAGCCGAGACATGTCTAAGTTATGTGGTTGGCTAAGTATAAATGGTGGTGGTGGTGGCTTATGAGGTGCTGGTGGTACAGGCAGTAAATTCTGCTCTTGCGGTATCCAGAGCTGTTCTGCAGCAGGAGAGTCCCATTGGTAGGGTGGAGGACGTTTGACTGTCATATTAACATCCCCAAGTGTTAAATGCCGCATTGATTTTTCAAAATGGCACTGTTGACTTAGCGTCTCGTCTTCTGTAAAAGCAGAGTTTACATATACAGTTCTGTCTCTGCTGTTGTCAACAGGACTCAGGAGGTTGTAGGAGGACTGAGAAGCTTGTGGTGATGTGCTTTTGAGAGTGCACAATGATAGTGCTGTGCTGAGCCCCTTTGCCAGATGGAAACTCTTGCCTAACCAAAGTTCCTCCAGCTATTCCACTGCTGTTGGTGCCTCCACCGGTAACACTTACACTAGTGCTGCTGCTGTTACTGCTGCACTGAGTACACGTGTACAAAGCTGTGGGTATTCTAGGCTGATACGAGAGTGTGAGGGAACCATTCATTTTTGATTTGGTTGGTAGAGTCCTTACTGCATCCACCATTTGAGAAACCTTCAGGGAGGGTTCTCTTCGATCTCGACGCAAAGTGGCATGAATCAGTCCGCTGTCAATCCTCTGTGTTGGACTTCTAATGACATTGATCTGGTTAACGGTGTCAGGATATGGAGGCGGGTCACCGCTTGGTATAGAATATCGAGGCACTGAGAGTCGACTAAGGGTTGCTGAGCTATATGGAAGCTGAACCTTCTTGTTCTCAGTTGAAGTTACTTTTAGGGTAGCGGAGCCCATTCCTTGCATACCATAGGCATTCTGGTTCCTTACCAAGCGTCTTCTTGGGCGGCATACCTCCTCCACATTTCCGCTACTGTCAAATGTTGTGATCCTTTCATATCCCAGTGGAGTTGGGTACTGGAGGCCAACTGGATGAAGAGAGAATTCATCTTTAGATAAACATGGATCTGTTGACAGTGGAGTGCCATTTTCATTGCTGACAAGAAGACCCGGAGGGGCAGTAGTGGGTACAGCTGCTGCAGCGGATACCACTGTGCCTGGATAAGGTGGGGGAGGGTTTACCTTGCGCATCTGAACCTCAAGAGTGTCCATTTCAATGAACGACTGTGGTCGTGAGGGAACTTTTAGAGTAAGGACTTGTTCTCCTCTGTCTGGTGGCTGGTCTGGATGTGGAATTTGAGGCATCAGCTGTAACTGATGCAGGGATAGAGAAGCATACCCCGAAGGAGGAGGCTGTATGGACATTTGCATTTTGAGCTGCTGCTGCATTTGCTGATGCTGCCTTTGCATCTGTTGATGTTGCATCTGTATTTGCTGATGCTGCTGCTGAAGCTGTTGCTGCTGCTGCCTCATCTCCTGAATTTGTTGTCGAATCTGTTGCTGCTGCTGTTGCATCTGTTGTTGCTGCTGCTGCATTTGCTCATGCTGGAGCTGCAGTTGATGCTGCTGGTGCTGAAATTGTTGTTGATGAATTTGTTGTTGATGCTGCTGTACTTGCTGCTGAAGTTGTTGCTGCTGCTGTTGGATTTGTTGCTGATGCAGTTGCTGTTGTTGCAACTGTTGTTGCAGCTGATGTTGCTGTGATTGCAATTGCTGCTGATGTTGCATGTGTTGCTGTTGCAGTGATTGTTGATGCAGTTGCTGTGATTGTTGATGCAGCTGCTGTGATTGTTGATGCAGCTGCTGTGATTGTTGATGCAGCTGCTGTGACTGATGCTGCAATTTTAGATGATGTTGCTGTGGTTGCAGCTGCTGTTGATGCTTTGATTGTTGATGCTCCTGTTGTTGTTGTTGTTGCCGTTGCTGCTGGGATTGCTGTGGCAGATGATGCGGAGGTGGAGGAAGAGTTCCACTCAGAATGTTGCCCATTTCCAGACCGCTAAATATCACCTGTCCAGGGTTTGAGTATCTCGTTGGCACTGTGTACTGTGCCGTCACAGTATCCTGACTGTGCTCGGAGACTGTTGCGTTGGCTGCTGCCGCTGTTGCTGCTGCGGCCGCAGCAGCTGCTGCAGCACTGGCAGTAGCTGTGGGATTGGTGAGTACATCTAGCTGAATGTTTTGATTGGCTAGCAGAGACTGGACAAGGCCGATACTCTGTGTAGGTGACATGGCTTGAGCAGGACTGTGGATTGGTGCGATAGGAATATTAACTGTGCATGGAGGGTTGTCGGCTGACACGCCAGAGGGTCCCATCACTAAAAAATGAAAAAGAAAATACTGAAATTAACTTTATATGTTAATGAACATATACAAAAATGTGTACAAAAACATGTAATTGAGTCTTACCAGGTAAATCGTCTTCATCCTCACTGAACACATTAGGATTAAATACCGGAAGACTCATGAAGTCCAAAGATATTTTACGCACCTCAGGCAAATAGATTGTCATCTGACGAGGTTGCAGGTGCAACAAACTAGTTTTATAAATAACTGGAACAAAATACATTTATAATGAATATAAAATATGATTATTCACATCATATGAGAAAGAAATTAAAATTTTATGTATAATGCAATTATGTAACAGCTGACGTACCTGCACCCAAGTTAGCTGGCAAAAAAGTGGCAAGACCAACAATTTTAAACTTCGTTCCCCATATGTTGGAGGTGACCTGGGCCAAGTAATTATGCTGCAAAGCGAATTGAGTGATAGCTTTAAAGAAGTATTCAAAAGCAGTACGAGCATTTTCTTCTGTTTTCAGGAGATTAAACAAAATGAAGAGTCGTCTGTTGCCACAGTGTGGAACATTCCAAGAAAGTAGATTCATAGATTGAAAAAAAATGAACACATTTAGGTTTATGTTAAGATGTTAAATACCTCATTAAAGGCATCAACTGGAAATTCTCTTCGAGTAAGACTTGGAGAACGGAGTGGAGGCTTCTTCGGTAACCTAGGAGACCTAGACATTTCTTGAGATGTTTGAGCAAGTTTGGGAGACTTTCTTGATTCCATATTAATTCTTGGTTGTGAAACAATTTAAACAAGAGAAAGACAATTTCATATATTTTAAGTCTCAAATTGTTGATTTGTAACTAATCGCTTACAATAATGGTTTTAAAATTCTGTTTTGTCATGGTTTCAATGGAACAGATAATTCTGCCACCCTGTAATCTTGTGTGAATCTCATCTTCAACAGTACCTTATATGTTTAGAGTACCTAGGAAGCTTAGGAGACCTGTTTCCTCTGGACAACTTTGGCGACTTTCGCCCAACCCACTCGTCACTTAACTCAATATCACTGGAGTCTGAGCAGTTGCAGCTGTCGGTCATGTAGGAGATCATCCCATTGACACAAACCTCATCTGAAAGACGTTCAGTTACACATTTAGCTTAACAGGACCTTAGTTGGTAATGAAGATTCGGTTAGTACAATATGTACAACTTACCTGCTTTGCTGTCCATTTTTGGGTCCATAATGACAAACTCGGGCCGCAATTTGCTGATGCGACGGCCCTTCAGAATGGGCACCAGCCCCCCCAGGTGTTCCAGGTACAGTGTGTAGCAGGGGCCTCCTGCCTCCAGACTCTCCTCCGAGCGTTTCATAGTGCAATGCAGCCTTTCATTCCCCGCTGTGGGATAGCTCACAAAATCACGGATGTTGTTTGGATCAGGGATGGGTGGCTGGTGTGACAAAACATTTTGGATAACAATTTACAATAAGGTTCCATTTGTTACCTACAACATTAGTTAACTAATGTTAACTAACTATGTTAGTTAACACAAACTAACAACAAACAATACTTCTATAGCATTTATTAATCTTGGTCAATGTTAATTTCAACATTTACTAATGCATTTTTAAAACATGAAGTTGTCTCAGTTAATGCACAATGAACTGAACATGATAAAACAATGAGTAATTGTATTTGCATATTCAAATGAACAAAGCTTAATAAATGCTGTAAAGACATTGTTCATTCATGTTACCAGAGTTTGTTTATAGTGTTGTCACACCAAATGAAACTGTGAACTGTCTGTGCACCTTGATAGTTGGAATGAATGCCGTGGTAACGTAGGAGCAGAGGAGGGAGGGCATGTTCAGTTTGCCCACATCTCTCTCTTCTTTAAGAGCACTCGCAATGCCCTGCTGACACAGCAGCTGCAGGCTGGCCACACGGTGCTCCACACGCACCACATACAGCGCCGGTCCACAGGCCAGAAAGAGCCGTGAGTCTCTGTGACCCCAGCAGATTGTGGTGATAGGCCTCTGGAACCACAATATTTGTATATACAGTTTACATGTATGAGTTAGGTGACTGTAAGCATGCTTTATCATACTGTTGGTACATACTTATCTACAGCTAAAAAGAAAAATGTGCATTCATGTACATTAGGACATTTAAAATGTCTGAATATCAGGGCATTAGATAAAAAGATACCTCAAAATGTGTACGGCACCTGCAAAACAAATAATTTTTCTTTGCAGTAATGGCTAAGCACAGCAAATTTAGTTCAGTGCCTTTTAATCTAATGCTGTCAGGGTAATGTTTAGTGGATGTATGAGGTCATTTCACACAGTGGCCATTATGTATCTATACTTCTGCAGTAGTTTTGGTGTCCTATAACACTATTTTGTTAAATGATCCTTGGTCCTGACAGCTCACTTGGGCAGGAGTTTCTAGAGTGTATATATGTTCCCCTTGGACGTTGTAGAACTTCACAAGGGCGTTTCTCATGACGGAGGAACAGGCTGAGTCAGACGGCAGACCGTGTCTTTCCATCCCAGCCACAGCCAGAAGATCTCCCTGAGAACACCACTGCACCTCCACATCTGAAAACACACAGCTCTGTCTGATCACGTTACAGCATGCCTCATACCTCTGTCACAACAGATCAACGATGCTGCCACAGCCAACGCCTTAAATATTCTGTTTTTCCACAGATTTCCATCATGTCTATAACCAAAGGTAACGTTCCACCTCAGACAGACAATTTTCAGTTGTTTTTACTAAAACATTAGTTTATGTCATTTTGAACCTTTAAAACATTTCTCCTTTTAAACAATCTCGACCCAACATTAGGCTAAAAATAACCTGGAATAAAAACCAAGTGGAAGAAACACAACACACAGTTGTTGATTTAGCTACTGCAAGAAAAATGTTGTTTTACCTTTCAGTCCTGAGCGAATGATGTTGGGAGAAAGATCGTCATAGTTGTTCATCAGACTAACGTCTCCTGATATAAAGCTGACGGTGAGCAGGGGTTTGAGATTTTGCACTTGTAAGGAAAGACAATTTTTTTAGTTAAAAGTCAAATTACAAATCACTGCCTTGTAATTATCCCAAAAATTAAAAACATATAAATAAATAGAATAAAAACGCCAATCTGAAAACATATTTTTGATACTTTAGAATTTCCAAAGAACTCAGGAACCCTAAACATTAAAATGGTTATAAGAAAAGAACCTCAAAGAACCTGGACCTGAAGAACCTTCATTGTAATGTACCTTGAGCAGGGGCGGGATCATCAGAATCAGTGTCACTCTCAGTGCTGTCCTCCACCAGGAAGTCCGGGCAGTTCCAGGACATGCTGACAATACCATCAGACTCATGCAGGAGAACATGAGCCAGCATACGACCGTGGCAGTCCATAACAATCACCTGTCCATCTGCTGTTCCAAACAGCACCTAGAGAGGATGAAACGGAAACAAGCCCCAAATGAGAGAACTCAGGCATCAGTCTGAGCCATTCCATCAGGAAACAGAGAAAACTATTTGAGAAAACCTTTAATTTGATGATGTCACACCACTAGGTTACCTGCTGGTCATCTGGTGTCCAGATCCCACAGGTGATCTGGCTCTCCAAATTGATCTCAGATGACCAGTGTCTCTGCCCGCTCACCGAGCCCACCAGCACAAAACCATCTCTGTAGGCGATTAGCGCCTGCGTACCATCATGTGACCAGGTGAAGTCACTAACCTAGATGATAAACCAGAAGTTCATTAATCCACTCACGTCAGAATAACGGCTATTTTTAATGGCTTTGATCTAGAAGATAAAGGCCTTTTATAAATAAGCTGACATTTAATAAAAACAAAAGATATTATTATTCCTTCTGAAATTACTTCAAAACATTTATTGTGGACTATATTTTCATGTTTCATAACTATTAGCCTAAAAATATCTTTGTGAAAACACATCAGTGCGTTCACCTTGACAAGCATATCCTGAAACTGTTTACACTCAGATGTGAAATAAACATCATACCTGAGCACCTCTGTCATTCACCAGCTCCACAGACCATCTCCCTTCATACTGAATCCACACAAATATCCCTCCCTCCATATCACAGGTGGCGAGCTTCTGAAACGGCTCATTCCATCTTACAAGCACAACCTGTGCAGGTACAGAACCACAGGCACTGAATTATGCAGATGTGCTGCTACCCACAGATGCACAGGATGTGACTGACAAACAGACATGCTTTTCATTTCTAAAAGATCAAATGAAACAAAAAGCATGTTTGTTACCCATGATTAAACCAGGCCTTTAATATCTTCATGTTATAGGTACATTCTTTTAAACATGCTTGTCAAAAGTCATTTTGATGTTTTTTTCAAAATTAAAGGTTTAATTGGAAAAACTTTCTTTGTTTAAAGCTTACATTTCCATGTTGCTTATTTAAACCACAAGAGGGCATCAGTCCAAAAATCTGTGACATTTTACAATATGGATCTGTACATTTACATTAGTTAAAGATAGGGTAGGCCATTTCGGAGAGGCTAGCAATAGCAAGCTAGCACTGAAGGTCCCGCCCTCCCTTCAGAGCGCTCTTCAAAGCCACACCTCCTCCAACACTTGAACCATACGTAGATTAACAAGCAAGAAGGACATCCTATCATTTCATTCGAACATTTTAGGGTCCTGTGCTTTTCACAGCAGATATATATTCCCATAAATATATAGACATAAATACATTAATATAGAACTTTTTTACTTTGCTATCAGGATGTAAAGAGACTTTAAAGCAGCATAACAAAAAATGTTTCTGGAAAAAAGGCAGGCTCACCCTGCATTTTAATGCGATTTAATAATTTAAGTTAAGAAGATAGCCATCATTAAAAAATAATGACAGATTTTTTTTTACAGCACTTTGGTTACAAATCATTGTAAAATGTGGCGAGTGTAAGCAGCTGCTGTCACCTCACTGTTATGACCCCGCAGGTTGAAGTTGATTCTTTGTGGGGTATTTCTGTCTCTTCTGCAGTGACTGGATGTGAAGGTCACGCCCACAACACCTCTGACATTCCCGGTGGCCAGCCAGCCCTCCTCACAGCACCGCCTCCGGCACACTGGCTTCTCCTTCTCACTCTTGGGAACCCGCCCTTTCCATGAGAGGCAGAGGATGTTGGAGTCACTGCAGAGGACGGGACCATGTTCCACTGCAGCCAACATCCCTACTGACTGAGCAGCCTGCAGGAGGTGAAGTTCAGATGAACACCCCTTTTAGATCTGATGACTTTCTTTTGTGGAGTACCAACAGAGACATTTTGAAGAACTACACTGGTCATTTTTACATACCACTACAAAAAATGAAGCGTTCAAGCTTTAAAAAAATGCAAACGCAAAAAGAGGGTCATGAAAGTGGTCAGTTTTACCTGTGTGCTACATTTTAGGTCTATAGGACAAAGTCTATACTGTAGTTAGGCATGTTACTATTGTTATTGGTCAACAACTTATTTTAGTCACGCTGTTATCTTTCTTGTCATTCCAACATAGCAATATATATATATATACATATAATATATATATATATATATATATATTGCTATAACATGTATAGCAATACATTTTCCTACAATTTACATAAGCTTTATGCAGTTCATTTAAACAGTCCTTTATGTGAGTAAAATGTCTTTAATGTATATTTCTGAATAAAGCCATACACAATAACTTTCACAAAAACTCATTTGAAATTTTGCTTTAAATAGTTTGAGATGGGCAAGACGTCTCACATGTTAACACTCACTTCCGTGACTCATGCAGCTGTATAAAAGAACATGCGCACACACACACAGTATATAACTGGAAATACTCACCTCTTCATAGTCCCTGGACATTATTATTCAGAATCTCGTATATAAAAGAGGGCTCCATTTTGCTTGCTTATTCAAAAAATGTCCAGCAGAACCTGAGAATGTTTATCTGCAGACGCGTCTTCAGCAAAGAATGAGACTAAAATCAGGCCATTATAGTCGGCAGCTGTTGCACATCACGAGCAGGAGCGCTTATTCCATTTACATTCAACAATGATGTCTAAATCAACACTCAAAAATTGTGTCTGAAAATCCTGTTTTTTCTGTCTTCATTATATAAAGCAAGCCTTCCGCCTTCAGTAGTCCAGGAAATCTGGGCAGAAAACACACACACACACACACACACACACACACAAGAGAAAGGATAAAAAACACCACCCTGAGCACTGAAACAGTTACATATCATCTGCAGATTTGTAGAGGACAACAGACCGATGACCAAAGCTCAGAATGATTTGAAGACGTTTTGTGTCTGTGTCTGCACCCACACTTGAGTTGACATTGGTCCCCTATGACGTCACGGGGCGTTTAAAGCCCCTACATTTCGTGCTTCTGGGGCAATAGAGAATAGCGCAATGCAATGTATGCATCGCAGCATCTCCTGAAATCAAGACGCAGACGCGCAGCAACACAACACTGTGCACAACTGAAGCGGATGAGGCAGCTCGCAGGCGTCATGGCAACAGGGATGTGTGATGGAGACTGCATTTTAATGACATGCAGCTCAACATTTCCGATAAACTACATTTATCACGGCCGACAGATGTGTGCCATTTCACACGCATTTGATACGCTGATGTAGATATGTACGATTTCTCGTGTGTAAAAGACGTATTGCTGTTAAACTCTAATGCAAACGGCATTGAAAGACAGCTGTGTAAGGTTGCCACGTCAGAATGACTTGCTGTTGAAACATCTGGTTATTGATGGTAATTGAGGGAATTAAGCTGGCCGCAGTACAGTGCAAATCCATCAACTACTGTACGGTCGCCACCTACACTCGTGATTACACAACCGTCTGGAAAACAGCAAAGCCTGATGGATAAACACCGCAAACGACCCAAACGAAAGCAATTAAACAGACATTAAAGACATTAAAAAACATTAAAAATTCGCTGTTCGTTTTCATGGGTGAACTCACCTCTGTCAACTCGCTCTCAATGCGTCTAACGGGTTGCCAGATGCGCGCAGTGGACGTTTGTCGCCGTACGTCAAACGAGCGCTCCGGCATCCGCCAAGAACTCCAGAATGCGGGATTTTCCGGCGTGCGCAGGCAACCCGCGCTCTGACGGCGCGGCGCTTCGGATCACGTGACTGGCAACCCAGTCCAGCTGGTGAATAAAACAACTGCGCGCACAGACGAGCCGTGCAGAAGAGATCGTGCTGTCGTGTGAACAAAAGCTCTCATTAGTTACGTGAATTCAACACTGAATTACAGAGACTTCGGACTCAAGTCGCTCTTCTTACCCCCGCCACACGAATGCAGTAAGTTTTAGTCGTACGTCTGCCAGCGGTTTTCCTCAGTTTTCCCCAAGAGAATTCCTAGACAGATCCCAGGCACAAAACTATAGTTAAACGCACGGGTTAAAGTACTTAATACCTTGTAAAACTAATAATATTAATAATAATGTCTCTGTGGCAGCTCTATAGCCTCTGACTTACATGTATAACAGAGCAGAACGTCACAGACTCGTCACGAACACGTAACACACGAGGTGTAAAGTTTTACACGAGTTGTAAAGTTTTACACGAGTTGTAAAGTTTTAACGAGTTTGAAAGTTTTACACGAGGTGTAAAGTTTTACACGAGTTTGAAAGTTTTACACGAGTTTAAAGTTTTACACGAGGTGTAAAGTTTTACAAGAGTTTGAAAGTTTTAAGGAGTTGTAAAGTTTTACACGAGTTGTAAAGTTTTACACAAGTTTTAAAGTTTTACACGAGTTTCAAAGTTTTATACGAGTTGTAAAGTTTTACACGAGTTGTAAAGTTTTACACGAGTTGTAAAGTTTTACACGAGTTGTAAAGTTTTACACGAGTTTTAAAGTTATACACGAGTTTGAAAGTTTTACACGAGTTTAAAGTTTTACACGAGGTGTAAAGTTTTACAAGAGTTTGAAAGTTTTAAGGAGTTGTAAAGTTTTACACGAGTTGTAAAGTTTTACACGAGTTTTAAAGTTTTACACGATTTTCAAAGTTTTATACGAGTTGTAAAGTTTTACACGAGTTGTAAAGTTTTACACGAGTTTTAAAGCTGTTTTGTTGACATTATTGCAGGTTAATCACAGTTCACGGTACATCTTCACTTTCTGTGTTGCTGTTATTGGCATCGTTTTGTCTTTACAAACGCAAGCCACAAAACCAGAAGATGAGCCAAGATCCAGAAACCATGAGCCAAAACTGCGTGTTTCTCAACGACGTGACGCAGCACTGCGCAGACCCATCAGCATATGACGTCACGTCGATGACGTTGACATCGGCGAACTTGGCGACTTTTCAGACCCGCTTTAGTAACTTTTCTTAAAAGGCGACAGAAACGGAAAGTGTATTAAAGTGAAGGGAACAGCTGTATTAAAATGCAGTATGTGAGCACAGAAAGCGATTGTATCTCGCCTTTGGATAAAAGCGTCTGCTAAATGTAAACGAAACAACTGACGCTAGACAAAATATGGCACGGTTACGTCATGAATATATGCAATATGACGTCATATGGCGACATTTAGCGTCTTTCTAAGCGGGCTTTAGCTGGTTTCCATTTAAAACATTTGGCGATACTGGATGTAGGCCGATCAGTCTGCCCAGTTCAACTTTTTTCCTCGGCAATGCCAACAAATCTGTCAATCGTTAATTGACAGTCCTTCAAAACTTCAATGTTTTGATGGACTTCATAAGTAAAAAAAATCATAAAGGTCTAGATTTGTGACCAACACAAAATCATAAAGGTCTAGATTTGTGACCAACACAAAATCATAAAGGTCCAGATTTGTGACCAACACAAAATCATAAAGGTCTAGATTTGTGACCAGCACAAAATCATAAAGGTCTAGATTTGTGACCAACACAAAATCATAAAGGTCTAGATTTGTGACCAACACAAAATCATAAAGGTCTAGATTTATGACCAACACAAAATCATAAAGGTCTTGATTTATGAACTGTTCCTCTTTGTGAAAATAATAATACACATTTCCTTTGTTCAGACAGACTGCAGCAAGACTGAGGAGACAGAAAAGTCTAACCGTACTATACTAGTACAATTTCCTGAGAGGTCCTTCCTGAGTGGAGACCTCTGAAAGAAGCTTTTTTTCCAAAGCACCATTTCATTTATTTTTTGCTATTTTTGAGTATCGTGTACATAACTTGATATATACATAGACAAAATATGCATCATCTAAAGTCACCATTATACTATGGTACTGTATTCTTAGTATTTTTAATGATTTTAGTACTTTTTTGTCCTGCTAACAACCAAAAAAACTGTAGGAACACAACAGCTCCCAAGAAGTTTGTCCTTACGAGTGTCATGTTTTTTATGTTGAGGACTTTTATGTTGATTTTTAGCCCAGTCTCCAGCACTCAATATTTTGGATGCCTCTCTCATATAACCTGATTCAAGTCATCTTCAGATCATTAATGCACTGTAAAAAAACTTTGCTGTCTTTAATCTTTCATTTTAATCAATTCATCAAATCAAATCAAAAACAAGTCATTTTACTCTTTGCAATCGTAACTGGTGTGGAGTTGAGGTAACTTGTAAGTAATAGTTGGGAAAGTGCTTAACCTATTTTTTTTTAGTTATACCAGTCAGAATTTAAAATATGAAGTTGAAAATGCTCGTAGCCAAGTTGATTAAACATAAAACTGAAAGCAGCAAAGTGTTTTTATAGTGTGGAGACTAACATGAACCAACATGAACTGTGTGCGTCCTTTGGATGCACCAGTATATGTCAAACGTATACTGAGTCAAAGTGTCTGTTATTTTCAATGCACACATTTATTTAGTGGTACATGGAGATCATAATGTACACAAGGTTAAATGCATATACATTCAGGTCCTTGTTATTTTTGCCCGTAACGCCACTGCATGTAAGTAATGCAGTTGAGAGACCGAATAAAATAAATCAGACCCTCTAAAACCACAGCACAGTACGATTACAATATTCCTCCCCTTGAAGCCATGTTTTGAGATTTTCGCACAGTCCTTTGCTGGATTTCAGTCTCTGTCACTGTGCAGTTGTGTTCAGTGTGTTTAGGTAGAGCTCTTTTGAAAGATGTGAATGACACTGTCATATGCAGGTGGTGGAGTCTCTCTGGGCAGAAAACCTCGTAGACTGCCCTTCCCCAACCAGAAGGACTCTGCTGGTACCGTGCTGAGTGGATCTGTGATGTTCGGAATTAATGCAGCTTGAGTATCATCATCTGCCTCATCGCTGGCCTTATTTGTCTTTTTAATTTGTGGCCGAAAAGTTGAGTTTTGGAAACTGGGGCTTCTGCCCAGTATTTCATTAGGGTCTACAGATGTCTGTCTGTGAAGGTTTAAAACGGCTCTGCTGACACCTTCACTGTTCCTGTCAAAGCCGTATCTCTTGTAGTGGCTGAGATGACACAGCTGGTTTGAGCTTTTACAATCAGACTGCTGGTTTTGATGTCTGGTGATCCTGACCGATGCTCTGCGTCTTGACATCCATGTTAGAAGCAGCAGGATCAGGATTCCTATGAGCAGACCAATCAGTATGGCCAAGCAGAATGCCAGGATCAGCTCCTCTGGTGACAGGTAATTGAATTTTGAGTCAATAATATCAGAAATAATTCTATTTAATAATTGAACATATGCGAATGAATTGATGATTCAGAACTGTATTAAATGTAGAAGTGTTCTTGGTTTGTTCATAATATATACTTCAAAATGTTGCACAACAAATTTAAAAACAACAATGCTGGGTAATTACAATTAAAATGACAATATGAGAATTTGACAACTCAGGTGTGGCAAAAATGATAAACGCATGCCAATCTTACCAAAATCAATCGGTTTTAGCATTTCCCAAATCGCATGGGTTTCATTTGAAGCCATGTTGATTAACAGAAGCAGGCCAGAAGTGAAGCGAATTATACAGCCGAACTCTGTCCTTGCACACAGAAACTGTTCACTGTATTTCTCAGGGAAACTGTCACTTTGTTTGCATGAAAGGAAACTTTATCGTCACTCTTCCTGCCTCTTTACTCGTATAATTAGCAAGTTGTGTGCTTATCTGTACGGGACAGAAATCCAGGGGAACAGGCCTGTTTCCTCTTACATCATTTCCAGTGGAGACAATACAATGACTGCTTCACCCCATTATATTACAATAGACCCACATACATCTTTTGTTTTTTCAGACCTTTTAAGATTTTCTCCTTTCACAGTCGATTTGAACGAGTGAGGATAAAAGGAAGACACTAAACAATAAATCTTTTCCAGGTCACAAGTTTTCTGTTGTCAGAGGGGATTGCTCTGCTTGTCTGTTTATTTTGGAACATCACTGCATGTTTGTACAATTACAATCCTTTAGGGTAAAACAAAAAGAACAAGTGCATAACTATCCACCACATTGTGGTGAAACGATAAATTAATGTTATTACCTGGTCAAGTCAAATCCGTTCATTCTGTTGCTTGATGTTTTAAGTTTTACACAGAGCAGCAGAGCTGATGTGACCAGCAGGTGACAGTATTGAGTTACAGACCTGCATGTAAACAGATGTTGTCTGGTAAGCAACTTGACACAATGAAGAACTTTTCTACTCGTTTATCTTCTTGTTTTTCTCTTATTCTAAGTAAAGAAATAACTCTCGCAATTAACAGATGTAGACAATACTAGAGAAGAAACTGCTGCCTTTTGTTACATTCTGTTTAAACGCAAGAGGGCGCACTGTTTATTACTCTTTATCACCTGTAGGTGGCAGTACGCGTTTCATGAGGTCATGCAACGTTGTATAAATGTTTCTATAGCAACTTATCTATCAGAGTTTCACTATTACACTTGAGACGTTGTAAATGTAAACCAGGTTTCACTGTCTAATAAGACAGGCTGGTGACATCCAGATGCTCCATACGTATAAATGGATGTGCATGGTTTTTGTTTGTAGGAGAAACTGAGTGACCGGTGGAGAAGCAGGCGCTGATACCTGAACCAGGCGGATCAGCTGGACCAGCGGTCGCAGAGAACCATGCTGACCTCACTGCCTGTTCTCAGGACTCAAACGTGGATAAGCAACTCCAGTTCTGCCGGGTTAGAGCGCCCCCTACAGATCAATAAATCAATATAATTTACAAGCCACAGCACAGATACTCCACAGCACAGATACACCACAGCACAGATACTCCAGAGCACAGATACACCACAGCACAGATACACCACAGCACAGATACACCACAGCACAGATACTCCACAGCACAGATACACCACAGCACAGATACTCCACAGCACAGATACACCACAGCACAGATACTCCACAGCACAGATACTCCACAGCACAGATACTCCACAGCACAGATACAGCACAGATACTCCACAGCACAGATACTCCAGAGCACAGATACACCACAGCACAGATACTCCACAGCACAGATACTCCAGAGCACAGATACTCCAGAGCACAGATACTCCACAGCACAGATACTCCACAGCACAGATACTCCAGAGCACAGATGCTCCAGAGCACAGATGCTCCACAGCACAGATGCTCCACAGCACAGATGCTCCACAGCACAGATGCTCCACAGCACAGATGCTCCACAGCACAGATACTCCACAGCACAGATACTCCAGAGCACAGATACTCCACAGCACAGATACTCCAGAGCACAGATACTCCACAGCACAGATACTCCAGAGCACAGATACTCCAGAGCACAGATACTCCACAGCACAGATACTCCACAGCACAGATACTCCACAGCACAGATACTCCAGAGCACAGATGCTCCAGAGCACAGATGCTCCAGAGCACAGATGCTCCAGAGCACAGATGCTCCACAGCACAGATGCTCCACAGCACAGATACTCCACAGCACAGATACTCCACAGCACAGATACACCACAGCACAGATACTCCACAGCACAGATACTCCACAGCACAGATACTCCACAGCACAGATACTCCAGAGCACAGATACTCCAGAGCACAGATACTCCACAGCACAGATACTCCACAGCACAGATACTCCACAGCACAGATACTCCACAGCACAGATACTCCACAGCACAGATACTCCACAGCACAGATACTCCAGAGCACAGATACTCCAGAGCACAGATACTCTACAGCACAGATACACCACAGCACAGATACACCACAGCACAGATACTCCACAGCACAGATACTCCAGAGCACAGATACTCCACAGCACAGATACTCCAGAGCACAGATACTCCAGAGCACAGATACTCCACAGCACAGATACTCCAGAGCACAGATAGACCACAGCACAGATACTCCACAGCACAGATACTCCAGAGCACAGATCACAGCACAGATACACCACAGCACAGATACTCCACAGCACAGATACTCCACAGGTCTTCTGTATGCTGTATAGTCCACAATCTGCACCACATTACAGTGCCAAAAGTTCTTGGGTACTGTAGGTCAAATCTGCTGAGCTTTGTTGTCTCTCTGTAGGTGGTGCTGTGGTGACCACATAGATCTCGGTTGTGTTTTAAACCAGCAAGCTGCCTATCTAGACTGTTTTTGCAAATTCAGTTAAGTCTCTCTAGGCAGTGTTTAAAAACATAAATAAATATAGCATAAGTAAGTGGAAATTTAAGCTTTACTTAAGTGGAAAATTAAGCTTTACTTAAATTTGCTGTTCATAAACAGCAGTGTTTGTTTAACTGTCTGAACAACCGTGTTAAAGTGTCTTCAAGTTAAGACTCATGCAAAGCAGCAAGTATATCTCTGAGCCTGAAACTCAAGCGCTAAGCAAGAGCTTGTTTTGCATGTGTCTGTGGCATCCGGCGTGTGTGCTGAAACACCACAGGATGTGACTGAACGTTTGTGTCTCAGTAAACAGGTTTCACTGCAGGTTAACAAATGCCTCACACTGCTTTCAAATGATTATTTCATCTTGTGAGTATGAGAAACATCTCCTAACTCTACACTCTGCTTCTGTCTCTTACTTTCTTGTCTTTAATGTGCTTTATTTACTTCTTACTCATATTTATAATTTAAATGTAGTTCAACGCTCGAGCTTATCCAGAGTTACTTGGTTACATATTAAGTTTGTGTGTGCGTTTGTGTGTGTGCAGTTGTGTCTGCGCAGGCAGCAGGTGAGTGAGAAGCTGAATGAATGGGTGATCTTCAATGATAAATATAAGCAGCTGTGTGATTGGTTAACTCGCATGGAAAGTAAAGTTTCCCAAAATGGAGACATCGGCATTGAAGAGATGATCGATAAATTTAGAAAGGTAACTTCATTAAACCTATTAAACCTGTCTCACTGCTACTAACTATGTTTACAGTCTGCTTTAAGGGCATATTCCAAAGTGCATCTACTGATAAATACTTTGTTTGTTTGTTTAACAGTCATTGTATAAATGCAAACAGTTAATAGGTTAATGTGCACATTGTGAACAGTGTATTTGTTTCATTTATGAAATAACCTCAGCTTTACTGTAGTAATTATGGTATTTGGTGTAAATGTTTGAGGGATGAAGCATTGAATTTCTCTGTGATTATCTTCTGTTCAGGACTATCAGCAGGAGTTCGCAGCTGCGCAGGACAATAAACATGACATCCAGGAGCTGGCAGGGCATTTTGCTCGAGCCAGCCACGAGAGCAAAGCCTCCGACATACAACACAAGCTCAGTAAAGTCAATGAGCGCTGGCAGCACCTGCTGGACCTCATAGGAGTCAGGTAACACCCCCAGAGCTGGAGCTCACATCAGTGAGAAAGTAGTTAAAGAGCTAGGCCTGAAATTGAAAGGTTATGGGTTTAAATCCCACAAGGGTTGATCTGTGAGCTGTGAAAACACTGTTCTGTTTGTCCAGCATGTCAACTTCAGGTTCAACCAATAGGGTGGAAATACCTTTTTGTCCAAACTATCAAAGGCTGGGGGACAGGGCCGAAAGAGGGTTTCGAGAAAAATGTTTAGAAACCATCCTTTTTTTGTAGTTCAATTTAGTGCTGCTATAGTGACATAATTTACCTTTTGAAATATGAAACACTTCATCAAAAGTCTTACTGTTCAAATAAGGGTGAGGAAGCTTCGGGAGACGCTGGTAGCTGTACAACAGCTGGATAAGAACATGAGTAATCTGCGCTCCTGGCTCACCCACATCGAGACCGAACTATCTCACCCCATCGTCTATGACACCTGCGACTACCAGGATATCCAGAGGAAACTGGACCTGCAGCAGGTACATACAAACACACACACATGGGGTGCATTCATTGTATGTTTGACTCAGACACGTGGTGATGTTTGCTCCATCTTCAGGAGCTGCAGAGGGACATTGAGAAGCACAGCACAGGCGTGGTGTCTGTGCTGAACCTGTGTGAAGTTCTGCTGCATGACTGTGATGCCTGTGCAACAAATGCAGAGTGTGACTCCATCCAGCAGGCCACACGGAGCCTGGACCGACGCTGGAGGAGCATCTGTGCCATGTCTTTGGAGAGAAGACTCAAGTATGAGCAATAAACAATGTTCAGAATGATAAAGTAGTGTCTGTCATACTGCACTATATTTTACCGTATACTGCACTACATATACTGTATACTGCACTATATATACCGTATACTGCACTATATATACCATATACTGCAATTTATTATACCGTATACTGCACTACATATACTGTATACTGCACTATATATACCGTATACTGCACTATATATACCATATACTGCAATTTATTATACCGTATACTGCACTATATTGTATCGTATACTGCACTATATATACTGTATACCAAAAAAAGTTACAGATTGAACCTTTTCTTTAAATATTAATAATTACCTTGTTGTATTTTAGAAAACACAGAACAATAGTACACCAGACTCTTTTTATTTTTGTTTTGAACAGGATTGAGGAGACGTGGCGTCTGTGGAAGAAGTTTCTGGATGATTTCTCTGGTTTTGAGGAGTGGCTTCTGATGTCAGAGAAGACGGCAGCCCTTCCCAACTCCTCTGGTGTCCTTTATACTGTTGCCAAAGAAGAGCTCAAGAAGTTTGAGGTGTGATTCATCCCGTGAGATGATGTTGGACAGATACAGTCTCTCTTTCTGATATTAACAGTCTATTTTCTAGATTTTCCAGCATCAGGTACACGAGGGTCTGACGCAGCTGGAGATGATCAATAAACAGTACCAGCGTCTGGCCCGTGAGAGCCGCACAGACGCAGCCTGTTCTCTGCGAGAGATGACGCATAACGCCAACCAGCGCTGGGATAACCTGCAGAGACGTGTGGCCTCCATCCTGCGCAGGCTAAAGGTACTGAGGAGTGCGGTTTAGTAGTCTTCTACCAGGACTAGATAACTATTTACTACAAGAACATAATATATCACAAGTATATCACATATCATAAGTCTGTAAAATAATTAGTCAATTGTTTGTTTGTTTTAGTACTGTGATAACAAAAACTCAATCTCAGATTATTAGATATCAAGTTTATCAGATGCAAAGCAACACAGCAATACAAAAAAGTAGTGAATTTGCACATGGTTTGTTTTAAAGCATATTAAAAACACAACACAGACATATAAACAACATTATGCACTCGATTTTTAACACAAGGAGTCTTTAAAGATAATATGTAAATACGCATATATAAATAATAAAAAGTGTGAAGCATGCAGACACAAACCAAAACAAGGTTATGTGAGTTGTTAAAGCTAGATGGGGCAAAACAATCTGCAAGTAACGTTCCATTTGGGCAAAGTGAGTTTTTACTCTGAATCAGTTTTTAGATACTAAAACGTTTCTTATTTCTGCTTCAGCACTTCATTAGTCAGCGTGAGGAGTTTGAGACGGCGAAAGACTCTATCCTGGTGTGGCTGACAGAGATGGACCTGCAGTTAACAAACATTGAGCATTTCTCTGAATGTGACATTCAGGCCAAAATCAAACATCTGAAGGTGCGTGTCTAACTGGCTCAACACTGGATCTCTTCATGTGCTAAATGTACGTTTCATCCTCTCATAGTGTTGTTCTGCTCGCTCCAGGCCTTCCAGCAGGAGATCACCCTGAACACAGCCAAGATGGACCACATCTTCCAGCAGGGTGAAGCTCTGTTAGAGAAGAGTGAGCCCATCGATGCTGCTGTGATTGAGGAAGAACTTGAGGAGCTGCAGCGGTACTGTCAGGAAGTGTTTGGACATGTGGAACGTTACTACAAGAAACTTACACAATTACCGGTATAATTAAACATGTGAAGTAGTTTCTGAGTTCTTTTTAAAGGCGCAGTCAGCGATTTTGAAGAAACTAAACAATTGAAATCAACACCTTGATTTCAAACGAACTTTGTGAACTTTCTGTGTGTGTGTTAGAGAAAAATATCATGTTTGCGTATAGTCCTGGCTGTGTAAATAGGAAGAAAATACAAGGTGGATTGGACCGATCCACACAACACTGTAACACTCTTGTAACCCATCAGCAATAGGGGGCATCTCCACCAGCTGTTAGCCACTGCCTGTGTTGCATTGTGCGTGTGGTATTTTGAGAGCAATGAAGGGAGGGGTGTGTTTGTTTAGGTGTAGATTTTGAATAACAGGAGCGTTTCTCATAACTGTTAAATGTGCGCACAAAAAAATACAAAAACTTGATATTTGATTAGATGTAGAATGACATCATCTCAATTTTCTCTTCCAGTTTACAGGCGACGAGCACAACGTATCATACTCAGACCAGGAGTCTGATCTAGATGAGACTCCGGACGTCTCCAGCTTTGTGTGGAGCGAGCGTTTGAGTGACGTTCAGCTGTCGTCTCTGCCGTCCTCCAGTTGGTCAGTGTCGCTGACTGCTCCTCTGCAGACTGAACGCTCAGGCCGGGACAGTCCAGCCAGCGTGGACTCCATCCCTCTGGAGTGGGACCATGATTACGACCTGAGCCATGGGCTGGAGATGGCCAGCAGAACCTTATTCTCTGAGCCAGGAGATCAAGGGGAAGATGGAGACCTGCAAGCCTTGACATCTGCCCTCTCAGGTCAGTCACATGATGTGAAATCAGAGCTTTTTGGGTCTTTGTCTCTTTTAGATGATCTGGTGTGTCTGTACAGGTGATGGAGGCTCTCTGGAGACTCACATCAGACAGCTGGACAAAGCTCTGAACACCAGCCGCTTCCACCTGCAGCAGACGGAGAACATCATCCGCAGTCGAACCCCCACCGGCCCTGAGCTGGACGTGGCATACATGGGATATGTGAGTCATAATCCTGTATGATTATATATGATCAGTGCTTATATATGAGGGGCTTCCTTATAGTACAACATTTACAATTAAACGTTTAGAAGATGCTTTTTATAAGTGAAGTACAACAAAGCCATTCATCCTGCGGAGACAGTAACATGAGAAGTGCTAAGATACAACATTTCAGAAATTGTTAAACATCAGTGTCTGAAGAGGGAGGGAGGGAGGGAGTGAGAGAAATAGTTTTTTTTATGTAAGTTACTTTAAATTATGAAGACTAATAATTCATATTTTGTGTTATGTTGTCAGATGCGTCTGCTGGAGGAGTGTCGTGGCAGTATAGACACAGTGAAGCGTGTGGGATATGAACTGAAAGATGAAGATGACAAGATATCAGGCCTCATCGATCCCAACAGCTCAGAGTCTCAAACCTCATGTATAAAACCAGTCTCACTACAAAAATAAATATGGGTCATATGCTGTAAAATTAATAATAATCTGTAGAGATGTATAATAATCTTAAGTGTTGTGCTGATGTTGACCTGATGTTTCTCTGACATTGCAGGTGTCATCGAGTGCTGGGAGAACCTGCAGGCTCAAGCTCTCAGTAAGGAGCTGCGAGTGAAGCAGAACCTGCAGCAGTGGCAGCAGTTTAACTCGGATCTGAACAGCATCTGCAGCTGGATGGAGCAGACAGAAGAAGACCTGCAGCAGCAGCGCGGGCTGGACCTCAGCACAGACATACAGACCATCCAGCTCCGCATGAAGAAACTTGAGGTCAGTCCATGACACACAATGATGACTGATTCACAAACTAATCAAGTGATTTAGTCAGACTGATTCATCAAGCTCCTGAGAGTTTGTGTAGTTCTGTTTCTCTGTTGATTCTCTTCTCTGGATTTTTTGCTCAGGAGCTGCAGAAAGCTCTGGATAAACACAAGGCCATTGTTCTCTCCATTAACCTGTGCAGCGCTGAGTTTGTGCAGTCAGACAGCGAGGAGTCGCATGACCTGCAGCGACGCTTGAAGGACATGAACAACCGCTGGGAGCGGCTGAGCAGCTCGCTGGACGAGTGGAGCAGATCTCTCCAGGAATCTCTGATGCAGTGCCAGGCAAAAACACTTTCTCCTAAACACTACACCTTGTATATTGTAAACAAAGCTCTTATAAGGTTTAGAGTATATATACTTTTAGATCAAAAGATTTCTTTAAGATCATGAGAAACATTTAAGTCGTGTTTCTTTTACCCTTCTGTTCATTGCAAACAGCCCCGGGGCAAAAGTAGCGTGCCACAGTGCGGAGTCCGTGTGAGCAGTCCACTTCACAGGTACCGTTCTCCTGGTTTCTAGAACACTCTGAAGATAATGGAACTCATAGCATGACCTGATCATAGACACCTACCACCAGTGACAGACCATGCTTGCAGCGGCCCTGATACAGCGTGTCATGCACACATGAAATTATGTAAACGCTCATGTTGAAGACTTCCATCATCTTTTGTAATTCTAGACACTGCTCAGGTTAGGCAGCTGAGATTGAGGAAATATGTGAAGAGTGCTTATGGTTGTGACATAATCATTTTTGCAGTTAGCATTACAGTGTGTCTACAGAGTAAATCAAATCATTATGTTAAACCTTTATGGATGGTTATTAACGTAGTTATCTGTTCAATGATAAAGTATGTTGTTTTATGTTTATGTTATTAACTATTAGTAAAGTGCCTTACTGAATAACAAAGTTACAGTTCATGAACATTTGTGAAGTTCAGCCCTGTTTCCTGTTTCCAGTCCAGAACTTTAACCATTAGGCCACATCCCTAAAACCAGACATTAAGAAAACAAAACTGTGCTAAACTCTGCACCTAAACTAGAAACTGTGTTGAGTTCTGCTTTCTCCTGCTGGCAATGCACTGTTAAACAGCTCTTTAACTAAAGGCATTTTTCAAAACAGAAATGTCTCTTTTGCTTTTAAATGCTACAGAGGTCTTGAAACTAACTCTGTTCATGTGAAACTCAGACAGCTGATGTGTTCTGTGGTGTTATGTAATAGATTAAGACGGTGATAAAAGTGTTTATCAAAGGGCAAAGAACACCATGAAAACATACAGTGGCCCCTATAATGTTACATTCTAAAATATTTGGACATCTAAGCCAAATTTGTTTGAAACAAAAATGTTTGAATGTGCATTTGAATATCATAGCCTGATATAATAATATCAAACCAAGTGGCATTTATTGTAAATACAGCACACGCACATGAATCAAGCTAAACATTTCACTAAAAGATGTTCCATTTTAATTATAAGTGAATAGATATACTGTTTAAAATCAAGACAAAAAGTCTACAAAGTTTGATTGCAGATGCTGTTTTGATGTTTCAATTCTGACAGTAACGTTTTTTAATTAGTTGTCTAAATACTTCTGGTTTCCCTGTATATCAACATTTCTGGAAAATCAGTTCAGGCTGCAGGTGTTTTGTGGAGTTTGTAAATGAGTGTGTAACCCCACATAAAAAACTCCATTTGTTAGCCTCAGATTTAGAACAGCAAACTAGACAAACTCAGTTTGCTACCCGGTTTTGCAGCTGCACATTCATTGCTGTCATCTGTGAGCAGGTCTCTCAGCGCTGCTGGATCCGCTTCCTGCCATTTTGAAGAGGAAGAACCAACATCCTGGTGCAGAACTTTTCTGAAGCGTGTTCTGTGGACCGCCCTGCCCCTGCAGATCCTGCTGCTTCTGTGGTGCTGGTGGCCTTCCTCATGCCGGCATCCAAGGAAGACTACAGCTGTGCTCAGCTCAACAGCTTCACCCGCTCCTTCCACCCAATGCTCAGATATACCAATGGACCTCCACCCATATGAGCCTGATTTAGAAGTACAAACGGCAGCTTAGCCGCGGGTTCCCTCAAACACATTACTCTGAATGAATAACTGCCAGAACTGAATTATTATTGTGTCCTTGTATAGTGAAACACAACTGCTACTTTTCCTGTTAGAACGCAGCCACTTGCACTGAAAACCTTGTTAACCTCATTGCTGGCAGTCTGTCGTCACAGATGTACAGATGCTAGATGTTCTTCCAGAAGTGATAATGAGGAGAGACTGTTTTTACAAAGATCTTTAAATATTAACAACTTAAAGTGTTAAACACACTGGTACTGTTGAACGTTTATTGGAGAGAATTATAGTATTTGTATATGCAATCACTTGTAATAATGAACTTGTATAAAAGCAAGAATTATTGCAGTTATTTTTATATGTTTTTGGCATGTGGTCCATTTGTTTGAAAATGTTCATTCATTTCATTGGATTTGTGAATTTTATTTTTTGATCTAAACTAACCTGCTGTACTATTCGAGTTAATGGAGTGGTGAATATTTACTGTATGTAAACCGCTGATGTTAGAGAAAAGGGTATTTATGTTTGTGTGTGCTGAGGCTTCAGAAACCTAAACAATGTATGATATACACAACCTGCAGATGAATGTTCTTCATTTAAAGATGAATTGACTGTAATTATAATGTTATTGTACATTTGAATTATTTGCTCCATAAATTTGACATTAAAAGTACAATTTGACAAAGTCAAACACTGCAGTTAGATTCTGTGTCAGCATAAACTGCCATTGCCGAGTTTAAGAACAGTAAACGTTTATTAAATATTCCTTCTGTAATGGACAGCTTAAACCAGGATAAGGTTCAGCACCAGTCCACCAGCTGGTTTATGCTGGTTTGGTACTGGTCCAACTGGTGGACTATCATAGCCATGCTGTTTAAAGTCTTGAGGTAACACTTTATATTTCAATTAAAATGATATTTATTTAGATTTATATTCGATTTTGAGGTGCAGGATTTGTGTCACTTTCTTTGGATTATGTTAAAAATGATTTAAATTAATTGAGATCAGTTTACACGATGTACTGAATTATTTCCACGCCCTGAAAATGATGCAGGAACAGTGACGTATTCATCGTGTGACGCAGTGACGTTCACAGATGACGCAAACGTCGCGCCGTGACGTCACGCCCCGTCCGCGATGATTGATTGATTGACAGCTGCCTCAGCGCGTCGCGCGCTCCCGTCATGTGACTCGAAGGCTCCGGAAACCGGCGGGAGCGGCGGCGTCGGTTCTCTCGGTCGGTTCTGTCGGTCGGTTCTCTTAGTCGGTTCTCTCGGTCGGTTCTCTCGGTCGGTTCTCTCGGTCGGTTCAGCGTTTAACGACGCCGCGCGGGACTTCCGTCGCGTCTGCGTCAGTAACGGAGAGGTAAGTGAACGTCGTTTTACCGGTAAGTGATCATGACGCGACGCGCGGCGGTGATCCGCGTCAGCTCGCGCGATGAGCGCGTTCACGGTGTTTGTGTGAATGTCCTCATAAACGTTCAGCGCGACACCGCGTGTGTCCCCGGAAACTTTTACTGCCAGTTCATCAGCACGGGCGGGGCACACACACACACACACACACACACACACACACACACAACCCCCACACACACTCCACCCTCCCCCCCACACCCTCCCCCTCCCACCTCCCCCCCCACCACACCCTCCCTAACCCCACACACACCTCCACACCTCACACTAACCCACACACCCTCACACACCCCCACCCCCCCTCCCTACCCCACCCAACACACTCACACACCACAACACACTCACAAACCAAACAAACCACACACACACTACACACCTCACACACACACCCACACACACACACTCACACAACACCCACACCACACACACCCACAAAAAAAACACACACACACAAAAAACAACAAAACAAAACCAAAAACAAACCACACACCCACCCACACACACCAACAAAACAACCTCAACACACACACCCACACACCACCAAAAAAAAACACACTCACACCCACACACACCACACACACCTCACAACACACACACCCCCTACAATAAAACACTACACTACCTCACACACACAAAACACTAAAAACACACACACTACACAAAACAACACACCTCACATTAACCCCCCACACACACTCACACACCCTCCACACACACACACTCCACATTAACCCCACACACACTCACACACACACTCCACACACACTCACACACACACACTCACACACACACACACACACACACAACACACACACACACCTACACACACCCACACACCACACACACACACACACCACAACACACAAACTACACAAACACACAATCACACACACACTCACCAACACACACTACACCTAAAAAAAACTAACACCTAACACACACACACCACACACACACTAACAATAAACACACTCAACAAAACACACACACTACACACCACACACACAACAATACACAACACTCACACAATAACACACACCTACACACACACACCCACTACACACACTCACACACACTCACACACACACAACACACACACACACCTACATAACACACCTCACACAAAACACACACACTCCACACACACTCCACACCTCCAAAAACACAACACTCACACACACACACACACACACACAAACACACTCACACACAAACACACACTAACAAACCTCACTCCTCCACACACACACTCACACACACACTCAACTACTCAACAACACACAAACACTCATACACACACCAAAAACATAAACAAAAACTACACAAAAACAACTAACACAACACAAAAAACACATACACACAAAACACCACTCACACACACCACAAACAAAAACACATAAACAACAAACAAAACACACACACAACAAAAAAAAACACACACATCAAAAAAAAAAAAAAACAAAAAAACACACACACACTCAACACACAAAAACACAAAAAAAACAAAACACACACAAAACACACACCAAAAACACAAAAACAACACAAAACAAAACAAAAAACAAAAAAAATAAACAATAAACAACAACTCACACACACAAATCACACACAACACAAAAACTAAAAATACAAACATTATACACACCAAACACCTCCCTCCCTATCACACAACTACAACCTACACACACAAAACACATAAACAAAACTAAAAACAAACAAACAACTAAAACACACAACTACATCACACACCCCACCCATTACATGTGTGATTTTAGTGAAGGTGCGCAGGTGTTGTTCATCACTTTAACTAGTCCACTAGTTAAAGGTTTGACAACTAGAAAGTGTACACACACCTTTTGTCATATCTTCAATAATATATGTGTGTTGAAACGTAACAGACTTTATCTTTAAATAAATTACACGAGTTTGCATATTTTATCCAAAGCAATGGTGTTCCTCTATTGACAATGTAAATGTGGCTTATAAGTATCCAAATATTTTTCAGTCACTTTGCATAAATAAAAACACACACATACAGATTTGTTGACACGTTTCTGAGGACCTCCCATTGTTTCAGGTGCATAAAACTGAGACCAAAATGATTTTATAACACTTAATAAAAGAAAGGATAAATTAGTCAGTGGCTATTTAAAGCTTAATGTTTAATAAGCCTTCACGTTTGAATGTAAGTTGTTTTTGTGTTTAGTGGGAAATGGACCTGGCACATCATGGTCTAGTTCTTCTAAAGCGTCTGAATGCTCAGAGGGAGTTTGGCTTCCTGTGTACTGTACAACGTGCTTTCAAACCCATAAACTGTTCTTGCGGTATTCAGTATGCTGTTCATACATCAAGATGGGTAAAGTTGCTAAAAGTTTTTTCTCTTAAATATTACACACTTCACACCCCGGTTTTTATTACATTTTCTTTATTCATATTTTCTTAAAATATTTTAATTATTGGTTTAATTCTTTCTGCTTCTTTTATAGACTGTGTTACTACCTTCAGATATACAGCCGGACATCTTTAGCTACCTGCTTAACTTGATGTACACTGGAAAGTTTACCACACAGCCCATTGACCCTCTTTGTCTGGAGCAGGGTGTGAAGTTCCTGCATGCTTACCCTTTATTACAGGAGGCGAGTTTTCTTATCAATCCCGAATCCCAGTACATTCCTTTGACGAACTCGCTGTATGGCATTCAGATTTCTGAGCAGACCAGAAAACATGAAAAAACCTCTGCTAAGAACTTACATCGTAGGCAACCATGTCAACATTTCTATAAACAATCTCACAACCTGTTGACATAATCTCCCCTCAGACATCTGCCACGGTCCAGCACCTCACATACGGAATAATGAGGCGTACTACGTCCCCTAGAAAGCATTACACTTGCAAATATTGTGGAATTCGTTTTCACCAGAGGTGTAAATTGAAGGAACATCTGCTTGTCCACACCAGTCAAGCCACAGACCCACAGTCGTCTTTACAGAATGGTTGCCCTGTTGAAGTTGGAAGCCATGAAATGGAAGAGGAGCATTTGCATGCCGACAGCGACGTTATAAGTGATACTGATCAACACGCATGGATGGAAGACACCCCACCTCCTTCTGATGTTGCTGATATAGATGCCGTCGAGGGCACCGACATGGATCGGGAAATGAAGCGGCGTAAATTTGAGTGTCCAACCTGTGCCCGCAAGTTCATTCAGAAGAGCCACTGGCGTGAGCACATGTACATTCACACAGGGAAGCCATACAGGTGCAGCGCGTGCAGTAAGAGCTTCTGCAGAGCGAACCAAGCAGCTCGACACATTTGTTTGAGTCAGGCAGCAGATTCATACATCATGGTCAACAAAAGTCTGGTTCTGTGTGGTGGAGAAGATAACAGTCAGGTGGAAACTCTGTTCCTGGCTTCAGAAAGAGCCTACAAATGCAGCATGTGTGCGGCACCTTTCAGCAGCCCGTCAGAGGTTCTCAACCATCAGTGTTTGGTGAACGAGGAGGCTGCATCGTTGGTAGATACTCCACTGAGGGTGGGTGAGAACGGAGGTTTGGTAACAACTGCTTCTCAAGTAACCGTTCCCTCAGATGATATTATGCAAGAACAGCATTAGTCTGTTTTAATTAAAGAATTGGTCCATTGCATTTTGTTTTTGTTTAAACAAAAGGGTCATTTTGTGTGTATTTGTTGGGACTTAAAAAATGTTTTGCAAAATATTTTTTCTTTGTCATCATACTAATGAATTTGAAATGAGAAATAAAACCTGCTTTTGTTATCAAGTTGTCTTTCATCTCCACCAACATAAAAACAAGGGTATCAAACTTTATTCAAATGAAACTTTCATCATAATTTGTGTTAACCAGACGGTTTGAAATTTGACAAGTCTAGAAACAAAGCAAGTGTTATTGTTAAAATGATTCATAGTCAGTCTGTACAAGTGGTTTCAAAAGCATCCGAGCTGAATGTCAATATTCTTCATACATTTTTAATTCTGTGAAGGCAGCTTGTATGACATCAACAGCACAGATCATGTTCAGAGAAGTATGTATTATATTGATTATATTGAGTTTATGTAGAACATTCATATATGAAAAAAGAGAGAAATAACATGGGGACAGTCCAGCAATGCATGCTGCAATAGAGCTCCATACTAAAAAAATATATAACCACTTATTTTAAACTGTCCCTTACTGTGACTGCGATACACTGACAACATGACCAAATTTAATAGAGTGCAAAATGAGATCTGCTAACTTCAGCATATTTATAATGTAAAAGCAATTAACTGCAGACACTGGACATTGTAGTCACAGTGAGATCTGGTGTTACCCCCACAGGTATTTCAAGAGGTAGTGATTTTTCAAATAAACTACACTAGTTAATGCAATAATTACATTAAATAAACTGTTGAATTAGTACACAGAACAGCACCTGCTTTCACCAATAACAAATGTCATGTATTCAAAATAAATAAAAGTACCAACTTACACCCTTTAATGCATGTGTGCTTAAAACCTAGTTTTGTTATATAATAAAACCTGATACAGTATGATGTGATGTTTGGATAATATTAGTGTCTGCCAAAGTCTCTGCCAAACGCATAAATATTAATACACAGATTAACACCTTTAATATAAATTTGACAAAATGTAAGAAAAATAGGTGCATTTCAAGGATTTTTACATTGAAACCTTGTGCAAGTCTGTAGAATTTAAAAATGCACTGACTGATCACAGAACAATCATATCATTTTTGGTTTTACTGTTTATAGAAATTTGATAAAGCAACTATTTGCTTTCTCAGTGGTCATTTTATTGTAGAGGTTCAACTGTGAGTCTCAACCACCCGTGTTGAGAACATGGCTGCTCCAGGTGTTGCCAGTGCAGATGGTTCAAACAGGCTGACTGAATACTGGTAGAACTTTCTTTGTCAAACCTGCACATGAAATAAAAGTTATTTGGCAACATGGTTTCCTTTACCACTGGAATCACAGCTGGTGTCACAATCACAGTGGCTATAGGAGGTGTCTCTGCTTTTGGAGTTACCCGTGGTGCCTCTAGTACTGAAGTCTCAGCAGATGTCTCAATCAAACCATCTACCACTGGTGTCTCTTCTGTTAGGGTCACAGCAGGTGTTTTATCCACTGAAACTGCAGGCAGTTTGGTTACCTCTGGACTCATGACTGGAGTATCTGCAGTTGGATTTGATGGGGTTTTCACTGCTGATATTTCTACTACAGTAGTCACAGTTGGTATAACTACTGAAGGTGCAGCCTCTCTTGCAGTCACTGAAACCAGAGCTGGTGTCTCTGCCACTAATAAAACGTTTGACTTAACTGCAGAAGTTTCTACTACTGGATTCACAACCAATGTTTCTTCTCTTGCAGACACAGCTGATGTATCTACAGGAGATGCAGTCTCTGTTGCCATTGCTGAATCCAGACGTGGTGTTTCTACCACAGGTGATGTTTCTGACACTACACTTGCAGTTGGTATTACTGCTGGAGTCTCTACTACTGGAGATTCTACTGGTGAAGGTTCTACTTCTGAACGTTCTACTACTGGGCTCACAAATAATGTTCCTGGTACTGGAGTTACAGCTGGTGAAACTAATCCTGGGGCTACAGTTAGTGTCTGAACTGCTGCAGTCACATCTGGCATCTCCACCACTGGGGTAACTGATGTCTTTGCCACTAAAGCAACTGGGTGTTTCTAATACTGGGCTTACAACTGATGTTTCTTCTAGCATTACATTTGCTGTACTTTCTACGGTCGGTGCAGCCTCTGCTGCTCTCACTGAACTGACAGCTGGTGTCTCTACCATCTTTACAACCGAGTCAACCACTGGATCAACAGGTTGTGCTTCAACCACTAGAGGCATAACAGACATGTCTTCCCCAGGAGCTATAAGCCCTGACTGGCTGCCTAGAGTAATGATTGATGTAACTGTTGTCAACGCTGTATCATTGTCTGTGTTCTGACTCTGTGATGTTACAGCAGAGTTTGTGTGTATTAATAGTTTCTGCCATAGATGTAACCAGTGGGGTTTCTCCTCCAGGTTCTGCAACCACTGATGTTACAACTGATGTCTCCACACCCACTTCAGTCACTACTGCTGTCTCTACTGTAACTTGTGTTTTTACAGGTGTTTCTACCTTTGATTCTGTCATTTCACGGGTTTCATCTCTGAGTTCAACTGATCCTTGTGTTTGTTTCTCAGGCACACTAACTTCTGGTGCTGCTGCTTTAATTTCAGAGATCAATGGTGGTACCTGGTCTATGGGCACTTCTTCTGGTGTGGCAACATCAGATGTCTCATCTTTCAGATACATTACTGCTGATATTTCATCTTTAATTTCTGCCTTTTCTACATGCAAGTCCATTGATTTATCTTTTAATTGTTCAAGAGATTCACATTTTAGCCCAGTTTCGTCGCTTGCTCTTTCTTTCTGTTCACTCACACTATTATTCTCCATTTGCAAAACACCATCATTTTGTACCACTATTACTGACTGACTTACTGCTGTTACAGTCTTCAATTACAGTTGGCCCTGAGCTTTCTGGTTCCAGATCAGTGACAACAGGGATCTTGTCTTTTTGTTCTGAAACAGCTGTTTCTTTAATTTCTGTTGCTGTCATTAATCTTGCCTGGTCCATTTGGTCAGCACCTTTTGTTTCAGCACTAATCTCAGTCATTGTTAGTGTCTCCATCTGTTGTTCTGCTGCTTTTGGTAGCTCAGATATTGCAAGTGCCTGTGCTACTGGTTCAATCTCATTGGGTTTCTCTTTCTCTGATTGTTTTGTTGTGTTTTCAATAATGGCAACTGTTGTTTCTGGATTTTCATTCTTGAAAGTTTCTTGACTGTGTTTAATGTCTAGACTCCACTCCTCTACTCCTTTGGCTTCATCTTGGGGCATCACAGACTCTAGATGTGTCTGTTTTATATTAGAACTAGCTTTGAGCTCTGTTGTTATTTCTCTGTGTTCTGAAACATCTTTTTAAAACACAAAAAAACTTAAAATAGTAATTGTGAAATCTCTTTAAAATTATTGGTTTTCTTTTTTTTTTTTTTTTAAAAAACCACATACTGCAAAGATGTGTGGTGATATGACATACACATGCCTTACTGACCCGCTGCGCGGATGATGCTGTAGCTATTCTATATAATATAAATAATATATATATAGATATAGCTATTATTTTAATATTGTAATGAGATATGACCTAAATAAGTACTACGGAAAGTCATTTTTTCCAGCAAGGACACAAAAGCATCAACTGACTGCCAAAATGTTCTCAATAGGAACAGCCTTCATCATAATGAGATTTGAGATGAAATGGGTCATGTGAACTCAGTATCACGAGTAAGATAAGCAAACCCACATGAAATGTTCTGCAGTTGTTGAGAGATGTCTGCACTCATCTCATTCCCTTCATAAACAACTTCCAAACATGGAAGTTCAAAAAATGGACCTCTGATGATCTGAAGCCACGTGATAGCTGTGCATGACTGAAATGTAATATACACACATAATACATCAAATCAGAGCACAGACTTCTGAATGAAATCAGGATAAAACAGGAAACAAACGTGTTAGTGGTGCACAGACGCTGTTGATCAGTCTTGGGTTGAGTTCCTCAGGAACCTTTGGGGAACAACACACTTTTTAGAAGAATTCATCAGTTCTTAAACCCAGATCTTACAAGAAACTTGTATGTCTGTCCTCAGAGCACAAGAAACGGTTGAGGACTGAAGTCATTCCATATATGACAGAAGTGACTGTTCTACAAGTTGTTCATTCATCTTCTGGCTCTTCATTGAAATCCAGATTGGCATATTTAACACAAAACATCCCTACAAAACTACTAAGCAAAAGTGAATCACTGCAGGCTTCAGAGGTTTTTAGCGGTTCTATAAATTAATCGCTGTAGTTCTGTACTTACAATTTTTTGGCAGATAATAATTGTGCCAATAAAAACTCCTAGAGTTGTATATGTAAAGGCCAGAATATCACAGAGCTGATCTCTTTAAATATGAAGTCTGTGTACTGTTATTGTTTGCATAAATAGACATAGAGCTTCACCTATAAATAATCAGAGAGCTTACATTGAGAAATAACTAATTTTATTTATGTTCCACTTTAAATCTAAGGTACCTCAGTCTTAACAGTGATGAGACATCGAGAAGATAAATTCCTAAACACATGACAAACATAAATGTTAATTTAATAAAAAGTCCTCAAACGCCGGAGCTGTTTAACTGAGTTAACAGGATGAGTTATTTGAGTTACTCAGATCACAGCTGGCCTAACCAAAACCAGCTGATGCTTTCAGCAGAAATACAAGCTTAAAAGTCCCCAGAGCCGAATTAAACGACACGCTCCTAAATAAACTACAACACAGCTCTTTCATTGTAAATCACAGATTTCATTTAATGAATGCATTACAGACAAATATTATGTTTGCATTTGTAAAGCCAGACCTGAAGAATGAAATGTCTGTCCGCTGGGTTTACAGAGCGGCTGAGAAGCAGAAAACCTTTCAAAAACAAATGTCTTGAACATCTTATGAGACTGATGCTGCAGCCTAAATCATCAGTATCATTACAGTTACCTTTATCTTATAAACTTAATACAATATCTGAATATAACAAATGCTGTGCTGCAAATACCCACATCTCACATGTGTATATTATCAATGAAAGTTAAGACACATAGTCATTTCCCTACAAAACAACACATTTATGTGCGCAAATCCAGCAGTGACAACATATTATACATACTGATAATGCCATCGTTTGGTTTTGTGCATATGTTTAGGGTTTTTACCAGTGTAATGTTTAGAGACAAACTTTCAGCTGTATTACAGACACAGTGGTGCTTCAGTCACATAATGAGACGCACAAAACGCATTTAAACATAATAAACGTGAGACAAGCAGATGAAATGAATAAACCAGAATTATAGCATTATTAATAAAGGTCGGTATGATTGCATAGTAAAAATAAACATTGTGTTTAATTGCAAATTGAGAGACATGCGCAGAATGAACGAGCATCAACATGCATGAACAAAATCCGCGTTTGTGTCGTGCATGTAAACACATTTCAGCATTTGCACGAAGAATAAAGAGAATAACACACACTGAAGAATAAAGCTATGCTGTTTTAAAGGTTATGTGTGTGTTGCATGAAGAAGAAGAGGTTTTGGGCTGTTAAATGACACTTTCTGAACACTGATCTGAACATGCATTGTGTTGGTCATTTAAAGATGCTCGCATTGGTTGTTGATCGTGTCTATCATTCGGGGTGCATTGCGAGATTCGGCTTTAAACTTCATTACATTCACTTTACTGCCATCTTGTGGTGAGTTGTTAATGCATGTTAATGAAGTTAATAATAAAAACGTTTCCGAGAAATATTAAAGTGTGTTCATCGACATCTGTGAGCAAATGTGTGTCGCTTGTGATGCTGCGGATGGTCAGTGCAGAAATAAGTGAACATCTTTCACTTCTCACTCACCTGATTGTGACTGATTTACTTTTGTTCAACAAAACAAACCATCCATGCATGCTTTTTCCCATGCATTTTACACATGTATGGATGCATAGAAGCATAGATTTGCTTCTGTGCATCTGTGCATAGATTTATGCATATTCTGCATAAAAATCGTGTTAAAATGAGTGTCTGTATTTCATGACTTTAATAAAACATCTGCAGACTGCTGAAGTACACAGAATGAAAAAAGGGAAGAGCAAAACCAGGGCTGTCTGTGGTAGGTTTAGTTAAAACTGAGATTAGGCCTAGACTTCAAACAGCTTTACATGTGTTCACTTTTATTATTGATAAGTGTTGTGAAGAGTGACTATAAAATAATGAAGGTTTAAAACACATTGTGATGGGTTGTCGTATCGGAAAGTCTCATGCGTCTTTCTGTCACGTTACTTCCTGCAGTGATGTTGTAGGAAATCATTGAACGTGTTTACAGGCTTCACCTTCATCTTCAGGACATGAAATAAGGTAATGCATGTAATGCATCGTTTTCAGAGCCACTTATTCTTATGCAATCACTTCATGCATCATCTTCATCTCTTGTCGCAGTGTTTGCAGGTGGATTGTGGTGGAAAGTAAAAGCAAGAAACTTTCTGTCGATGCATTGAACGAAGTGTTTGAGGTTTTAATCGTCCATCAGACTGTGTGCATGTGTGGCTGTTTATCATCAGCATTAATGTGCAGCTCGTATGTTATAATGAACTATAATTTGAGTCGTCTGACTCTTGTGCTTCCGTATGAAGTCACCTTTATGAATCTGATGGTGCATCAGTGTCGTTTAAACATCCGGGAATTGACTGTCTTATAAAATATCTAGTTCTGTTCATGCGTGTGTTGGTTGTTTAAAGTCTGATGTTCATGATCAGACAATAAAGGTTTACATCTGGATTACAGAGTGAAGCACTTGAAGTCTTACAGTGACCCTCATTCAGTGTTTAGCAGGAAGATAAAGGGAAGTCCCCACCCTTTATATTTTCTGTATGACTTGATCTGATGGGAAATGTGCACATCATGGTGGCCACTGAGTTGACTAACTATTTCTGTCTGTATTCAGTCCCATTAAAGGCAGGGTAGGCAGTTTTTCCAGTAACATTTTTTGTTACGCTGGTTGAAAGTCTCTTCACATCCTGATAGCAATCACAAAGTGGTCTAAATGTATTTATAAAACATATATCTTCTGTGGAAGGGGCAGGACCATAAAATGTCTGTCCAATCATTGTATTCGGTCCTGTTTGCCTGTCAAACTGTATTTGCATACTTCCACACACTTCTGGTTTTGGAGATCTCTGAATGGAGGTTGGGATCTTAAGCTTTGTTTCACAGAATGAAGGTTTCACAGGTTTTTTTCAGTTTGTCTGGTTTGATATTTCTTCACTTTTCATTACTGTGTGCATCAGTTTTCCATGCGTGTTTATAGAGGCGTAAAATTTAACGGGTTAGGTCAAAACATTGAGGCAACATTAACTGAACGACTAATGAAACGATTTTCACCGTTATTCCCCAGGAACAATGAGAGACAGACTGAGTGAACTGGCAGGTGTTGCCTCCAAAGTCCTCCAGGCAGAAGACCTTGTTGATAAAGGAGGGAATGTGGATGTGGTGTTTGATGGAGAAGACATCATGGACAGCGCCTTCAGAGAAGCCCAGTCCATCCAGAAGGAAATCGGCCAGCTCAGGATGGAGGTGAAGAGACTGGGCAAGCAGAACACTCGCTTTATAACCTCCGTCAGGCGCATCAGCAGCATCAAACGTGACTCGAACACAATTGCACGGAGTGTCAAAACTAAAGGGGAAAACCTGTGCGCTCGGATACAGAAGCTGGATGCGCTTTGTAAAGAGCTGGAGGAAGAGTACGGAAGCCATTCGGCTTTAGTCCGCATGGTGCGCCACCAGTTAGTCTGTATAACGGGGACGTTTCACGAGGCCATGAATGAATACAACGCGGCCGAAATGGCACAGAGGGACAACTGCAAGACTCGCATTCAGCGGCAGGCTGAGATCATGGGCCGAGAGGTCACTGGAGAGCAGATTGAGGAGATGATCGAGACGGGCAAGTGGAACGTGTTCTCCGACGACTTGCTCACGGATGGGCGAACGGCTCGCTCAGCGCTCACTGAGATCGAGACTCGCCACAAGGAGCTCTTGGAGCTGGAGAGTCGCATCCGAGACATCCATGAGCTCTTCTTCCAGCTAGCTCTCCTGGTGGAGGAACAAGGGCCCTTGGTGGAAAACATTGAAGCCAACGTGTGCGCTACCCAGGACTATGTGGTCAAAGCTACAGCTCAGATAAAGAAGGCCGTTAAATACAAGAAGAAAAACCCTTGCAGGCAGCTCTTCTGTTGCTGCTTCCCATGCTGCAATAAGTGATATCAGTGTTTATTTCCAAGTTGTCTACACCAGCTGTAGTGTTATGGGCGTATGAGACCAGCAGACTCGCGTCTGTGTGTGTGTGTAAAGTTCCTGCATTTGTGCTGAGCAGCATGATATTATTAACTAAAAGTCACATGACTTACATCAGGCATTGATAAACTTCTGATATCAACATGAAGATCACAATCATTGCCGTGTTCTTGTTAACCACAAAAGCTACAGTGTAAATGAGCTGAAATGACACTGCAGTCATACAGCTTCTGTTTCTTACTGCGAGCGTCGCAGGGCGTGAAGCTGATGCGTAAAAGATATCAAAAACAGAAGCTGTAGGACGTGAAACTTGTTTAATAGCCATGTATAATTGCACAATCACAAGTTAACATTATTCAGAAACATGTTTTATTGATTGAATATTTTATAGTACATATAAGCAGGATCTTATGTATGCTTTGTTAATTTAATAAATATTCTTATCTTAATTGTTTGATTGTCTTCATGTTTGTTTAAACTGTTTGCTGTTAGTTTAGTATTACCACAGTCTTCCTCTCCATGATACTGTCATTACCCAGGGAACATTCTCAGAACGTTGGCTACCATTTTCTAAAAGTTCTTCCAAAGTTGGCAAAAACGTTCTTGCAGTAAGATTAGTAGAAAAAAATTAACATTATGTATTAAATATGTCAAAAATGTTATTCTTAGTGGAACATTTTTAAAATGTTACAGAATTTTGATTAACGTTTTTGTAAGCAAGCCATAACATTAATACAACGTCTAAAAATGGGATATTTTGAAAGTTCTAGAAAACTTTCAAAATATATATATATATATATATATAATATATATATTAATAACCTTTTTAATGTTTTTGTTACTTGTAAGAAGGGAAACGTCCTACAGTGTAAACTTGTAGTGTTGAATGTGTGATTTCTTTCCATCTTTTATTTGAATTGTTAACATGTTTCCTGTTGAATGATTTACAGCGACACTGAAGGTGTGTTGCCGCTTTTCACCGACAGATGTCAGTATTGTGCTTTTTTCATTTTAAAACATCAGCAGTAGATAAACAGCTGGAGCAGGGTTCAAACCCACGAGCACATGCGGTCTTGCACGGATGGACATGCTCTTCTGGAGATGCTCTTCTGGAGATGCTCTTCTGGAGATGCTCTTCTGGAGATGCTCTTCAGAACATTGATTAGGTTAATCAGGTTTCCGTGCCATGTGGGGTTTATGCCGCCATTTAAGCAATGAGGACATACCAATAAAAACTGCAAAACTGAAGCATTTTCACCACTGGTCCTAGTTGTTTAACCCACTGTATAAAGCACTCTTGCATACTGCAACACTGTGTTCTCCATAACTCTCTCTCTCTCTCTCTCTCTCTGTCACTCACTCAGCTTCTCTCACTCAGCATCATCTCATCCACACAGCGATTTCTGCCTTGAAGGAAACAGGTTGTTGCACCATAGCTCAACTTCTGAAAATCCAGTTATTCTTTCCTTCATTGTTCAGGATTCCCTTGAAGACCTGAAACATCTCATGAGTGGATTCTCTGCACCAGTTTTGTTTACAGTTTTGGAAAGCTGCATCCTCTGTTTCTCGCTTTTAATGTGTTGGACGGGCTGCAGGAGAATTTGGATGACCTTGATGATGTGTTTACTGTGGAAATATTAGGAATGGAAGTCTTGTAGGATGAGGATCTTAAACAAGCCCAGCAGTCTGAAGATAATGACCATGGAGAGATCTTCACTCCAGAAAGTCCTGCTGTTTCTGCAGCACATCCAAAGAATGGCTATCAAATCACCACCATACCAGAAACTGTGCAAGGTAAAAGACTTCACATGAAAGAACTATACATGTATTTTATTCAGTTTTGCGTTTGGTGTGTATTTTAGGTTCATATCTGGGCAGTTTTTGTAGACTTTTTGGAAGTTGTAAAACAATTAATGAAAAGTATGTAAACCAACAGTACAAAACTGTTAAAATCAGGCACTAGTAATTTGGTGCTTAACTGAATTTTGATAATGAGTTATCAGTTAAGTTTACATATTCACATATCGGCTTTAAGAACATTGTGCAAGCAGCCACTATTGTTTGTGTGTATTAATTATGGCTTTATCACGGAAACATTTTGATAAAGCAGTTTTTTCTTTTTTTCTTTGTTTTGTTGATATAAACATTTACCCAGAAAGCAACATCAGTGTATTTCTTATTTAAAGTTCATGTATCTGTGCAGGTGAAGGGTTTGACCTCATAAGGGCATGTAGATATAACAACACATACGGTCATTCGGTGACGCTAAAGAATGTATAAAGGATTTTGTGTTAAATACCCTTATTATTCTTATTATGGGATTACAAAAAAGGATTTTAAAGTACATTCATCAGGTTTTTAACAGTACGAATAAATACAAATAAAACATGGGGCAAAGGCTGCTGAAAATGATATTTGAGAGGTTAGACGTTCCTCATCATTCAGCAGATGATTCTGATCCTGTCAGAGGAGCACAGTCATGAACATGGCCACCTAAACTTCTGTGTCATCAGCTTTGTGTGATTTGTGTATCAATAGCTTTTGCTTCAGTAGTGTTTTCAGAAGAGCTCTTAAGAGCCACCTTGTTTCTTTGTTAATTTAACCGTTTACACCTTCACCAATCTCAGCCATCCTGCCCATTGTTATCCTGAATAGTTCTTTCTACAGAAACCGCTTTGTTGTTACCACAGCCTCATTTACACATGGGTCACTGCTGAAGTTATTTAAAACATGTATCATTCTACCAGGAGTGGGGTTCGAACCCACGAGGACATTCGTCCATTGGATCTTAAGTCCAACGCCTTAACCACTCGGCCATCCTGGTGACTGATTTGGGTTGCTGGTCCATTCCTCATCACCACTAATTCAAACTATCTGTGAGCGATGATACCCGAGTCCCTGTAGATATCTTTTGTGAAAAGGATATTATTTTTTCTCCTTTATTTTCCTAGTAGTTCAAATCAAGGTGACTATCACCCTGTCGTAAGTTTGTTATATTGAACTCCTTCCTACTTTTATCTTCTTATTCCTTCGAGAATTATGGCATTATGCAAAGGTTGGCACTGCATCTATAAGATGGCAATAAGTTTAATGTGTTGGCATCTATGAATCTTCCTCACCATAAACGTGCTCATCTCTTATTTCCAAGACTGAAGCAAACTTTACTGCTTATTTGAAGGCTGTTCTAAATGTGCCAAGACGCAGGGCTCCTCTGAGAGATTTAGCCAGACAAATAAAACACCGTGGGCATATTTTCATATGAGAATATTAGATTGGAACCGTTACAAAGCTGTTCCTGAGATAAAATCTAAGAACAGAGCAAATGTAAGACTAGGCAATACTATACTGATGCGCTGAACAGTTCAAATAAAGTGGATGTTTCTAAAAACTTCTAAAAATAGGTTTTATTGAAAGTGGTGGTTTTTCTTTGTATAATAATATAAAAGAATGTAGCAGAGAAGAAATAGCAAGTAGGTTTGACTTTCAAACTTTAGAATCATTGTAATGATCTTAAATGAGATTTAGGAACTAAAAAAAGGCCCTTATCAGAACACCTCCAGAGAACCAAACCTGAGAGCCCGAGAATCAGCCTTCTGCAAGAAAAATGTCTCGCTGCGTTCTGAACTGCTGTGAACTGTGAAACAAAGAGGCCATTATACACATGCACTGACCAGGATGGCCGAGTGGTTAAGGCGTTGGACTTAAGATCCAATGGATGAATGTCCTCGTGGGTTCAAACCCCACTCCTGGTAAACTTTAAATGGAGCACTGTAGTTTAGTTTGTTAGTGAAAGTAATTGTGTTAGTAATAAAGAATAAACTGGTTTATCATAAGTAGTTCTTAAATAGCTGGTTAAAACTGGTAGAATGGATTATTAGATAAAGATGAACATTTGTGGCTGTTTACTCAAAAGCATAAATGAATAATGAATTGTGATAGTTAATGTTTGTCACCGTTTACAAGTAAGCAGTTTCACACCAGATTACTTTTTAGTAATTAGTTTTAATTTCTATCAAAAGCATTTTCTGGATGATAAGCACCTCACTTCAAAATGTTATTAATGTCCCTCATGATGTTTCATAAGCTGCATCATTGTACTGTTAAATCATTGGTGATTGCCTGTGTGAGAAAATGTAAATTAATTATGCAGTGCAGACACAAGAAAACAATTTATTATTTTGTTACTTATTATTACTTGTGTCCTGGAGGAACAAGTTTGATTTTCATTCAATGGTTTTTCTGTTCAGCATAATTATGACTCTGTATAATTACAATGTTTATACATGTGTAAATTTGATTGCATAATTATAATGCATGACAACAAGTAAACAAGATTTGATTTAAAAGGAGCAGTAGGTGAATATTATATCAGAAATATGATGTTATATTTCTGTCATTCACAGATACAGTATATCTGTTTATAGACAATACAGGGCGGATGACTTAATCCTGAACCTTTGAGATTTGGCCCAATTTTAGGTTCTGTTCACTGTCATGTCCACCATTTCTTCTCAGGATATTCAGACAGAAGCTGATACACAGAGTAATCCTTCTAAAAGGGCCCTCAGCAGTCAGATATCAAGAGCCAAAGCAGAAGAGCTGGACTGTGTGGACCACATTCCTGTAGTGTCCAGAAGGTGTGTGCAGTACATCCAGATGTATGGTGGTGTAGATGCAGATGATCAGAACATGTAACTCTGAACTCTGTGACTCAGAGAGCGTTTAGCGGCTGGTGCCGATAAGTGGACGGAGCTCATTGCAGTTCTGGAGGAGCTTTGGTTCTGGGTCAAGCTGAAGGAAGAAGAACTGATGCGGCAGAGACCCACTGGAGAAGATGCACACACTTTACTACAGCAACAAGATGACTGTATGGTCAGTCTACAGTGGAAGATCATCAAATGTTAGATTCAATGTGACATTACTTCAGCTAACAGGGAACGTTCTCAGAACATTGGCTAATGTTACCTAAAAGGTCTCTCAAAGTTATCGAAACAGTTTTAGCAGTAATGTTAGTGTAACCTTTTTCTGACTTTAATGTCATGTATATATATATATATATATATATATATATATATATATATATATATATATATATATATATATATATATATATATATATATATATATATCAATATCAAAAACAATATTCTTAAGTTGTTAGTGGAACATTTAAAAAACATTACAGATTAAAAAATGTTACCAAGCAATAATGGTAATACAATATCTAAAACATCGGACATTTTGAATGTTCTAGGAACATATGAACATTTTTGAAACTTAATGGAAACATTAGGGGAATGTTGTTACAACCTAAACTTAGCTAAGATTACATTGAATTTGGTGAGATGATGTCAGTTTATAATCAAAGCGTGATATTATGAGAGCTCTTGCTTTCTTAATGGAAAGCAAGTTTTGCATGTAATATTGACCACACAATAGCCGAGTGATTTTCATTCTTAATTAGTTTTTTACACCTCAGCTAATGTTTAGGTTTAAACATAGTTTTTATTGATTTAATTATCTCTTAATAATTATCTTTAATGTGTTGCATACAGGCCTCGAGCAGTGAATTGATCGGTCACAGACAGGATGTAAACAGAAGCTTAAATCAGGTGAAAAATCAGCCTTCAACAGAGGAAGTCCAGAGAATCACAGAAGCAGATGCAGGTGAGGTGTGTGTGTGTATATATATATATGTGTGTGTGTGTGTGTGTGTGTGTGTGTGCTTGTGCTACATTCTGTCTGTATTTGTCTTTTAATTGCTCAGAGGTTTCTCTTTCATAGCTCAGGACAATTAGTTCTCAGTTGTGTTTCATCAGCTGTGTTCTAGAGTTTCCTCCTACAATCTGTAGGGAAAGAAAAACAGAAACAAAAGAAACAGTTGTAATATTCTAAGTGTACTAATGTTATTGATAAAATGAATCACCTGCAATTAAGAAACTGATGTTGGAAGTGTGACGTTGAGACAGTTGGAGACATTGTTGAGATCTGAAACTTTAGAGGAGACAATATGTGTCTTTATCTCAGAAGAAAACTTCTAATTTGACCAGAAGTCTTCACCTGACGGCTGTGTAATCTCACTGCTGTTTTAGAGGAGCAGCTGTGATGTTATAGAGGCCTTCTCTGTGTTGTTTTAAAAACCATTTATTTGCTTTTGTTTTTTATTTGCCTTCGTTTACAAGAACGTTTATACATGTATATACATTTAAAAGATGTTAGTATAACCAGTCATACTCCTGTAGTTAAACACTTCACTCAGCAGTCATGTGTTCTCCTGTCTGTTGCTGTTAAAGATGCCACCATGAGTCAGGCATGTCTGTTGTCTTTCTGACGTAAATGGTTGTTTCTCGAACCATTCATTTCTGCAGGTCACAGTTTCAGTCTACAGCATCAGTGCCTCCTGATTTATGATTCTCTGTAATGGTTCAGTAGAGACAATAAACTTTACAGGACACAAATTGAAAAGTGAAAAGATGTTGAAGGGGACAGAAAGAAACCTGCTGGATTTATAACAGTTGATCGCAAACAACATGTTACATTCCTGAATACAGACATTTGTGTGATTGTTCTTCATATAAGCTGCAAGAATATTTAGTCATGAAAACCCAGTTCACATATTTCTGGGGTTGTTAGCAAGTAAATATGTAAACCAGTGTCTGAATTGAGATCATTTCTGATATTTATACAGTTTAATGATCTTACATTCCCATGTGTGATGCTTCACTGATCTTGTGTATGTTTGCAATGATTCAAAATATGACTGAAATAATGAATCACTTCACTGTGAGCAGGGCGAGCAGATTGCAGCAGGGGGCGCAGGGGCGACCGCTGGGTGGCACAAGTAAAAATTCTCGCTGTGTATGAAATCAAGTTCAAGTTTAGTACTAAATGTATTAAATAATCATATAAAATGACATTACTTCACTAATACAGTTTCAGACAAAGCCTCGGTGTGTTTGTCATAGTGTTTGCATGTACCATACAAATGATATGGTACAACAAAGTTTGTATGTACTTTGTTGTACCTTATCAGTCAATAAAAGTGGCAAAAATGAGCTGATAGTTAAACAAAGCCAGACCATCACTTTTGAGATGAAAACCTTTAACCTTCTGTGAGAAACAGTGCGGGGAGAGAAGCTCCATCAGCTGTCTCAGAGCCGGGAGAGACTCGGCAGGCAGCAGCAGGTTGACTGGGCACTGGGGAAACTTCAGGACCTCCAGGATGCCATGAACCAGCTGGACCTGGAGCTGGCCGGAAATGAGAGCTGGCACTCAGAGGGACTGGAGGGAGTTGAGGAGGTGGTGAGTGAGGTATCACTGGTTGTTATTTGTAGACTGTAAGCAGATCATCACACATCAGGACACAGTTTTAGTTTCAGAAGTAAGAGAGTTCTATCATCATCATCATCATCATCATGTTTTAATGGGGTTTGATCAGGGCATTATGGCTTGTATTCCTGATAGCACATGTTTTATCTCTTGCAGGGAATCATGGGTAATCAGCACAGATTGTTGCGGTGCTCTCAGACGGATAACAGACATTTACTCCATCACTTCCTGACTGGTGAGATGAGCGTAACCGTTAAGAAAAACCTGCAAAATCAGGGAATTTATCAGGAAACTGCTATATGAATGAATGTAAAATGAATAAGGGAACTGGGTGAGTTTTGGACCTGGGAAAACTTTAGAAGTCATGGAAATTCTGTAGTGAATATATGTTTATCATGTTTATCGTGATTAGCAGGAATTTCATTGTAAGACATGAAGATTTTTGAGTGCAGTCTGTTTCTATATACTTTTAAATCCTTTAGTAATTACTAGAAAAAGAATACATTTTTCCCAGGGAAGTAAATTACTGGAAAGTCATGGAAAACAAAACCAATTTTTACTGTAAAATAAAAACTGATATGCTGATTAAAAACCGGAAGATGGTCAAGTGGCTTATCTTAATCTAAGAATACTTGACTTCTCCAAAACAGTTTCTGTTCAGTTCCCATGGCAGAGAGCTGTTTTTCAAAATGGCGTCCCTTATTATATCAAGTAAGTTTTGTTTCATACCTCTAACTTCAGCTATAAAGATTATGTCTAATGTCACATCTTATTTACGCACTTGTCATTATAAATTTAATTGTTCAATACGTTTTAAGATAGTTGCATCAACACCCTTATGTAAATTTATATAGCAATAGCAACTGTAGTCTTTACTAAAACCTTATTTATTATTGTAAAATCGTAATAAATAAAACTATTTATTGTGGAAGGGCAGTGAGGTTTAATGATTATTAATTATTTTCAGTCATGAGCAGCAGAGCACGTCCTGGGACCATCCGAAGATGACACAGCTGTTTCAGTCCATGGGTCTGTTCTTTATCTGTCAGTCTCTCTGTGCAGTACACCGCATGCATGCAAAATGCATATTAATGTGGAAGCTCTCATCTGTGGTGTTATTGAAAACAGAATCTGAAGACCAGCTACGGTTTCAGTGAGATTATGTATACAAACATTTTCTTCTTCATATTATTCATGTTCCACCCTCAGCTGATCTGAGTCAGGTGCGTTTCTCTGCGTACCGCATGGCCATGAAGAGCCGCAGACTGCAGAAAGCTCTCTGCTGTGAGTGATGCTTCATCATTCTGCATTATGTAAGAGTTTTAGGTTTTGTTAGAAATGAATAAAATACCAGAGAACAAAGCCACATTCTTGGCTCAGCCTGAGTCGCTGCTGTAAAATAGTGCTGTAAAAACAGTAAAATATTGTTTTCATTTAGAGCTGGTGGGCCAGATCTGGCCTCCTTCATTCCTACTTGTGTGTTTTCATCTGGCCAGTTTGTGGATTGGGCTATTTAGGGTATGAAAAACCTAGCTAACCATTTTTGGTTGCAAGAACGTTTCCCTAATGTTGTCATTAAGTAACAAAAACGTTAAAAATGTTCTAGGAATGTTCAAAAAAGACATTGAATTAACATTGTTGCTTGGTTAAGAATGTTATTCAAACGTTATTTAAAACATTACACTAACAATTTAAGAGTAACATTTTAAATATGATATACAACATTAGGAAAAGTTCTACTAACATCAAGAACATTTTTGATAACTTTAAGAGAACTTTTAGAGAACACTAGCCAGCATTATAAGAACGCTCCCTGTTATCTGGGAGTCTGTGGCTTCCAGTGCTGCAGCAGAGCTTTTGAAAGTTCTGAAGCCAGAGAGCCGCCCGCTGATAACATTTCTACAGTATAAACTGCAGAAATAGCCTGCAGTCAAGTGGCTTGGATGGAGTTTTTGATAACAGATGCTGCAGCTGGTTATTGCTTCATATAATTGGACGTGGGTAATATTGGGAAGGGGGTAATTGTTGAAACGTATAATTGGTTGCAAATCTGATGAATGCTGATAAGAAATATAATTTTTCACTGCCGTTGCTGTTGGGAGTTTTCATAACGCGCGGTCGGATGACTTACACGCTGGTGACTTTCATTAAAGTGCTTTGAATGAAATTCAATGAGGAGTTTGAAATGACAGGAGATGAAACGGGTTGTGTAAAGGCCGTCTGTCTGTTTCAGTGGATCTTCTGGAGCTCAGCGTAGCCCAGAGTGTCTTTGATCCACACAAACTCACTCATAATGGACGACTGCTAGATATTCCAAACATCATCAGCTGTCTCTGCACCATCTATAGAGAACTTCACTGCGGTCATCCAGGTCTGGTCAACATCCCTTTATGTGTGGATCTGTGTCTCAACTGGCTTCTAAAGGTCTTTGACAGGTATGTTTAGATCCTGGATGTTTTTTATGTGGCTCCAAAAAGTATTTAAGTATTCAGTATCTGCTGATAAAATAAATGTCACTGCATAGATTTACATTTATTCATTCAGCAAACACTTTTATCCAAAGCGACTTACATATGATGAAGCAGTTACCGTTGTGCCCTCAGAGCCAACAGTATGCACATCTACAAAACTGTGTGTACAAGTAAAAATAGTACTGAAGCTAGGGAGAGATGAACCACATATAAGAGGAGAGGGTTCTCTTAATTAACAATGTTAGCAATGATACATGCATCATTCATAGATAACTTAAACTAGGTTATATTTAAGCATTTTTTAATGTAGTCACACTTTGCCTAAAATTTACAAATGTTTTCCTGACATTTTATCATCCAGTTTCTTGAGGAGAGGAGAAGAGTTTTGAAGGAGTTCCCCTTTATTCTATGTTCTTATTGGCTGCTTTTTCTAATAATAAATGTTTCAGGAAAGAATCATGTAGCCTGCCTTAAATGATTGCCAGACAGAACGTACATATTTTTATGTTATTTTTTGGAGCTCAACAGCAATATTTTATCAACATACCAATGACTGAGTTTCAGTTATGTGTGCACATTAAACATGCAGAAAAGCTAATATTTAATATGACAAAAAAGTACACAATCTAAGAAAAGTCAGATTCTTCCATTTCTGTTTTCCACTTTGATAGTGACAGAAGTGGAAAAGTTCAAGTATTGAGCATGAAGATCGGCTTGTTCTCTCTTTCAAAAGGACACCTGAAGGACAAATACAAATGCAAGTATTTTATATTAAATACTTCTTTCACTTGAATATACCTGTACAAGTTTAAAGCAGTCTTTCATTTCAGCAGCCCATTTAAAAGTCACAGATCTTCCAGGGCTGGAATGCATCAGTGTCCCTGTGACTCCCACACAAGGATGTTTGTCTGTCAGATCTTACGACCAACATTCTGTCAGCCTCCGGTCACACTGTGTTCTGTGAGTTTAGAGTTTGAAATCAGGATCCAGCTGACATCCAAACATCCTGGAAATGTCCTTCCACAGATCTGTTCGCTCAGGTGGCCAGCGCAGCAGGTGTGTGTGATCAGAGACAGCTAGCTGTACTGCTCCACAACAGCATCCAAATCCCACACCAGCTCGGAGAGGCTGCAGCATTTGGCGGCAGTAACGTGGAGCCCAGTGTGCGGAGCTGCTTTCAGCACGTGAGTTTAATGGAAAGTCTCAGTTCAGTGAGAGTTCAGGTCTTTGGACATCAGTAGTGTCAAGCTGTCACTACAGACAGAACCGAAAATCATTTTAATTCATTACTGTCTATTACTGCAAAAACTCAGTAGTGTTTCTGAATTCTGAAAAGCTGTTACAGCTCAATAGTACTGCATTTTTACTGAGTCACTACTGATCAAATGTATAACTTGCTTTAGATAAAAGCGTCTGCCAAATGTGTAAACAAAATAAAATATATATTCTAGTTATACACTATATATTTAGCCACTGCAAAATCTAGGCCTTTTTCATGTTTAACCCTTAGTTAGCATGTTTTGAACCGTAGGTTCCTTAGGTTCATGTTTTGCATTTATAAATTTGAAAGGGGTTGCACCTCTCATATCAATTATTTCTGTTTTGTACAGTTGCCAAAAGGTTTTTTGTCAATGTTTAGTTTTTAAGTTTAGGATTTAAGAAAATTTGCACAGTGATGGCAAACACTCCTCAATGTTTCTGTTATTTTTTTGTCTTTAATATTGAGATGATCAGAATGGATTTTCCACTAACAGTTTAACACACGGCTGAGCAACTATCACATTCTGAACAACAGTACTAAAATGTTTATTAGCCTCGTAAACATGCAAATAAGAGCATAAACCCAGGACATACAGATGTACAGTCACCCAGGACTAATTGCTAACCCAGGGTAAAGTTTAAATGGTATGAAACATGACACAGTATAACCCAGGATTGTTATCGCAGGGTCAAGTCTGAAATGCTTATAACTGGGATAAAAAGCTAATGACAGTCTTGAACAAAATAAAATGGACAGTATGACACAGCGTTAGGGAGTGAGACATTATCAATTCCTAAGGGAAGCAAAAGAATTCGTTTCTTGATTACTGAATGTGTGCTCAGGCCTGTTTATTTGTATATTAAAGCTCATCATTACAGATCAGTGAGTTTCAACATATGAATAAGAAATGAGCTGAGAGTGAGATTATTGCCTGGAGATTTTTCATTACCACGGTCACATGGTTTGGGATCGGTACGACTAAAAACAGTGACAACTAATGCACAAACTACATAGAGATATTTAAATGAAGTCCATTTGATTTATTTGCCTGAGCTATCATAATATCATATGATAGAGTGCATTATGACTATAACCCTCATTCAGATATGATGAAATATTTATACATTCGCTCAGCTCTCCTGAAAGACGCTGTGGGCCGAGTCTCCAGACTTTTCTCTTGTGTCACAGTGGAGCTCATTTTGTTTAATGTTCCATGTAATGAAAGACTTCTGATAGTCCTGCTTTTACTGGCTCGCTGTAATTGATTCATAACTGTAGAAACCGTTTTAATGCAATTGTGAAAGACAGAAAGACCCCATTGGCTCCATTTGCTGCACTTCCAAAGTTACTAATGGATCCATTGACCTTTGTCCAAGAAGGTTGTGAGGGGACATTATAATTTTGGGTTGAAGTTGAATACGCTCCTGAAATGATAAACAGACCATCTGAGAGCTTTTAGACTCAAAAACTTTAATAAAGCTGCAATATGTAACGTTTTTTTGCTAAAAATGAATACAAATCAATTATTGATGAAGTACATGATGGCTTAGTGTTCACAATTGTCTCCTTACCCCAATTCACAACAGTACATTTATAATGATAATGATTTATAATTTAAGGTGTTGGATTCGATTTCCTGGGAAAATGTCCTTTCTGTGTAAACAGAAAGAAGATCCGGCTACTATATCTCATGTCCGGTACTGTAGATAGTGCAGCATTTGTAGGTTGTTCTTACAGCAGCTGTTTAGAATTTAAACTTGTCAAACACCTTAAGAAAATAACTCTAGAAAATTAAGTAATTTGCAGTTTTGTGTTTCAAACAGAGAGGGCAGTAGAGAGACAAACATTACAGATTGCAGCTTTAATGTCTGAAATGTGATGCTGTAATGAAGGAGAGGCTGGTCTGTGCTCTGGCCTTCAGGTTGGCAGTGGAGACACCGTTGATCTGGAGCAGTTTGTGGACTGGATGCATTTAGAGCCGCAGTTGATGGTGTGGCTGCCTGTGCTGCATAGAGTCGTCGCAGCAGAGACGGCCAGACACCAGGTCAGATGCAACATCTGTAAAGACTGTCCTATGGTGGGCTTCAGGTAAGCCAATACTCATATCATAACCAGTAGATCTAACAACAAAGCATAAGATCTTGGCACATTTCGTTACTGAAAAGAGTAAACAACAATGTTTACCCTGCTCATGGAAGAAACCTTATAACATCAGTGACCAATTGCGTGAACGGCTTATACTTGTCTCACAAGTAAGTAATCAAATTGATCTGATTTACATCCAAAATCTCAGGCTGATTAGCTCTAACAAATTGCTGGTTTTAATGACACATTTTTAACAGTATTTAACTTTAATGTTTATGCAACTGGCATATAAAGAGCCATCGGTGGCATTTCTGAATCTTCCAAAAAAAACACTTCATAAATTAAATACAAATTCACTGACAGATTGTAATAGCAGAGTTAAAAGTCTGTTTATTTTCTAGGTACCGAAGTCTGAAGCACTTCAACTACAATGTGTGCCAGATGTGTTTTTTCTCTGGAAGGGTCACCAGAGACCATCACCTCAGCTGCCCCATGGTGGAGTACTGCAGCCCTGTGAGCATCTTCATCTCTCTGTCTTTTATTTGAAAGATTTTGTTCTCATGATCGAGAGCAACAGCAGCATTCTGGAGGTAAAACATACATTCATTTTCTCCACAGAGAAGAGTCTGGAGAGTGTGGAGAAAAGTGGAGTTCAAAAATACTGATCCTAGCCAACACGGAACGTTCTCAGAACGCTAGCTAATGTTCTCTAAAAGTTCCCTTAACATGATCAAAAAATGATCTTGCAGTAACGTTAGTAGAATGTTTTTTAATGTTATAGAATGTTGTTCTTAAGTAGTTAGTAGAAATTTTTAAGTGTTACAGAATTAAAAAATGTTTCATTCATATTCTTATAACCAAGCAGTATTGTTAATACAGTGTCTAAAAACAGGATGTAGACATTCCTAGAACTTAAGAAATAACATTTTATGTTACGTAATGGAAACATTAGGGAAACGTTCTTACAGCCTAAAATTAGCTGGAATGAAACAGTTTGATCAATAATGTGCTTTATTCTCTAGATCGATGACAGAATAGCTTTTCTTCAAAAATGGCATTTTTTATAAATGATGAAATAAAGTCAAAAGCCCCAGACAGTGTCTGTGTCGAGTGTACACAGCTGCACAGCAGACATTTACATCTCTTCATTTTCCTACAGACGACCTCAAGTGAAGATGTGCGGGACTTCACCAAAATACTGAAAAACAAATTTCGCTCGAGGAAGTACTTCACCGAACACCCTCGTCTGGGCTACCTGCCAGTGCAGACCCTTCTAGAAGAAGAGTCGTAAGTGTTTTCACTAAAAACACTCTATACATTCCTCATGTATAGAGTCTTTTTGCTCTTCAAATGTCTAACAACTGAGATAGTGAAGAGATTTCCCAGCTAACAGCTGAAATTGTCATCTGGGTCGATGCTCCAGTCCCAGAAATTCAATCTTAAAGCTGCAATCTGTAACTTTTGCCTTTCTATCTCCGTCTCTGTTTGAAACATGTAATTGCAGGTTGATTTACATACTTTTCTTAACATACGTTGAAGTCAAATAAAGCCAAACTGACATTTTCCAGGAAATCTGACCCGACAGCTCAAATTATACATCATTATAAACTTACTGTTGAAAACTGGGACAGTTTTGAACTCTTATCTTTTATGTATTTGCTCAATAATTACATTTTATTTTTAATTAGAAAAAGTTGTGGATTGCAGCTTTAAACTATGACAAAAGCACCAAGAATACACATTGCACATGCAAACAGCATGTCATTGGTGATTTTTAGTAGATGCATGAAGTGAATAAGTAATCATAGGTGTAGTTCATCACAATTAATTACATTTCATTCACCGTCATTTTTGTGAAATGTTTTGATGGAAACATTTGTGCGTGCTGTATTGGTTAAAAATAAATGCCACCTGGATTGCTGTTGTATAAAATGCATATCTAATAAAACTGGCCAGCACTAATGGATAAATACTTCCTGTGCGAGATGCTCTTAATGGAAGAGAAGCTCATCAGAAACTGTGTGTTCACGCAGCAGGAAATACATTCTTAAATGGAACAGTAAAACACTACAGCACATCAGCATGTGATCCAGTCTGTATTCACTAACCAGCAGGAATTTTAAAACAAAGCTTTCCTCTTTTCTTCCTGGTATGAGGGTTCTGGGATCGCTTGAAAGGCTTTGTTTTCTTCTTTTGTTTTGTTTTGCTTTCAGCCGAATATATTTTGCATATTCATCTTTCATTAAGCTGTTTTGCTGTTTCTCTGAATATTCAACTGAATAGTCAAACGACAGCTGCAGGGAGATGACGAAAAATACTTCAGATGGTATTTTACAGTTGAATGCATCAGTTTGATGAATGCAGAACTTTTACACGTTTTTTACATCAGGTCGACCCAGATAGACACAGAATTTGGTGCCATCTTGACTGTGGCAGAATCTCAGCTGTCGGTAGACGCTCAAATTGGTGGCGCTCAAACGCACAACACTTTGTCAATAGGCCCTTTCACACATGATGTCTTTAATGGTAAATTACATTGCTGCATGTGTGAACACAGAACAGGATTACCGGTAAACTCACAGAACACGCTAACCTTAAAGTCTGCTTTGAGACAGACAGAACACTCTGTGTATTTACTGCTGAAGTCATTCTGGTAATTTGCTGGTAAATTACCAGGATCACAGTGTGAAAGGGGCTAATATCTGACCTCACTGTGACCAGCAAAAACAAATCTCAGTTATCATCACACTGTGATTTTACACTGTGAGTCTTTCAGTCAGCACAACACAAAATGTTTCTGGAACAAATCGCCTGCCCTGCCATTATGTCTGTTACCACCTGTGTGAACTTTCAAAGATTTTCATAAAAGTGAAATTAGTTCTGCAAAATCTCCTTTATCGTTAGTTTACAGATGCAGCTTGCTTTGATATTCATATATTTTAAATCTGGCAATATTTAAAAATATATGAAAATACTTTTAATATATTTAAATATATTAAAAGTGTCCAATAGTATTTTTAACCACTGTATTAGGCATCTATAATTCCGTTTTCCTTTAGATCTGAAGTTGTTTTCTCTTCTCATAGGAGCCCGAGCTTTCTATCAAATAAGACTCCATAAGCCTGGTGAGACCTGAGATCTGATGTTCAGGTTTTCTCATGTGATTTCATCACATATCACATCCCACACCAGAGCAGGATGACTGATGTAGATTTAGCAGGACTTTTATCATGTCTGGCTTCTCAAACTGCTGAGAGCTGAAGTTAGATGTAGCAGCTGCTCACCGGAGAATGACCGCAGGGACGAATCAGCCGATCACACCGCACACAACTTCCTCCCAGAGGGACTCCAGTCATGCTTTAATGCCACTGATAGAAAATACACAAACAGTTTCTCACTCGCCCTCCTCTAAACAGAGTTTCATTCAACCCTGACAGTCAGTTCTGGGTGATGCATCTACACAGAGCTGCTTCTGCGACTTGTCGAATGAAACATAAGGTTCAAAAGACAAATGTGGAAAGAATCTGTTGTAGTTCTGCAGAATTGATTTATTGCTACTCATTGTTCAATTCTGTTGCTTTAATTGTTTTTCTGTGAATGGTCACGTTTAAACATTTAATCTTGGTGATTTTTCTTTTTTGATTTTTTACTGTCTGTAATATTTGAGAAGAAACATGTAAGCAGAGTCAGATTTCACTGGTGTTTAGTGCTGTTGTGAAGGCTCGTTTCATCTTTATTCCGTATATAATGTGATGATTAAACATTTTTCTTCTGCTCACCACGTGTAAGATCACAATGTTACTTTACCTGTTTCCTGTTGGTCTAGTTGTGAATGTTTATAATCAGAAAGCTTCTGATAGCACTAATAATTCATTTTGTGTTATTTGATTGTTCTGATTTAAATATCATCATTTACTACCAACTTGTAAATCACAGTGCTTAAAAAAAACATTTCACAAAATCAAGCTCCCCCACACTTGTTCCTTTTTCTTTGGTTTCATGGTGATTTGAAGCACGAATGTTTGCAAACAACCCTGGTGTTAGGACCAGCGGGTGGCGCTGCTCGCAATAGGGGCCACAAATGTAGTTATTCTTCATCTACCAGTTACTCAGGGTCAGGAAAACTGGATCAGGACAAACTACCTCAAGAGAACCATCATCATCACCAGAACAAACTTCCTCACAAGCATTATTATCATCACCAGATCAAACTTCCTCAAGAGGACCATCATCATCACCAGAACAAACTTCCTCAAAAGGACCATCATCATCACCAGAACAAACTTCCTCAAGAGGACCATCATTATCACCAGAACAAACTTCCTCAAGAGGACCATCATCATCACCAGAACAAACTTCCTCAAGAGAACCATCATCATCACCAGAACAAACTTCCTCAAGAGAACCATCATCATCACCAGATCAAACTTCCTCACAAGCATCATCATCATCACCAGAACAAACTTCCTAAAGAGGACAATCATCATCACCAGAACAAACTTCCTCAAGAGAACCATCATCATCACCAGAACAAACTTCCTCACAAGCATCATCATCATCACCAGAACAAACTTCCTCACAAGCATCATCATCATAACCAGATCAAACTTCCTCAAGAGGACCATCATCATCACCAGAACAAACTTCCTCAAGAGGACCATCATCATCACCAGAACAAACTTCCTCAAGAGGACCATCATCATCACCAGAACAAACTTCCTCAAGAGGACCATCATCATCACCAGAACAAACTTCCTCAAGAGAACCATCATCATCACCAGAACAAACTTCCTCAAGAGAACCATCATCATCACCAGATCAAACTTCCTCACAAGCATCATCATCATCACCAGAACAAACTTCCTCAAGAGGACCATCATCATCACCAGAAAAAACTTCCTCAAGAGAACCATCATCATCACCAGAACAAACTTCCTCACAAGCATCATCATCATAACCAGATCAAACTTCCTCAAGAGGACCATCATCATCACCAGAACAAACTTCCTCAAGAGGACCATCATCATCACCAGAACAAACTTCCTCAAGAGAACCATCATCATCACCAGAACAAACTTCCTCAAGAGGACCATCATCATCACCAGAACAAACTTCCTCAAGAGAACCATCATCATCACCAGAACAAACTTCCTCAAGAGAACCATCATCATCACCAGATCAAACTTCCTCACAAGCATCATCATCATCACCAGAACAAACTTCCTCAAGAGAACCATCATCATCACCAGAACAAACTTCCTCAAGAGGACCATCATCATCACCAGAACAAACTTCCTCAAGAGCACCATCATCATCACCAGAACAAACTACCTCAAGAGCGTCATCACCAGCTTAAAAGTAAGGCAATAACACATATTATCTTCATATTAACTTCATACTCAAATGGAGTTTCACACCTTTTTCATTGTCCTTCATCCAAATGAAGATATGAAATGCCTACAATTTTAAACTGCCCAGATTTTCTTCTTGAGGTTTAATCAGGTTTAATTTAACGCACTTGGGAAGAGTAAAATTTAGAGTACAGTATGTAGTTCATCACAGCATTACATGTATATAACAGTCAAAATTTCTCTTTGTTATAAGTAATAACATTTGTTTATGTCTCTGGTTTTCATTGATCTGTTAGTGTGAAGTCCACCTGAGATCTCTGCTGTACATTTATCATGTTTTCTTACTGTCGTGTTTGGTGCAGAGACAATGACGTTGTGACAGAAGCTATGAAACGACACAGCATCTTATTGTAAGTAAAATATAATATTATAACAATCTTGTGATTGATCACAGGCTATCAAAATCCTGCAAAATACTGCTGCGTTGTTTTAAGACGCGTTTACTATCGTTTGCTTGTTATTATCTCATTATCTCTATTATTATTATCTCAACTGTTGTTTCATCACAATAAACACAATAACTAATAATTCACTCTCAGTCAATAATAGATTCTCAGGTGTGCTGCGTGAAATTGCAGTTTCTGAGCTGCAGCGACACCTGGTGGCGAGCACAATAAAACACTCAACTAAAATAAAACATGATCTGTATTCAAAGCCACATCAAGCACTTAAGTTATACATTTGGGTCCATTACTTTTAATATTTAAACACTTTGGTGGAGCAAAGAATCACCCAAACATTAAATGATTGATGTCTATAGTGGCAAATTAATTTCTCTTCCAGCTAGTTTGCATAATATTTAATTTGAAATATTTGGTACTTGGTCGGCTGCATGTATTCGTGCTCAGTAAAGCAGCACAGCAGTGGCTGGATTTCATCACAGTTTATTAGAGAACAAAATGCAACTGATGGTACGAAAGAGCCGGTTAGATTCGTTTATCAAAATGAATGAACATTTTATATACAAAAGAAAACAGTCCTCTTAAACAAGCATATGAATACATAGTTGAAAAAATCAGATTATATGTTTAAATGAATTCAGTCACTCCAACAAAGACATTAAAATGATGCAAATTATTGATATGAACATTGTTGACTCCTCAATATTCGTGTTTACTGTTTCTTCAATAAACACAAATATTAAGTGCCATGCCTAAACTTGGTTAAAAATAAACTCTTGAAAACACACTGCAAAAAAATGTGGATGTAAAAGATGAATAAAGGTCAAGCTTTTGCACCGTGTCAGAATGCTAGCATGCAGAACACCTGAACAGATATTGTAAAACGTTACTCTTTAATCGTAAACCAGAGCGTGCAGTCCTGATCCCAGAGAGGAATTCTCCAGCTCTAATCAAACACATTCGAATGAATGAATCAAGCTTTACCTGAAACTTACAGGCAGGTGTGGTTGATTAGGGTTGGAGCTCAGGTCTGTTGTGGCCTTCAGGAGCAGTTCTGAACGCCACTCTTGTAAACCCTGCCCTGACTTTTCCACTCAACTCAAGTAATGTTGGAAGAGACTCACAAACAAGTTCATATCAAGAAAAACATCCCATAAATGATTTGTGTCACAGACGAACCTGCCTAACTGCATATTCTTCTTGTTAAATCCCTGAGAGACAGTGAAGTGCAACCACAAAAATCTTAACAGGCCACAACTGCCGTCTTTGTGCCCACCCTGCAGGTTTATGTGCAGTCACTCAGTATCAAGACTGTAAGTCAAACAGCAGCACATGAGCATTGACATATACGTGTCAGTATTTGTCATCACTCATAAGACAGAAAAAGACAGCAGAACTGCTGTGTGAGTTAGAATATTGAGAACTATTGTTAAAAACTATATACAATATAACCAAGTATAAATGCATAAATAACTAAGTCATAAATGCTTGTCATAGAAATTTGGACTACACCATGAATACACCTGCATCCTGCTTATCAAACACACAGACACGTTAGTCATTTACATTTAACACTTCATTGTTATTTGTTTGAGGCTACAAGTCAAACAAAGCAATGAATTTGTAAAAAAAAAATTCCAAATGTATCAAAATATGCACCACAGCATAACCATCATCTATACACGTTAAATAGTATTTATTAGAAAAAACATCTCTTCCAAAAGTGGTTTATTAAGTTGCTACAGATTGTTTTTCGTTGCCATAGAAAGTCTTAACATTACTAGTTTATGTAAACTGATAAGGCAAGTTAAAATGACTTTTCAGGAAACCTGATGAATGATCAAATGAAACATAAACCTTCTGAAAATCACATCTGAATATTGTCTATATCACAGGTTTCAGCACTGAGCGCAGGGAACGGCCCTCCTTCGTCAGTTCTCTGGTGAAGCTCATGCATGGCAGAGGAACAGCGTCTTCTCTGCGCGCGACTGTGTTAAACCCGCATGTCTTCAGGTGGTCGGCCATGCTGGAAATGTTGGCAAACTTCCACTCGTTCACAGCATCAAATGCTGTGCTGAATCTCCACACCTACAAACACAAAAGATCAGCAATTCAATAAGGGTTTGGAAAATAGTTTTCAGTATTTGTGCATCACAGGGTTCTCATGTAAAACCAGAAGCTATTTTCTGTTGTGACAAACTGAAACAGCAACAGCCTTGTCAAATAGAAAATGCACATGTTCTGTTTTCTAATATTTGTAAACTAATTTTTAAGCTGGAATCTGTAACTTTTGCCTCTCTACCACCATCTCTGTTAAAACATAAACATAACAGGGTACTTGCAGAGTAATTAGAGTTACTTTCAAACTATTTAAACTGCTGTAGAAACAAGCTACAAACTCTGTATCATCTACAGTACCCGGACATGTGATATAATAGCCGGATCTTTCTGTTTACAGACAGACATTTCTCACAAAATCAGACCTGACAGCTCAAATTATAAATCATTATAAACTTACTGTTGTGAATCAGGGTGAGGTGAGGAGATCCTGTTGAACACTGATCAGTTGTGGACTTGCTTAATAACTGATTTTTGTTCTTTTTTAACAGCTTTACTATTGACTAAGTCAATTTTGTCTCATTCATTTATATTACATGCTACCAACATATAAAATGATCAACCTTTTTAGATAAGCATAAAAATGTATTTAAAACTCTGTAGATCTGTATATGCTCTGAATACTCAAACACAACGTTGATTACCTTGTCGTGAACCTGCCAGGACGAGGTTCCATCAGCACGCCTTGTCTTCTCCCAGAGCAGAACCACCATGCCACGGGCCTGAAGCAAACTGGCACACACATTCCTCATTGTGCGTGAGACCTGAGACAGCTGGCACAAGCTGAAGCCATCCAGAAAGCCTGCAATATGCTGGAGTAACTCAAAGGGCAGGTCACTTAGGCGGTCACAGCGGGAGCTGTAATGACAGTTGTTTCTGGTGATAGGTTGATCTGGAAAAGCTGCTATGCCAGGCTGCACCCCGAATGAGCCCAAATGTCTGTCGTGGATGATTCTTGAACCTTGTACCGAGGGACAGAACCTTCGTTGTGAGTATGTGCATCCATAATACGCCAACGGGCATCTCTGCTCCATCCATCCATTAAGACCTGCGTGGATATCTCCATGGACGTTCTTAAAATGAGATGAGAACTCATCCCTGCGAAACAGCTGCCCACATACAAAGGTAAACATGGAGCGCTGTTTGGTCTGATAGCGGGTCACACACTCCAGAACCAGATCCAGTCTGAGGGTCTGGAATGGACTAGGATTGGACAGCTGTGGACTGGCATGGTCACAGGCAGATGCTGAGGCGATGTCACCTACCATGGTGCTGGTAGCCAGTATGGCAGAAGGGAGGGAGAATGTCTGTGTGCCTAAGTCAATGCGATACCTATCCACAAAGCGGCTGTCTGAGATGCTTCTACCACCAGGTGAGTCCCCCAAACAAAAGAGCAAAGCAGCAGTGATGAGGTCAATGCCATGCAGACCCATTGGATCATCTGCCACCTCCAGGTCAGATGTGTCAACGCACTTGTCCTCCATCTTGGATTTGAATAAACAGGGGTCAGACAACAGAGCCTTTCGCCCATTTATTGTAAACAAGTTCATGCCCCTGAGTACCTTGAGGTTCTCCAACTTGCGCTCCAGCCATTGGTCTTCAATCCCAGAAGGCAACTGGTGCAAAACGTTGTTGTGTATTAGGTTAGGCAGAGGGATGGGCAAAGGAAGAGGTAGTTGGGCCAAGTGGGCCATTTCTGGCTCCCTTGCTACAACAGGCATGGAATGATAGGGCAGCTCCTGCCTAAGATTTGAGGAACCATTGATTCTTGAGGCATCTAAAACCCTTTCAAGATTGTCCTTGTTGTCATCATCGCCTTCATCATGAAATCCATTGAGTCCATTAACTTGCATCCCTCCATTCACTTCCTCTTCTTCTTCAGAAGATTCAACGTATCTGTTGTTCTCCAGCCAGTCATCTCCTTCTTCTTCTTCTTCTACAGGAAAAGGACAGTCAGCTCCACCTACAGCTCCAAGCTCGGAGTCTGAATCTGTGTCACTTTCCTTCATTTCTTCATTCCTAAAGTTTCGATCACCATTCTTGACACAAACTCCATTCTTCTCTTGACCACTGAGATCTTCCACAATCAGGTCGATATTCTTTGCACTGTTGAAAACATCTAAAGCAGCTGCAGAGTCTCTGTTGTTCTCCACTGTAACGGTGTACTCCTCCATTTCAATCGATTCATTTTCTAGTGCTGATTCCTGGGGGCTGAAGTTCATCTTTTCATTTTGCTGATTTTGCTTTTCCATGCTTTTCGTCACAGTGGTGGCCACTTTTAATGACTCTAGTAGCATGCGCTGATCCTGAAGAGCCAAAGCCATGTCGAGCTGTTCCACGTCACAAACTTCCTTGCTCAAGTTCTCGTAAGACTTGCGATCTGCATAGCTTACTGGCCAACGGTTCCATTCCATGGTGCAACACACAATGCTGGCTGGGCATGTTTCAAGATGTTGTGACATTTTGACCCTGGGAACGATAAACGGACATCCAAACCCATGGTTCAGACATGGCACTCTTTCATATGGGCACAGTAAACGATGTTCATTCAGTTTGCATGCGTGGAAAATGGCTCCACACACAAGAGGGCAACCCATGATGTCACAGGAAACACTAGCCTCTGATCTTATCATACATCGTCGGTTCACACATTTCAGGCAGTGGACATGGAGCTCCTCCATTGCAAATAATAATAATTATCTTGTCCCGAAGACGCTTTGCCAAACACTGTAAAATAAGAAAACAATCCATTAGATCTGATCCCAACCACAAAACTCAAGTCCAACAATGTAATGAATTCATTCCTGTTTTAAAATATTTGTGCTAATATCATAATCCTGTTTTGGACACAAATGTGGGGCGTCTTTGGCCGTTCCATATCACATGGCTTAACTTTTAAGTCTGTTATTCATGTTTAAAGTCCCCCACATGCTGTTAAAGGGGATTAGCGTAAATCAGACCTTAGGGCCCTCTCTGTTTACCAAATCGCTAAACCACTGCAGTGCCATTTCTCAACTCTCCTACAGGTCACGCCGGACCCTCGAAGGCTGAGGAGAAACACGAGCCCTCGTTTCTGAACGACATGTTTATGGAATCATTCCTGGCTTTCATTCAAAAGAAATACTCACACACAGATACTGCAAAGTCATTCAAGTCACCTCTCTATCCAACATGACAGGGCTTGGCCGGACATATGAAGTGAGACTTAGTCGGCATGACCTAAATGCATACAGTGTGAGTTAGTGGGGGGAGCTGGCTGGGCGTCTGTCATAGCAGGGTGCAAACTTTAAATATTCAAGCTGACTTTCAACACAGCCTTCGTAATGGCCGTTGGACATAAACATTGTGCAATATTTGTGTATACTGCACGCCACCCGTCTCGTGACGGCTTCTTCTGAAAGACCAAAACACATCTGAGGGCGTTTCAAGACGTTCAAGTGTTTGGCATCTAGTACTCATGTGCAATGTAGTATTGAGTAGTATGGTACGATTGCTTAAGAAGATGCTTAACAGATCCCAACAGGTCGGGTTATTACAACAGACCACAACTAGTTTACTGCACAGCTTGTATGACCCAAACATGATGATGCCACACAGTTGAAGATTTACTTTATTAAAAAGTTTATGTAGACAGGTATTGCTTTTACACTACTTCACAAGTATATGATCCTACACACGATCCTCAATACATCAAGCCTAACCTAAAACATGACGTCAACCTAAACGTGACGTGGCCCTGGCAGGACCTCGGGCGTGACGTCACAGTGACGCCATCGCCCCAAATAATGGTTTAAACAGTCCGATCTCGGCAAACAAACTTCTGTGGTTTGTGCCTCCCGACACGTAACGACTGACGACAGAAACCCGGAAGTGACACGCTCGCTTCGACGTCGGTCGCGATCAGAAACATTTGATGGGGTGTTTATATGGCGGTACGTGAGACACACAGGCGAAGCTGTTAGCGTTGACTTCAGGGTTAATGAATCAGACACACTCATCTTCTCCGACTGATGTATGCTTTATATTTATATTTATATATAGTGAGGATTATAATCCGATAACGCTTGTGATGTCATCACTACAACAGCGCCGCTGCAGATCGGACTTCAGAAACGGAAGTGAACGGGTGTGAAGTGTCTCACCGTCGGGTCTGATCGATCTTCGGTGTTTAATCGAGGCGTCCGATCCCGCCGCCGTCCGTCCGTGTCTGATCAATCTGATCAATCTGAGGGAGAGACTGAGCACCGCCGAGGCCCGCCGGTGGGCGGAGTCAGCGCGCGCGCGTGCTTGACCATGTTAGTGACGTCACAAGGGTTTGCGCTGATCCTATATCAGGCTCGAGATATTTAACTCCCGCGGATTTATGAGGACAAGCTTGAATAATTGAAGTTTATTTAGTGAGGACCTGTAAAATGTCCTCACAGATTGAAATGATATTGTGTGAGGACATTACACACACACACACACACACACACACACACACACACACACACACACACACTGATGTTCAACAGGTTTCATTATAATAGTGAGGACAAAAACACACATACACACACACACACACACACACACACACACACACACTGATGTTCAACAGGTTTCATTATATTAGTGAGGACTAACACACACACACACACACACACACACACACACACTGATGTTCAACAGGTTTCATTATAATAGTGAGGACATTACACACACACACACACACACACACACACACACACACTGATGTTCAACAGGTTTCATTATATTAGTGAGGACATTCACACACACACACACACACACACACTGATGTTCAACAGGTTTCATTATATTAGTGAGGACATTACACACACACACACACACACACACACTACACACACACACACACACACTGATGTTCAACAGGTTTCATTATATTAGTGAGGACATTACACACACACAACACACACACACAACTTTCACACACACACACACACACACTGATGTTCAACAGGTTTCATTATATTAGTGAGGACATTACACACACACACACACACACACACACACACTGATGTTAACAGGTTTCAACAGGTTTCATTATATTAGTGAGGACATTACACACACACACACACACACACACACTGATGTTCAACAGGTTTCATTATATTAGTGAGGACATTACACACACACACACACACACACACACACACACACACACACACACACACACTGATGTTCAACAGGTTTCATTATATTAGTGAGGACATTACACACACACACACACACACACTGATGTTCAACAGGTTTCATTATATTAGTGAGGACATACACACACACACACACACACTGATGTTCAACAGGTTTCATTATATTAGTGAGGACATTACACACACACACACACACACACACACACACACACACACACACACACACACACACACTGATGTTCAACAGGTTTCATTATATTAGTGAGGACATTAAACACACACACACACACACTGTTCAACATTTCACACACACACACACACACACACACACACACACACACACTGATGTTCAACAGGTTTCATTATATTAGTGAGGACATTACACACACACACACACACACACACACTGATGTTCAACAGGTTTCATTATATTAGTGAGGACATTACACACACACACACACACACACTGATGTTCAACAGGTTTCATTATATTAGTGAGGACATCACACACACACACACACACACACACACACACACACACACACACACTGATGTTCAACAGGTTTCATTATATTAGTGAGGACATTACACACACACACACACACACACATTAACTATAGAAATGTGCCACTAACGCTGGACCACCAGAAACTGAATTGTTCATGTAAAACCCAGCAGACATATTTATGTAAAATCTTGCTTTACATACATTGTGGACCACTATATGTATTATTATATATTGGTATTTTGTCATGGGAAGCTCAAAATAGTTTTATTTTTTACAATACAGGACAAAAGAGAAACAAACGTGTGTGTGTGTTTTCAGGTATCTGGATGGTGAGCTGGGCTTCTTCAGCGGGTTCGAGTTTCTGCTCTGCGGTCAGAGACTGTCTGGTCTGTCATGTAAATGGACAAAAACTCTTAAACTCTTTTGTCTGTAAGTGTTTCAAAGGGCACGACAAAAGCTTTAGTGTTTCAGGAGCCCCAGTGACGCGTTTGAAAAGAAATCCCATCACATTGAGCCAAGGGCAGCTGAAGCTGTATCTACTATATTACAGTCACACTTCACGACTGTAAACGCTAGATGGAATTGCTCAGGAATTGATGTGATGGCGTTTGTGATTTCAGGACAATGACAATAATAACACAATTTGTGCTGTGTATGTATACACTCAGTTGCAAATTGTTGGAGAAATTGAATCAGCTATAAAATATAAAGTTTATAAAATATAGAGTTTATTTTTTAATGTTCACAGGCCCAAAGTCTCTTTCGTTAACACCCTTATATGAATACACATATCAATATAGAGAAGCAAAGTTATATATTACTATAGCTTTTTTATCTAAATGATGACATGTACCATGCATTTGTTTGTTTTTCACAGATCAAGGATGACTTTAATACAGAATGTATTTATTTAGGTTTGTTTATTTAATGTAGCACAAATCTTGTGTTAAATGTGTAGATTATGGCTACAGTGATAATGAGGTTACAATTCAAAGCTGTCCCAGATTTATACTTTTAACCCAATAGAAGGACTTATTCACTGGTCTCTCAAAAATATCAAGTCTTGGGAAGCCAGTAAATCACAATAATTTAGAATAAATAAAACATTTGTTTAAGCAGGATTCTCAGTCTTTGTTATATTTTCTGTTATCTGTCCAATACTCAGACCAGTTTTCTTTAAACTTTTTTGGTTTTCTTTAACTTGTTTGTTGACCTGCAGAATTAAGTCACTTAGAAACTTTTTTCTCAAGTTACAGAATATAAACCATCCTCACAAAAGACTCTAGATAGTTCATGATCAACTCCTGCAGGGTTTGAACCTGCAACTTTCTGAGAATCAACCCTTATTTCTAAACACTACGCCACAGCACCCCTGAGTGGAAGTGTAAACGTTTGAATGCACACCTCAGTTTTTGCTTGCATTTATTGTCATCATGTGACACCACAGTTTCTGTGGAAACATTTGTAGTTAGACTGTGTGAACGCTACTTGAGTTTGACCGTTCTCTTTCTGACTGCTGTTCCAGCATCTGGGCTGTGTCGCGTGTTGTGTATTGTTTCACGTAAGATAATCCTGATAATACACAGCAACTCAGAGCGCTGCGAAAAATGGACATGTCACAAGCATCACACCTGTGAAGAAAACAAGAGCATTCGAATATAAACGTAAAGGCTTTGAAACATAAACTAAACGTTTAAACACTCTGAAATGTGTTGAAATGTCTTGTTTAGAGTCTGTCATACGCTGTGAGATCTTACCATTCGCCTGTCTTCTCATCAAAGCTCTCCACATCTGATGTGGTGCTGAATCCATTAAACCCGCCTACAACAAACAATCGATCCTCCACTACCTGCACCATCATGAAAGATCATCAGATGTTAAACATGTTCCTGCTGGAGCTTTTACATTTGAGTGAATACTGTAAATCTCGCGCAGGCGCAGACAGTAAGCAGACATTTACAGTTTCATTATTACTTTCTAGAATGTCTCAATCTACAATCTTCACACTGTCTGTAAAGTGACTTTTAAAAGGTTTTGTGTAATCCAAGTTTACATTTAGCTGACAGTCAATATGGGGCCACCCAGCTAACAGGGAACGTTCTCAGAACGTTGGCTAACATTCTCTAGTTTTCTGTTGTGTCAGTAGATTACTGATTAATGTCCCTGTCTCACCTCAATGCCAAAGTTGCTGCGGGGGTTTAACATAGACTCAATATCATGCCAGCTGTCAGTATGAGGGTTGTACGCCTCTGCACTCCTTAAACGACTCACACCATCAAAACCACCAACCTGAAAAATGACAAGCTGATTTATCAGTTATGTCACTGTACATATACAGTGAGCCTAGTGTATACAGTGAATGTATTTGTACCCGCATCCATGTGTGCCTTTATAAGTACATGCAAACTTTAAACAGAGATGTTAACAGTCATACAGTATTTACATGTGAGTGTTTCTCTGTGTGTGTGTGTGTAGTACTCACAGCATAAACAAGATTTCCATAGGCGATCACACCAACACCGCTGCGCCGGGTCCTCATGGGGGTGATGAGACTCCACTGGTTTGTCTGGGGATTGAAGCTCTCCGCTGAGAAGAGACATTCACCTCCAGTGAAACCTCCACAGATGTACACCTGCCACACAACACACATTGTTTTACACAAACTCCAACAAGTAACAAGTGCAGGCAGCATGAGTGTGAATGTCTGTACCTTGCCCTGCAGCGAGGTGGCGCTGGCGTCACTCCTCCGCTCATGCATGGACGCTATCAGCGTCCACTGGTTACTCTGGGGATCGTAGCGCTCTGCAGTTTTCAGGCGATCATGTCCGTCATGTCCGCCAATAGCGTAAATGAACCCATTCAACACAGCTACACTTACGTAACATCGCCGTTCATACATGGGGGCCACCTAAAAGCCAACAGACTGGATCAGATTTTCTTTATCCAACATGTAACAAAAGTATACAGTGGATTATAGACACTCCTATAATTTGACCTAAATTTACCTAATCAGTAAAGTATCATTCAAATACCATGACATATAAATATGACAACTGAGCAGAACTATGTTACATACATGTCACAGTGTAAGTCACATGGACTGTGCCATCCCAGCTAATAGGGATTATTGTCAGAACATTGGCTAGCGTTCTCTAAAAGTTGTCTCTCAAAGTTATCAAAACATTCTTGCAGTAGCATTAGTAGAATGTTTTAAACATTTTATACTATTTAAATCAAAAACATTTTGTTGTTAGTAGAAGTTTTTTTTAAAACGTTACAGAATTAAGAAAAGTTTGAATATCGTTTTTATAACCAAGCAATAACGGTGACACATCCAGCTGTATTGGATGGGTTCATTTACGCCATCGGAGGACATGACGTTCCTAGAACAGTCAAAATAACATTTATTGTTCTTGTTATTTAATGGAAATTTTAGGGAAACATTCTTACAACCTACAATTATTAGCTGGGATGGCTGGGTTTTAAAGCCTAAAGACAAAATGCTGGATAGGTAGGCATTAAACCTGAGTATATACATTGTCCAAAGTTACAGTAATTGTTGAAAAAAAATTAAACATGTTGAGATACAAAGACAATAGATGGTAGAAGAGCAACATTACTCACCTCAAACCAAGTCTGAGTGATGAGACTGAATTTCCTGACGCTGTTAAAATAATTCACACTGTCAAAACCACCGATACAGTAAACAAACCCATCCAGAAAAACTGAGCCATGATACGCTCGGAGACTCTCGTCCTCTTCAGGCACACTGACCCAACAGTCTGCCCTCGCATCATATGCCTCAATCCTATTGGTGGGACCACCACCGCTCCACCCTCCCATGGCCAGCAGGATTTCAGAGGGCAGTCGTGGGCAGGTCAGTGGACTTGTGAGGCTGGAGGGTCTGTCCATACTGAGGTCGAACAAGGCTTGCATGGCACTGATGATAATGGGTGTGCACACTTCATTGTCTATCACCAGTGGATGGCACTTCACATTATTCATGAAGTAATCAGCTGTCATCAACCCCATTCGAACCTGCAACCACCATTATCACAATTACACAAAGCTAGAGGAAGAAAACTCATCGGAACAAGCTTTCAATGTTGGCCTGACATAGCTTAGTCTAAAAGTTGAAAACAATGTGAAATAAGTCTGATGTAGTTTAAACAGTTTTTTGGAAGTGATTTGGAAGTCCTGCCTTAGGCAGTAGTGTGGCAATGTGTGTCCTTCTGTTATCAGGGGCATATTCGATCCAGCGGATGATGGCCTCGAAAACCACATACTCCTGCTGGACATTCAACTCATCCCGACCAATGAGCTCCACTAGATCTTCCAGTGGAAGTTCCAGGAACTCCTCAGACACCTGCAGCACCTCCTCAAAGTGGTGCAGGATGTAGAGTTGTGCTGTGTTGTGGAGCTCTGAGCAGGATAAGAAAGGCTCTGTGAACCTGCAGATGCCAATGCAGTTCTCAGGGCTCAGCTGTGACCCCAGAAACGCACAGCAGGCATCTACCAGACCTGATACTAAAAACTGGTCAGCTGCCACCAAAAGCTCAATCACGTTATCTTCAGTAACGATAACAGATCTGGTGTATGCGTATTCAATAACAAGCATCATCATTTCTGGAGATATTCCTGGAATATTATAGAAATGTTCTGCTCTGTTGTTCCAATTGGTGGAGAAAAGAGCCCTGTGAACAGATGTGAAGACTTTACTAATAAGAATATAGATGATATAATATAGATGATGACACAATATTAGTGCTTGAAGTCTGAACCGCAGCAGATAGTGTACAAACACGGTAAATTATCTTTAAAACTGCCACTCAAGTCTCTGTCCTCACCTAAAATAAGGGCTGCAGCCGCACATAATGATCTTGTGCAGTTTAAACTCTGTGTCATTTACCCTGATGATAACATCAGTGTGGTCCTCTTGTAAACGAACTTCATTAAAAATATTGAAGGCTGTTAGGCTCGTCTTATGCTCCATGTTGTCAGCTATCTGTCTGAACCGCTCAAATACTGATGGGAGTAATCTCACATTTTCAGCAATCCTTATACATCGATACTCAGAAGAGTTCCAGATTCTCTGTGATGTCATAGTTACATGCATTCTATAATCTTCCTCAATATTCTCATAGGGTCTTACTTTACATCTGGGCTGCTTCTTGTTGATTCCTAAAGCCCTCTTTTAACAGTCTAACATTTAACAGTCTAACATTAATATTCATCTCAGTTTTTAAAATCCATGATATACTTTATTATGTATATATACATAATAAAATGGTGGTGAATGCACCAAGGTTTGAGGAGACCTTTACTGTACATGACAACAATATAGTAGCCCTTGTACCTGTTTGTGGGTTATAACCATGAACCAGTTTTTAATATATGGCTGTTATATATACGAGTCAGTTTCATAGTTTGGGTGGATGAAAGCAAACTGATTTAATCTATGGATTCGGCTGGTTTGGATTGTTCCATACTAAGTGATTTCAGATGCTCTCTGAAAACACAACAACAAATGAACAGATTCAAGATTTTTATTGTCATATGTATTATTGTCAACAGTAAAATGAAATTCTCTTATTTTGTCCATTCCTCTGAAGTAAATAACAAGATAAATTACAAAGACAATAAATAGAAAAAAATACAATAAAGGGATAAAAATAAGAATAAACGATACACAGTAGCAAAAATACACAATATAGTAAAAAAACAATCATCAAAAATCATTCACTGTATATAAAATAAGAAAATATACAGTATGAACAGTATGGAACAAGTATGTTGAAGTTCAAGTGAGCTTTATATGTGCGCCCTCTAGTGTACAAACAGCTCAATGTGAAGGTCAATGTAAATAAATAGTGTAATAATCAATCAATCAATCGATATTTTGAGTGATCGTCATTCATTCATCATTTATAAAGATCTGATTCTCTTGTACAGTCACTGTCACACCTGCAGCACACCTGACATTCAATAAATACAGACACAGATATACAATATATATACACAAACACACTCTTAATACTGAACTGTTGTTCATTCACACTGTACAGTACAATATTATATTGCATTATATTACATTACTATATAATATAATATAATATTATATTATATTGTTATATTATTAATATAATTAATTAATAATATATTATATATTGTGTTAAAGTAACCACGCCTCATGTTACGCAGCTCAGTTAGAAGCGGACATTTGCACTCGACAGCAGCAGCTCACACATCAGCAGAATATTACATTATATTATTATATTACATTATATTATATATTACATTATATTACATTATATTATATTATATTACATTATGTTAAATGAGACATTTGCACTCGACAGCAGCAGGTTACACATCAGCTGGTTGGACTGTCTGATCAACTTTTTATACCTTCTTTCCCAGTTAGTAAATGACTGCGGGTGAGTTTCTCATATATATTAATATAAATATATAAATATATATTCTGTCTTTGTAATTAATTTTCTTGTTCTGAATCGTCAATATTTGCTCGTATTTTAAACTGCGTCACGACGGAAAGTTTTTACCGGAAACATCTCCATGTTTCTATTGAACAATATATATACAGTCAAACGAGAGGAGCTATAAAGTCACAGATAAACATTAATTTATGACACTATAAAGTCACAGATAAACAACATTCATTTATGACACTATAAAGTCACAGATAAACATTAATTTATGACACTATAAAGTCACAGATAAACGACATTCATTTATGACACTATAAAGTCACAGATAAACAACATTCATTTATGTAACTATAAAGTCACAGATAAACGACATTCATTTATGACACTATAAAGTCACAGATAAACAACATTCATTTATGACACTATAAAGTCACAGATAAACGACATTCATTTATGACACTATAAAGTCACAGATAAACAACATTCATTTATGACACTATAAAGTCACAGATAAACGACATTCATTTATGACACTATAAAGTCACAGATAAACAACATTCATTTATGACACTATAAAGTCACAGATAAACGACATTCATTTATGACACTATAAAGTCACAGATAAACATTAATTTATGACACTATAAAGTCACAGATAAACGACATTCATTTATGACACTATAAAGTCACAGATAAACAACATTAATTTATGACAATATAAAGTCACAGATAAACGACATTCATTTATGACACTATAAAGTCACAGATAAACAACATTCATTTATGACACTATAAAGTCACAGATAAACGACATTCATTTATGACACTATAAAGTCACAGATAAACAACATTCATTTATGACACTATAAAGTCACAGATAAACGACATTCATTTATGACACTATAAAGTCACAGATAAACAACATTCATTTATGACACTATAAAGTCACAGATAAACAACATTCATTTATGACACTATAAAGTCACAGATAAACAACATTCATTTATGACACTATAAAGTCACAGATAAACAACATTCATTTATGACACTATAAAGTCACAGATAAACAACATTCATTTATGACACTATAAAGTCACAGATAAACAACATTCATTTATGACACTATAAAGTCACAGATAAACAACATTCATTTATGACACTATAAAGTCACAGATAAACAACATTCATTTATGACACTATAAAGTCACAGATAAACAACATTAATTTATGACACTATAAAGTCACAGATAAACAACATTCATTTATGACACTATAAAGTCACAGATAAACAACATTCATTTATGACACTATAAAGTCACAGATAAACAACATTCATTTATGACACTATAAAGTCACAGATAAACATTAATTTATGACACTATAAAGTCACAGATAAACAACATTCATTTATGACACTATAAAGTCACAGATAAACAACATTCATTTATGACACTATAAAGTCACAGATAAACGACATTCATTTATGACACTATAAAGTCACAGATAAACAACATTCATTTATGACACTATAAAGTCACAGATAAACGACATTCATTTATGACACTATAAAGTCACAGATAAACGACATTCATTTATGACACTATAAAGTCACAGATAAACAACATTCATTTATGACACTATAAAGTCACAGATAAACGACATTCATTTATGACACTATAAAGTCACAGATAAACAACATTCATTTATGACACTATAAAGTCACAGATAAACGACATTCATTTATGACACTATAAAGTCACAGATAAACAACATTCATTTATGACACTATAAAGTCACAGATAAACGACATTCATTTATGACACTATAAAGTCACAGATAAACAACATTCATTTATGACACTATAAAGTCACAGATAAACAACATTCATTTATGACACTATAAAGTCACAGATAAACGACATTCATTTATGACACTATAAAGTCACAGATAAACAACATTAATTTATGACACTATAAAGTCACAGATAAACGACATTCATTTATGACACTATAAAGTCACAGATAAACAACATTCATTTATGACACTATAAAGTCACAGATAAACATTAATTTATGAAACTATAAAGTCACAGATAAACAACATTCATTTATGACACTATAAAGTCACAGATAAACAACATTCATTTATGACACTATAAAGTCACAGATAAACAACATTCATTTATGACACTATAAAGTCACAGATAAACAACATTCATTTATGACACTATAAAGTCACAGATAAACAACATTCATTTATGACACTATAAAGTCACAGATAAACAACATTCATTTATGACACTATAAAGTCACAGATAAACGACATTCATTTATGACACTATAAAGTCACAGATAAACGACATTCATTTATGACACTATAAAGTCACAGATAAACAACATTCATTTATGACACTATAAAGTCACAGATAAACAACATTCATTTATGTAACTATAAAGTCACAGATAAACGACATTCATTTATGACACTATAAAGTCACAGACAAACATTTTTATTGTGTTTATTTCTGTCATTTCCTGACTTGAACGCGTCACTCCACCCATTAAAATGAAAGTGAAAGTGTTTCTCAGACGCCATTTTGTGACAATAAAACAGGAAGGTTTGTACAAACTCATTTATAAGATCATTGTTATACATCAGTTCATCTTAAATAAATCACTATAATGTTTCATTTCTGAATGTCAGCGTGTTTTCTGATGGTTATATTCAGGTATTTGCAGACAGAAATATAACAGGAACAGATGTATTGTGTGTCGACATGTCTGAACGCTTGAAAGTGTTTCGTATGGCGCTGTAAACAGTCATTTATCTCAATGTGATCAGTGACTGATGTGAAATCAGTGTTTGTGTGAGAGATTCAGCTGTTAACATGAAGATTGTGTTCAAGAATCATGAGATATAAACATCAAAATCCTCTTGATTCATACACTCAGATCATACATGAAAATATGAATAAATAAATCACCACCATACACAAACTGGAAAATAATTTCATATTTGTATTAAATATTTGATTCTTCTGTAAGGATGTAACTTGTTGATTTTGGTCGTGTGTGTTTGTAGAGCGTCGTGTCTAAAATGAGTCTCAGTGAGCAGAGAGGAGAGGAGTGTGATGTCCCTACACAAGAAGAAGATCTCAACTGTGTGTCTATGAGGACTCACAGATCTATGAATGATCCTCATAATCTCAGTGATGGAGCAGAACTCAGCTGTGTGTCTATGAAGAGTAACTGGTCTATGGACAAACCTCCTGACCTCAGTAATGGAGCAGATCTCAGCTGTGTGTCTATGAAGAGTAACTGGTCTATGGACAAACCTCCTGACCTCAGTAATGGAGCAGATCTCAGCTGTGTGTCTATGAAGAGTAACTGGTCTATGGACAAACCTCCTGAACTCAGTAATGGAGCAGATCTCAGCTGTGTGTCTATGAAGAGTCACAGTGATGGATTCGTGACCTCTCACTCTGTGTGAGTATAAACATGATTTAACTACTATTACAGAGGAATCAATATGTAAATGTCATATAATAGTTATAGTGACCAAAATTATCACAATATTATTTTTGAGAACCATCAGAAAATTTTACTGTGAAATCAAAAACGTTTATTCCTGAACTACTATAATAACACAAGTCACACATTATTTAAGATTGTGATTTTAATGTTAATGAAATTGTTCGGGTTATTTTATTATTTTGAATAACGTGTCCACCCTGTATTGTCATTAAAATTAGTTATAGTAGTAGATTATGTGCTTTACATGCAAAACTGCATCAGAATGTATTAATATTGTTATGTGTGAAGTTTTCATGGCCTCATATTAATAAATGTAATATTTGTACTTTTACAAATTCTTTTGTCGCACAGGAAAACTTTTAAAATAAATTAGCGAAGGCAAAAAGTTGATGTAATAGTGACCAGTTACAGCATCTATAAGCACTTTTTGTCTATTTTTTGAGTTAATGCACTTTCCACTATCTTTTGCAGTAGGAAGAGACAGACTGCAGACCTGCAGACACACACACTGCTGCAGCAGACTGCAGACCTGCGGAGAGTCAAAGAGAAACACAAAACCAGCATGAAAAACAAGTATGAGAGTTTATTTGAGGGAATCAAACTACAGGAGAATCAAACCCTCCTGAAGAGGATTTACACACAGCTGTACATCATAGAGGGAGAGAGTGAAGCAGTGAATGAAGAACATGAGGTTTTACACATGGAGAAAAAACCCAGAACACAACAGACAAAAGACACTCCAGTCTACTGCAATGACATCTTCAAACCTTTACATGATCCAGGATATGAGAAGAAAAAAAGGAGGAAGAAAGACAAAATCAAGACTGTTGTCTCTAAAGGCATCGCTGGAATTGGAAAAACAGTCTCTGTGCAGAAGTTCATTCTGGACTGGGCCGAGGGAACAGCCAGTCAGGATGTAGATTTCATGTTTGTGCTTCCATTTCGAGAGCTGAACTTGATTAAAGATGATCAGTACAGCCTCCACAACCTTCTGCTTGACTTTCATCCTGAACTTCAAGATCTGGACTCTCAGATTTATGATGAGTGTAAAGTTGTGTTCATCTTTGATGGTCTGGATGAAAGCAGAATTACACTGATGTTTGAAGACAGTGAGAAAGTTTCTGATGTCACTATGACATCATCAGTAGGTGTGTTGATGTCAAACCTGATCAGAGGAGATCTGCTTCCCTCTGCTCTCATCTGGATCACCTCCAGACCAGCAGCAGTCAATCAGATCCCCTCTAAATACATCAACCGTGTGACAGAAATCCAGGGATTCAATGACCCTCAGAAGGAGGAATATTTCAGGAAGAGAATCAGTGATGAGCATGAAGCCAGCAGAATCATCTCACACATTAGAGGAGCGAGAAGCCTCCACATCATGTGTCACATACCAGTCTTCTGCTGGATCTCATCCACTGTGCTTCAGAAGATCCTGACACAAGATCACAGTGCAGAAATCCCCAAAACTCTGACTGAAATGTACATCCACTTCATGCTCATTCAGATCAATATGAGGAACCAGAAGTATGATGAGAGAGATCCAGAGAATCTCCTGCAGTCCAACAGAGAAGTGATTGTGAAACTGTCTGAACTGGCTTTCAAACAGCTGATGAAGGGCAACGTGATGTTCTATGAGGAGGACCTGAGAGAGTGCGGGATAGACATCACTGACGCCTCAGTGTATTCTGGGATCTGCACTGAGATCTTTAAGGAGGAATCTGTGATTCATCAGAGGAAAATCTACTGCTTCATCCATCTGAGCTTTCAGGAGTTTCTTGCTGCTTTCTTTGTGTTTCACTCACATGTAGTGAAGAACATGGAACCACTGAAGATCCTGGATGTAGGAAATAATCGTTACACTGAGGAAGACTCTCTGTGTGAGCTACTATGTTCAGCAGTCGATAAATCCTTAAAGAGTGAAAATGGGCATCTGGATCTTTTCCTCCGTTTTCTGCTGGGCATCTCACTGGAGTCCAATCAGAGACTCTTACAGGATCTACTGACACACACAGTGAACAGCTCAGAGAGCATCAAGGAAACCACAGAGTATATTAAATACGTAATCGAATATAGCGATGGTGATCCCTCATCTGACAGATCCATCAATCTGTTCCTCTGTCTTCTGGAACTGAATGATCAGACTCTGTACAGAGAGATTCAGGAGTTTGTGAAATCAGACAAACATTCACAGAATAATCTCTCTCCTGCTCACTGCTCAGCAATAGCCTACATGCTTCTGATGTCAGAGGAGGTGATGGAGGAGTTTGATATGGAGAAATTCAACACATCAGATGAGGGTACAAAGAGACGGATACCAGCTGTGATGAACTGCAGAAAAGCTCGGTGAGTATAAATCTGTGATTGCACAATCAGAGTTTGTGAATCTTTAGGACACAAACACTGAAAGGGAGGCCATATTGTTTTCCTTAAGATTATTATTATTATTGTTATTTTTTTTCATGGTTTTCTGCACCTTTGGTCTCTTTAACATGCTTAGGCCAGCAACATTTTTAGTCGTTGCATCTTAGAGTCGTTGGTCATTAGGGCTGGGCAAGGCTAGCACATGGGTGAGGCAGAGGAGCTCAGTAGCGTCTCTGGGTACAGGGCACACAATGATGGTTCATATATCAAACATACATGCATGTACCTGTACGAAAAGTAAAATTAAATACAGTAAAATTATGTTGAAAAATAGGAAACAGGAAGTTTCTAATATCTACAGCATGCATTGACTGATTTACATCAAACTTGGCAAACATGTTTGATGTGGTGGGCTGAAGACATTGATATGATTACTGTGAGTTACGGTCACAGCAGCACCATCTGGAAACAGGAAGTGCGTCACTAAAACAAACTTTAAAAGAGTCAGCTTACATTTAACCAAATCACTTCAGACTTGATCAGAATAATGTAGAGACATGCTGATGTAATAATCTAAAAGCATTTGTGATCTTAAATACTGTTGCCATGATAGTTGCCATGATTTGCTGAGTGTTTCAAATCTGAGAGTATTTATTGTTCAGATCTAACAGCACACTGGCCCTGTTGAATGTGTTTATTTCTGATGTCTGTCTGATTTCTCTCTGCAAATATCTCTAGTGAAATATAAGAGAAACTAGTCATGATTAACCAGTCAAGTGTTTAGTGCTGTTTATAATCATAATGTTTGTACTCTTGCTCGGCTTCTATTGTAAGTGTATTACTGTAAATGTGTTTCTGATGTCACAGATCTTCTCATGTGTTTGTAGATTATCAGACTGTTTGGTGACAGAGGAAGGCTGTTATTATCTGTCTTCAGCTCTGAGTTCAAACCCGTCACACCTGAGAGAACTGGAGCTGATTAACATTGACCTGAGTGACTCAGTATTCCAGCTGTTCTCTGATAGTCTGAAGGATCCAAACTGCAGACTGGAGAAACTCGAGTATGTTTTGTGTTTTACATGTTTTATGAAAACAGAAAGTATTGTTGTGTGCTGCTGTGTGCTGGATCATCAGCAGCAGTTATAATCACTCACTGAAATCCAGTGTGATGAAGCATTAAACGTCAAACTTAAAAATCACATTCAGATGTATTTGAGGTGCTTAACAAATGGCATGAAATTTGGACACACATCATAGTGGTCAGCCGATTGGCCTAAAGCTTAGACATGGATGTGGTGGGGGGGGGCTCTGTACCGGCTCTTTTGACTTAAGTGATGGGGTTTGTTTTGCCTACGGTCACCAAACGTGGTACATATATTGTTCTCATTAGGCCGGGCAACTTTCAAAATGACACTAATTAACTCCATCCAACAGGGAGTCTGCCATTTTGGATTGTATGTGAAAGTCCAGGCTATGAATTTTTAAATACAACATGTCTGTGAAAGTGTTTCATGACCCAGATAAAGAAGATTTCTGAGTGGTTGTGTCATGGTTTGGTTTTGCTGCATCTGATTCAGGATACCTTACCATCATTGATGGAACAATGAATTCTGAATTATTAAATATTCTGAAATATTTAAACACAGATAAACAAACTTATGTATTGTGGTTAAATACTGAAGCTGAAGTTCAATAATAAATCATTTGTCAGGATTAAATAAGAATATTATTGTATTATTGTGCAGTGAAAGTAAGTAACAACAATCTCAGTTTTATCTGTCAAGTTAAATAATGATTTGTTGAGTGTTTAAAATCTGAGAGTATTTATTGTTCAGATCTAACAGCACACTGACCCTGTTGAATGTGTTTATTTCTGATGTCTGTCTGATTTCTCTCTAGTGAAATATAAGAGAAACTAGTCATGATTAACCAGTCAAGTGTTTAGTGCTGTTTATAATCCTGTGTGAGTGATATGACACAATATTAGTCACATGATCAGTTTATGTGATCAGTGTTATGCAATAACAATAAATAAACTTATTTTATTCTGTTGTGTTTTATCTTCTGTTATAGACTTATTGACTGTAAACTCACTACTGAATGTTGTGAAAGTTTAGCTTCAGTTCTACAATCATCAAACTCTCTGAGAGAACTGAACCTGAGTTACAATAACCTGCAGGATTCAGGAGTGAAGCTGATCTGTGATGTACTGAAGAGTTCACACTGTCAGCTGGAGATACTGAGGTATTTAAACACATAGATAAACACACTTATGTATTCACTGGTTAAACACTGAAACTGGAGATACTGAGGTATTTAAACACATAGATAAACACACTTATGTATTCACTGGTTAAACACTGAAACTGGAGATACTGAGGTATTTAAACACATAGATAAACACACTTATGTATTCACTGGTTAAACACTGAAACTGGAGATACTGAGGTATTTAAACACATAGATAAACACACTTATGTATTCACTGGTTAAACACTGAAGCTGGAGATACTGAGGTATTTAAACACATAGAGAAACACACTTATGTATTCACTGGTTAAATACTGAAGCTGGAGATACTGAGGTATTTAAACACATAGATAAACACACTTATGTATTCACTGGTGAAACACTGAAGCTGGAGATACTGAGGTATTTAAACACATAGATAAACACACTTATGTATTCACTGGTTAAACACTGAAGCTGGAGATTCTGAGGTATTTAAACACATAGATAAACACACTTATGTATTCACTGGTTAAATACTGAAGCTGGAGATACTGAGGTATTTAAACACATAGATAAACACACTTATGTATTCACTGGTTAAATACTGAAGCTGGAGATACTGAGGTATTTAAACACATAGATAAACACACTTATGTACTCACTGGTTAAACACTGAAGCTGGAGATACTGAGGTATTTAAACACGTAGATAAACACACTTATGTATTCACTGGTTAAACACTGAAGCTGGAGATACTGAGGTATTTAAACACATAGATAAACACACTTATGTATTCACTGGTTAAACACTGAAGCTGGAGATACTGAGGTATTTAAACACATAGATAAACACACTTATGTATTCACTGGTTAAACACTGAAGCTGGAGATACTGAGGTATTTAAACACATAGATAAACACACTTATGTATTCACTGGTTAAACACTGAAGCTGGAGATACTGAGGTATTTCACTCTAGTGAAATATAAGAGAAACTAGTCATGATTAACCAGTCAAGTGTTTAGTGCTGTTTATAATCCTGTGTGAGTGATATGACACAATATTAGTCACATGATCAGTTTATGTGATCAGTGTTATGCAATAACAATAAATAAACTTATTTTATTCTGTTGTGTTTTATCTTCTGTTATAGACTTATTGACTGTAAACTCACTACTGAATGTTGTGAAAGTTTAGCTTCAGTTCTACAATCATCAAACCCTCTGAGAGAACTGGACCTGAGTGACAATAACCTGCAGGATTCAGGAGTGAAGCTGATCTGTGATGGACTGAAGAGTTCACACTGTCAGCTGAAGATACTGAGGTATTTAAACACATAGATAAACACACTTATGTATTCACTGGTTAAATACTGAAGCTGGAGATACTGAGGTATTTAAACACATAGATAAACACACTTATGTACTCACTGGTTAAACACTGAAGCTGGAGATACTGAGGTATTTAAACACATAGATAAACACACTTATGTATTCACTGGTTAAACACTGAAGCTGGAGATACTGAGGTATTTAAACACGTAGATAAACACACTTATGTATTCACTGGTTAAACACTGAAGCTGGAGATACTGAGGTATTTAAACACATAGATAAACACACTTATGTATTCACTGGTTAAACACTGAAGCTGGAGATACTGAGGTATTTAAACACATAGATAAACACACTTATGTACTCACTGGTTAAACACTGAAGCTGGAGATACTGAGGTATTTAAACACATAGATAAACACACTTATGTATTCACTGGTTAAACACTGAAGCTGGAGATACTGAGGTATTTAAACACGTAGATAAACACACTTATGTATTCACTGGTTAAACACTGAAGCTGGAGATACTGAGGTATTTAAACACATAGATAAACACACTTATGTATTCACTGGTTAAATACTGAAGCTGGAGATACTGAGGTATTTAAACACGTAGATAAACACACTTATGTATTCACTGGTTAAACACTGAAGCTGGAGATACTGAGGTATTTAAACACATAGATAAACACACTTATGTATTCACTGGTTAAATACTGAAGCTGGAGATACTGAGGTATTTAAACACATAGATAAACACACTTATGTATTCACTGGTTAAACACTGAAGCTGAAGATACTGAGGTATTTAAACACATAGATAAACACACTTATGTATTCACTGGTTAAACACTGAAGCTGGAGATACTGAGGTATTTAAACACATAGATAAACACACTTATGTATTCACTGGTTAAACACTGAAGCTGGAGATACTGAGGTATTTAAACACATAGATAAACACACTTATGTATTCACTGGTTAAACACTGAAGCTGGAGATATTGAGGTATTTAAACACATAGATAAACACACTTATGTATTCACTGGTTAAATACTGAAGCTGGAGATACTGAGGTATTTAAACACGTAGATAAACACACTTATGTATTCACTGGTTAAACACTGAAGCTGGAGATACTGAGGTATTTAAACACATAGATAAACACACTTATGTATTCACTGGTTAAATACTGAAGCTGGAGATACTGAGGTATTTAAACACGTAGATAAACACACTTATGTATTCACTGGTTAAACACTGAAGCTGAAGATACTGAGGTATTTAAACACATAGATAAACACACTTATGTACTCACTGGTTAAACACTGAAGCTGGAGATACTGAGGTATTTAAACACATAGATAAACACACTTATGTATTCACTGGTTAAACACTGAAGCTGGAGATACTGAGGTATTTAAACACATAGATAAACACACTTATGTATTCACTGGTTAAATACTGAAGCTGGAGATACTGAGGTATTTAAACACATAGATAAACACACTTATGTATTCACTGGTTAAACACTGAAGCTGGAGATACTGAGGTATTTCACTCTAGTGAAATATAAGAGAAACTAGTCATGATTAACCATCAAGTGTTAGTGCTGTTTATAATCCAGTGATAGACACAATATTAGTCACAGATCAGTTTATGTGATCAGTGTTATGCAATAACAATAAATAAACTTATTTATTCTTGTGTTTTATCTTCTGTTATAGACTTATTGACTGTAAACCACTACTGAATGTTGTGAAAGTTTAGCTTCAGTTCTACAATCATCAAACTCTCTGAAGAACTACCTGGTTACAATAACCTGAGGATTCAGGAGTGAAGCTGATCTGTGATGTACTCAAGGGTTACACACTGTCAGCTGGAGATACTGAGGTATTTAAACACATAGATAAACACACTTATGTATTCACTGGTTAAACACTGAAGCTGGAGATACTGAGGTATTTAAACACATAGATAAACACACTTATGTATTCACTGGTTAAACACTGAAGCTGGAGATACTGAGGTATTTAAACACATAGATAAACACACTTATGTACTCACTGGTTAAACACTGAAGCTGGAGATACTGAGGTATTTAAACACATAGATAAACACACTTATGTATTCACTGGTTAAACACTGAAGCTGGAGATACTGGGGTATTTAAACACATAGATAAACACACTTATGTATTCACTGGTTAAACACTGAAGCTGGAGATACTGAGGTATTTAAACACATAGATAAACACACTTATGTATTCACTGGTTAAACACTGAAGCTGGAGATACTGAGGTATTTAAACACATAGATAAACACACTTATGTATTCACTGGTTAAATACTGAAGCTGGAGATACTGAGGTATTTAAACACATAGATAAACACACTTATGTACTCACTGGTTAAACACTGAAGCTGGAGATACTGAGGTATTTAAACACATAGATAAACACACTTATGTATTCACTGGTTAAACACTGAAGCTGGAGATACTGAGGTATTTAAACACATAGATAAACACACTTATGTATTCACTGGTTAAACACTGAAGCTGGAGATATTGAGGTATTTAAACACATAGATAAACACACTTATGTATTCACTGGTTAAACACTGAAGCTGGAGATACTGAGGTATTTAAACACACAGATAAACACACTTATGTATTCACTGGTTAAATACTGAAGCTGGAGATACTGAGGTATTTAAACACATAGATAAACACACTTATGTATTCACTGGTTAAACACTGAAGCTGGAGATACTGAGGTATTTAAACACATAGATAAACACACTTATGTATTCACTGGTTAAACACTGAAGCTGGAGATACTGAGGTATTTAAACACATAGATAAACACACTTATGTATTCACTGGTTAAACACTGAAGCTGGAGATACTGAGGTATTTAAACACATAGATAAACACACTTATGTATTCACTGGTTAAACACTGAAGCTGGAGATACTGAGGTATTTAAACACATAGATAAACACACTTATGTATTCACTGGTTAAACACTGAAGCTGGAGATACTGAGGTATTTAAACACATAGATAAACACACTTATGTATTCACTGGTTAAACACTGAAGCTGGAGATACTGAGGTATTTAAACACATAGATAAACACACTTATGTATTCACTGGTTAAACACTGAAGCTGGAGATACTGAGGTATTTAAACACATAGATAAACACACTTATGTATTCACTGGTTAAACACTGAAGCTGGAGATACTGAGGTATTTAAACACATAGATAAACACACTTATGTATTCACTGGTTAAACACTGAAGCTGGAGATACTGAGGTATTTAAACACATAGATAAACACACTTATGTATTCACTGGTTAAATACTGAAGCTGGAGATACTGAGGTATTTAAACACATAGATAAACACTCTTATGTATTCACTGGTTAAATACTGAAGCTGGAGATACTGAGGTATTTAAACACATAGATAAACACACTTATGTATTCACTGGTTAAACACTGAAGCTGGAGATACTGAGGTATTTAAACACATAGATAAACACACTTATGTATTCACTGGTTAAATACTGAAGCTGAAGATACTGAGGTATTTAAACACATAGATAAACACACTTATGTATTCACTGGTTAAACACTGAAGCTGGAGATACTGAGGTATTTAAACACATAGATAAACACACTTATGTATTCACTGGTTAAATACTGAAGCTGGAGATACTGAGGTATTTAAACACATAGATAAACACACTTATGTATTCACTGGTTAAATACTGAAGCTGGAGATACTGAGGTATTTAAACACATAGATAAACACACTTATGTATTCACTGGTTAAATACTGAAGCTGGAGATACTGAGGTATTTAAACACATAGATAAACACACTTATGTATTCACTGGTTAAATACTGAAGCTGGAGATACTGAGGTATTTAAACACATAGATAAACACACTTATGTATTCACTGGTTAAACACTGAAGCTGGAGATACTGAGGTATTTAAACACATAGATAAACACACTTATGTATTCACTGGTTAAACACTGAAGCTGGAGTTCAATGATAAATCATTTGTCAGGATTAAATAAGAATACTTATTGTATTATTGAGTGAAAGTAAGTAACAACAATCTCAGTTTTATCTGTCAAGTTAAATACTGATTTGTTGAGTGTTTAAAATCTGAGAGTATTTATTGTACAGATCTAACAGCACACTGACCCTGTTGAATGGTTTATTTCTGATGTCTGTACTGATTTCTCTCTAGTGAAATATAAGAGAAACTAGTCATGATTAACCAGTCAAGTGTTTAGTGCTGTTTATAATCCTGTGTGAGTGATATGACACAATATTAGTCACATGATCAGTTTATGTGATCAGTGTTATGCAATAACAATAAATAAACTTATTTTATTCTGTTGTGTTTTATCTTCTGTTATAGACTTGCTCGATGTGATCTCACTGATGAATGTTGTGAAAGTTTAGCTTCAGTTCTACAATCATCAAACTCTCTGAGAGAACTGGACCTGAGTTACAATAGACTGCAGGTTTCAGGAGTGAAGCTGATCTGTGATGGACTGAAGAGTTCACACTGTCATCTGGACATACTGAGGTTTGTGATTTTTAGTTAAAGGCAGGGCTGTAAATTGATTAAAAATGTTTTTTTTAAGTGTTGATGAAGACTGATGTATTTGAATGTTGTATCTTTCTGTTCTCAGACTCAGAAATAAAAAAAATGAAAATAAAATTCTGCTTAAAAACAGGATGAAATAATTGCATGTTTAAAGGCCACATCATAATGTTTGTACTCTTGCTCTGCTTCTGTTGTAAGTGTATTACTGTAAATGTGTTTCTGATGTCACAGATCTTCTCATGTGTTTGTAGATTAGCAAACTGTTTGGTGACAGAGGAAGGCTGTTATTATCTGTCTTCAGCTCTGAGATCAAACCCGTCACACCTGAGAGAACTGGAGCTGATTAACATTGACCTGAGTGACTCAGTATTCCAGCTGTTCTCTGATAGTCTGAAGGATCCAAACTGCAGACTGGAGAAACTCCAGTATGTTTTGTGTTTTACATGTTTTATGAAAACAGAAAGTATTGTTGTGTGCTGCTGTGTGCTGGATCATCAGCAGCAGTTATAATCACTCACTGAAATCCAGTGTGATGAAGCATTAAACTGAGTCTCACCTGCTATAGCTTCAGTTATATACTGTTATAGAAAACATGTCATTAAAAGACATTAATGGTCATAATAACATTACTGATGACATGCATCATACAGCAAGTTTGTTATTTATGTATATTTGTTAAATAAAAGTTTAGCTGGTTTTTCAGTATCTTGAAAAGGTCACTTTGTTTAATATTGCTATTAATGCAGAAACATGCAAAAACATTAATATAAGAGAAAAGACAAGGTTTGCTTGAAGACAGATGTTTCTCTTATGGTGTGTAGTTGTTTTTTGTGAAGGAGAACAATAACATGATGAATATGTTTGTGTGTATTTGATATTCTCTGTTTCTTTTATATAGTTGTGCCTGATGAAAGGATGTTGATGTACACAGAAGAACTACGGAAATGTATGTAAACACACACACATACATTTACTTCTCTATCTAAATAGAGCATTCCATTGATTTCTGTTGCTTTTATACACAGCTAGTTTATTTTTATAGTGTTTTTACGATTGAGGACTTCCCCAAAAGGAGGTTTTGCTAAGATTTATCAGGTTTTGATTACTTTTAAGTAACCCCCCCAACACACACACACACACATATCTTCTTGTCATTACTGTTCTTCACTTAAATATCTTGCCTGGTATCAGTTGCCTGTGATTTCAGACTACAATCAAAAAAAGTGAAAAGTGGAATTTGCCCAGTTCAAGCAGCAGAGATCTCCTGATCATCTGGAGAGATGTGCAGACAATGCTGATGTTCTGTGTGGAGTCTGACTGCACGCTGTTACTGGGAGGATGAATTTGGTGGGGATGTGGCTGTATCAGTGACATATAAAGAATCAGCAGGAAAGAAAACAGCCTCATATTATTGGCTTGTAAATGACAGAAATGCTTTTGTTGGGTTGTTTAATACACTTTACAGACATGTTCACAAATCTGTGAAGTGACGTGAAGTCAACACTGCTCATGAGTGCAGATGAATTCATTGTTTTATTTCTCTGTTTGCTGTGGACTAGTTTTATAAAGGTGAACCTGAGTCTGTTCTTACATCAACATCACTGCTGCTCCTGAGACCGCCCTTCTACCCTGTCGACCAATCAGAATGCAGGATTACCCTACAGGTCAATGTGGGTTTAAATGTAGGAATGGGTTTATCAACACATTGACTCTCAATGATTTTGGGGTTTAGGTGAGGACTGTTTCTAACATGAATGCTGTTCTAGGATCAGCAAAAGACATTTTATATCTGTATAAACTGTAAATGTTAAACATGTAAATATTAAAACTTCTTATTGTTCAGCCATTACAATCATTTATTCAACCTACCCAACAGAGTGCATTAGGATTCATAATTGTAAGATCTTTTTTATATTACAACTGATTATAAAGATGTGATACGGTTCTTCACGCTTGTTACGTTGTGTAAGTTTAAGTTTAAAGTTAAAATAAAGTTAAAGTGTTGAAATACTTGGGAGGCATTTTGAAGTTGTTCTTGAGTTGATGTGTGAAGCTGCGTTTACACATTATCACCGATAGATGTCAGTCATGAATCATCTTACTGTAAACACACATATGATTTACTGTGTTGATTTCAGTAGTTATAAATCTGGGATTTGTTTCTGAATTTAACTTATTTTAGGGTTTTGTAAATTGTTAATAAAGCTTCTAGTGATTTGATATAATTACAGTCTAAAATATTACTCTGTTCTGCTTCTCCTTTGTCTCAGATTGTCTCCCATTTCTCCTTCATTGTGTTTCTCTTCCCGTATTGTTATTGTATATATTTTACTTTGTGTGTTGTGTGTATTTCATCCCTGATGCCCCTGTCCCATAAGATGTCTTATTAATCTACATCTCACAAGTGATTTACAACAATAGCGCGTATTCTTTATTATCATTCAGTTTTATTGTATGTAAAGCTGCTTTGATGCGTAAATAAAAGTGTATTAAACTGAACTGAATGAAAGAAGTGAACACAATAACAGCACAACACAGCAGTGACGTATTTAATGAGGAAAAAGCGCTCAAACAGCCGCTCCATACATCTCATGATGAACCATCATGAATGTGTCGACAGGTGGCGCTGTGGGGCAGTAACAGCTGACGGGGCGGAGCAAACCCTGTTACTGCCCCACACAGACGCGTTCAGTCAGTGTGTGAGCAGGGCGTCAGTGTGGAGGACTGACTCTAAACACTGAAGAGTCCAGCATCCTCCTCCTCACATCTTCATCAACACGCTGAAGAGTCCAGCATCCTCCTCCTCACATCTTCATCAACACGCTGAAGAGTCCGGCATCCTCCTCCTCACATCTTCATCAACACACTGAAGAGTCCGGCATCCTCCTCCTCACATCTTCATCAACACACTGAAGAGTCCAGCATCCTCCTCCTCACATCTTCATCACACACGCTGAAGAGTCCGGCATCCTCCTCCTCACATCTTCATCACACACGCTGAGAGTCCGGCATCCTCCTCTCAATCATCTTCATCAACACACTGAAGCGTCCGGCATCTCCTCCTCACATTTCATCAACACGCTGAAGCGTCCGGACCTGCAGGTGACATCTTCATCAACACACTGAAGGTCAGCATCCTCCTCTCACATCTCATCAAAAACCTGAAGAGTCCGGCATCCTCCTCCTATCTTCTCCACACTGATGCTGAAGAGTCAGCATCCTTCCTCAATCTCCATCACTGATGCCTGAAGTTTCTCCATCACTGAAGCTGGAGTTTCTCCATCACTGAAGCTGGAGTTTCTCCATCACTGATGCTGGAGTTTCTCCATCACTGATGCTGGAGTTTCTCCATCACTGATGCTGAAGTTTCTCCATCACTGAAGCTGGAGTTTCTCCATCACTGATGCTGGAGTTTCTCCATCACTGATGCTGGAGTTTCTCCATCACTGATGCTGGAGTTTCTCCATCACTGATGCTGGAGTTTCTCCATCACTGAAGCTGGAGTTTCTCCATCACTGAAGCTGGAGTTTCTCCATCACTGATGCTGGAGTTTCTCCATCACTGATGCTGGAGTTTTTCCATCACTGATGCTGGAGTTTCTCCATCACTGAAGCTGGAGTTTCTCCATCACTGAAGCTGGAGTCACTGTGTCTCTGTGGGCATGAATTACATGTGTGTAACCAGAGGCTGTTGTGTTCAGCTGTGTAGATGTCACTGTAGATTCTGGACTGTGCATGTGATATCAGTGTCGTTTGGTTCTGGTTTTAGTTCTGGCACAGGTGAACAGATCTGACCTCCTGAACTGGTACTGAGTTCCTGGCAGCCCCTGATTTTACTTTCTCAAACAGTTACAGGTGTGCAGGCATTGAAGCAGGTTTAATAATACACTGACTCTGGTTCAGTGTCTTTATGTGGAACTAAATGTGTTTGTTAAACAGCGAGTCAGGCAGAGCTGATGTTTTGATGCAGGTTTTGCAGTATCACAGATCTGACACTTTGGGTTTATTAGTTGTTAGTCCTTTAGTAGTAATAATAGAGAAGGTCAGTACACAATGTATTTGTTCATTTATTTATTCATTCATTTTATTGTTCAGTGTTTTTGTAAGCAGCTTTAGCAGTACTGTAAACATGAGAAAAAAACCTGCTTCTGTATTATCCACAATCGTGTATTTTATATGTAAATATACAGTGTAAAGTCATGATCTGTGCTGAACTAAAGAAGATGTCTGAGTTTCTGTCTGATAAATCACTCATGACAATAGTCGTCCTCTGTATCGGTGCTTATCTGATTATTTCGGCTGACATCTATTCATTGATTTCTCTAGATGATAAGCCGTGCTGTACCTGGTTAGTAAATGTTGGTCAGGTGATGAATTATTGGTGCTGTAGACAGTCGGTGGTGTGGCAGTGCAGGGCTGTGTTCACACCTGTGGAGTCTCTGATGATTTTCATGGGGGCTTGAATCTGTGAACTGTTGCTGTGACACGTGAAGTTAACTAGTATCAGTGATGCACATGGGTTTAGTTAAGTTGCCTGTGACTTCCTGCCTGTTCAAACATTTGAAAAAGGTTTATTGAGGTTGTCACATGTTGTAAATGTTCTAGATTCATGCAGCTCATTAAGCTGACTTTCTGCTGGCCAAAACAGTGGTTTGATATTTTCCATTTTTATTGTTTTGTGATTTGTTTGGTTTCATGGTTGTTAACTGTGTAAAGTTTGCTGCAAAGTTTATAACAAGGCTGTTGAATTGCATGACAACATGCCCCGCTGTGGTTAATAATCTATTCTGGAAAATAGTGACTGTAGTAAAAAGTGTCACACTCTTAACAAACACATTGTAAACACATTTCATATTGTCACGTCACCGTCACATTGAATGACATATTCAATAACTTGTCATGTTTACTGTGAGATTCTTTTCTGTGAGGCAACTTGGACTTATATGGTTAGATTTAAATGTTTATGTTCGGGGTAAAATTACGGATCTCTGTCTGTCTTAAATGAGACTTGGCCTTCATGATAAAACTTTAATTATGTGCAGTCTAATGCATTCAAGAGGATATCATTAGATATTCCAAAACCGTAACATGACATGATGAATTTTGAGATGTAGTAAATTTGGACAGTTGGTCAGAAATGCTGCCAATCTCTTCAGTTCTGTGGTGACTAAACACAGGCACAAGAAATAAAAGAATTAAATAGAATTGCGTCTTGGAAAAGACAGTAATTATGTGATATCTGTGTGTTGATGGTGGTCTTTAGGTCTTTAGACCTCAGGAAGTGTCTGAAGATCTTGTAGATCTGCCCCAGTTTGAGGGATTGGATCAGAACTTCTGGAGAGATGCAGCAGCGACTTTAAACTCATTTAAAGTCAGTCTGTCTCTTTTTGTTGTGCTGTAGTTTAGACTTGTGTGTGTGTGAATTAAATGAAACCTTGCATGAATTGTACGGGTGATACTTTTACCCAGAAATCATAGAAAATACAAATAAAAATACATTGACATTTTGATAAGGATTAAAACATTTACCACTCAGTTGTGCTTAGTTCAGTTGTGCTTAGTTGCCATGAAAATCATTATTTTGGTGACACTACAGCATTTGACAGACGTTCTAAATAAGGCTTAAGCTGTATCAAACCCATATCGTTCCTTGATTTTATTCATCTGGATGTGCCATAAGTGATGTGACATTGAATCGCAGGTCATTTCTCGCTCTTTCCGCAGATGTTGGTGGGTGTTGTTTGGGGATGGATTGCTCCAGTGATGTCGTGGCTGATGGCACACTGGAGTCCCTGCTGTGCCCTGCTTCTTACAGCCAGACAACTTAATTGCTGTATGTCAGGATGTATAGAGAGAAATTAGAAGAAAAAAATCAGGTCCAGGGAGCAGATGTGTGTGATCGGGAAACTGTGAGATGTTCAGTCTCAGTGATGCGTGAGATTTGGAAAATTTGTTTGTCACCACAAAATTAAGCATTTAGATGCAGTAGATATTGTAACATAGCTGTGAATACATAGATAGAAATTTGATGAAAAAAATCTGAAAAACTACTTTTGGTAATCAAGTGCAATAAATATTTTTCTTTTTATTTGAAAAGTTGCTGTAGGCGAGCTGTCTGTGTGTTACACTGGAATAGCTGAAAGTATTTTAACATAAATTCATTTTACATACTTCAGCTTTAGTTTATGAATAAGCACAACTGGCGGATGGGCATCAGGATGAAGGGAGGGTAGGAATTTTGGGGAAACTTGTTTAAATCGGGTTATTGTTTAATATAACCGATGCTGCGTCTTGCTCTGTCTGTTCATCATTATTTTAATGAGGTGTCTGATTATTTCTGTTTAAGCTTTTTCACACAGTGATTTACAGAAGTCTAAAATCACAGCCGGAGTAAAAGTGCTGATCACACGTCTTGGCTGTTACTCTCTGTTTTATAGAATTATAGAATCTGAGTTCCAGGCCAAGAACATGAATCATTTTGCTAATATTGCCTCATTCATATTCTTCTTAGTTACACGAATACCATGAATTAATTGGGTATTAATAGTAATTTTAATGAATATTAATATTTGCTATTATTCATGTCTAGCTGCTGGCTCTAGTTTCCTAGTTTTTAGGGTAGTTTAAGGTGAAATTCTTCCAGTTCTATCTGAAGCTCTGTAACTACAGGACTGTTTTCTTCCGAATGACATTTGACTGGAGTCGTGTTGTGTTAATATTCTGGGGCCATTTCATGTTTTTTCAGTTTTCAAAGATCTTGAAGCCCAACAAAGTCAATTGCTTGTTTAACCTGAGATATCCGTGTTCTGCTGAGACGGGCCATGATGTTTGATCCGCCGTGAGCAGCAGTAATATGATTCGCTGTGAAGATGTTGTTCTTGCAGATTAGAGGTGCTCAGATCTGTGTTTCCTCAGACCTCCAACATCTGCCTGTCATTTTCAGTTCAACCCTCAGATGTTGATCTTCTGCTTCAGCTGGTTTTATTAGAGTAAGAAACTAAACTGCAGGAACTTAAAGGAGCTTTTAGGGGACATACCAGTCACCTGTTAGTGCCCTACAAAGTGGTCTTGTGTGCACATTACAATCATAAAGATATATACTGCATGCAATGTTTTTTATAGTATATGAAACAGAACTCATTCAATGCTAAATGTTTCAAACAGTAACAATTTTATTGTGTAGGAACATTTCCATTTTGTATGTATGTAACGTTAAAGAAATCTTCTCCTAGAATGCATGTGTGAATGCATACTGTGCTGCAGATGTGCTGATGAGAATAGTATGATAGGATGCTGTTCTGAACATGCTGAAAGCAAGTGTAAACAACATGGGAACACAGGGCATTCTGGGATTGAATTCAACTGCCTTAGATTATGGCGAAAGCAAGCAGCCTTACAAGTCAGCATCAGCTTGGTGCCTACTTTGCTGAACGCTGGTCTTACCTGACAATGTTGTCTTAGTAGGCAGCTCAGAACAGTGATAAACACTGTTTAAGTTGTTTTAAATTCTCCCACAAACACGGTGATGTTTATATATGAGCCTCCATCCGTTGTAGGTCAGTATTTTAGACGCAGGTCTATTATAGTATATAATCAGTTTGAATAATAGACCGCATTTGCACCCTGTTAACTTTAAAAGAGCTGCCAGCTAAAGGTTAATAGCTTTCGTTAATGTTATTGTGACCTCTTTTCTAACTGGGTCATGTGCGCTCCTTAGAAGATGCCCTTTGTGAAAAGACTGTTTCTAACTTTATTCATGAGGAGGGTGAATAGCGTCTCACTCAAGGTGCCGTGCTCTATACATCCTCCAGAGGCCTTGAGCCCACAGTTTTAAAGAGCGGCTTTTAATAACGTGCTGAATAGACCCGTGAAGATGGACTCATTTATAAATTGTTGACAGTGTTGACAGTCTTGTGCGCTTCTCTTCTCACAGATTGTGAATGCAATCCATCACAGCCGTGTTGCTTCTGTTTGCTTGTCTGAAATCAAAGAGCTTCAGCTGGGTTACAAACCCAATTTACCTCTAGACCTTGTGCAGCATGCGGGAAAAAATCATTTGTCTAAATACTGCGATGCAACAGACTCCTGATGCGCTGCATGATGTTGAATAAATGCACTGCAGCAGATGTAGCAATCAACAGTTATCATTATCATACTTAATGACTGATGCTGATTATATTACAATTACAAATAATACAGTTAAGTCAAATAAGATAAACCAAATTGCTGATATTGTATTATATTGCATTATTTACATGCTTTTTCTTAATCCATAACTTTTGCCTCTCTACCGCCATCTCTGTTTGAAACATAAAATTGCAGATTACTTGCAGAGTTGTTTTCTTAAGTTTTAAAAAACAAGAGAGCGCAAATTATAAATCATTATTATAAACTCAGCAATGCAGGTCAGGGTAAGTTAAAGAGAGCCATTTTAAACACTGATCTGTCATGTACTTGCTCTATAACTGATTTGTTGTCTTTGCTTTAAAATGTCATTGTAGCTTTAAATGTATGAGTATGATCTGAGGTCATAACCTCTCTGTGCTCTGAACTCTGTCTGAACCCTCACGCAAGTCCAGGCAGCTGATCATGCATACAGTAACATGAATTCCTAATGAAATATTTACAGTGCTTTGGGAAAATCTCTTCCCTGTTTGAGTGCTTGGAAGTGCCCGTCTTCTGCTCTTCATTCTGAGGAATGTGAGATCATTGTGAGAATGTGAGGTCACAAACAACAGTGTTACTTGAAGACCACATAAATATATGTGAATACCTACACATATACACACATTATATATGTGTAACTAACATGTAACTTGATTTAATCTGATATAACGAGCAGAACTCTTAATTTAACCAAATAGATTCTGTAGGTCTGTGCAAAAATATGACAGATTGTGCAGGTAATGCGTTAGGTCAGTTAGCAGGATGTAAATGCAATTGCATTTTTTAAAACTCATGTCCACAATATATGTGAATCATATTTTAAATGCCATTATTCTTGGACAGGACTAATATCCAGTCCTGTGTGAATGCTGTGTGAACGTGTGTCCGGGCAGATGTAGGACTGGCATCTTTCTGGAGTTCCTCCTGCAGATCGGGTTCACCAGACTCGCAGAAACATAGATTGTCATGGAGAGAGATCAGACACGGCTGTGTTCATCAGTAATCTGACCATTATTTGATTGTCAGATGTTTTAATATCTTTCATTTAAATGCGTGTGCAGCTTCTTCCCTCACACGTCTGCTTTCACTTTAAACATTTACTTCATTTTTCAGCTCGTTGTGACTGCACACAGCTTTATTTGAGAGTGTGGACTTTTAAATGAATCAAATTAATATGAGCTTTCGTGTCAAACGTACACATGAGTAGTAATCTAACTATACATATAAATACCACCTTTAAACTAAGAGTACAACTAAACCCAAACTGTAAGCTAGAAATATAACTAATAATCTAAGTCTACATGTACTTGATAAATACACATCATTTAAACATGCGCATTAAGTGAAAAAGAAACATTTGGACAAACAGCATGCGTTACATTTCCTGCTGAGTTTGTGTAAATCAGCTGAATCAGTTCATTAACACAAACTCATCAAAACTCATGAAAACACAAGTGCAAACTACAGACGTTAACAGAGTGACATGTCGTCTTTAAAATACATTAAAGATTCAACGTTATTGGATATTGTAAAACTGCAGTGAGGTGCTGCTGGCAGTTCTGGCTTTAGTTCTCGTGCACATGGCTGTGTGTTAAGGCTGCATTTATAAACGCTCAGATCAGATTTCTGCTGCTCAGGGTTCGACACTCATGCTCTAAGACCGAACAGAGTGTAAAAGCAGTGACAGCAGTGGGATGTTTTATAGCTCCCGCACTGCCTGCAGGCAACATCACTGTAACACAATCTTCAAGTGACCTGAGCTCAGACCCCTGCACGCTGCGCCGCATAATCTGCGCTTTGGGCTGCAATAGAAAGTGTTATTGTTTGATATCAATTAATTTCAATCAATGAGCAATTACTTAGTCAGATAAGGTGACAGTTATAAAATGTACTATTACAGTACTATGATACAGAGATGATAGTACTACTTGTGTATGCGTACATATGTGTGAATGTATATATGTTTGTATGTTTGTGTGTGAAAAAAATATATATATATATATATATATATATATATATATATATATATATATAATGATATACATTTTTTGTAATTTTTTGCAAATTCATGGGATTTACATGTAAATGTTGGTCTCATTATAATTTTTTATTATAATGATTTATAATAAAAAATGTTAGTTTGGATTATTTTGACTTTTACATATTTTTCTTTACGTTCGTTAAGTAACCTGCAATTTTATGTTTCCAACAGAGATGGTGACAGAGAGGCAAAAGTTATGGATTGCATCTTTAACAAAGTTTAGTGAAAACCTTTCGAGACATGTCTGCTCTGAGCTCTGAGGTTCTGCTCTCTTTATCGAAGAACGTTTTCAAAATCCCAGTACAGAGAGTGAATAAGAAAACATGGTCGGTGGAATTATTATTGCCTGTTTGCCGGTGGTCAGCAGGCAGATAAGTACATCACACTCTCCATGAGATGTGTGTGTATCTGCAGCGTGGCACGGTCTTTCTGCTGACTGCAGGCCTGATTAAAGGTGACATTGTAATAAAGCTTTACTGGGCAGGTGTTGCTGATGGTGTACTGCTGCCAGAGAGCCAAATTATGCATGTTTCTCCCCGTTCCCTGCTGCTGTCCTGCATCATTATCATGCACTCTCTTAGATCGTAGGTGACGTGGGTGTATTAGTCTGGGCGTGTGACGCTGTACTCTGTGCAGCTGTAGAAACATGTCAAGAGGAGATTTTCCTCTGCAGCTTTCACCAGAGAGGGCTGCTTTACATTATTTACACCTGAGAACAATGAAGACACATGCTGTAATGTGACATACAGAGCAGAGAATCCTCAGCCAATGAAGACAAAGAACTTCATTGTTGTAACCAATCATATCAACGAGTGGACCAGGTGGACCCGATAATAAGAGCTGGGGTGATTGAGCGGAGGCGGGGTCTAATTTACGTGTTCACGGTTCCATGTATACTAAATAAAGCAAGGGTGTAGAGTTACATTCAAGCTATTTTAAGGCATGGAGAAATGTTCACAGTGAAAAAGCCATTTGGATGATCAAAGATGAGTTTTAGGAGATAAAATTATGGACTACAAGGGGACTTCTGTCACAACTTTCCACATCAATATCGGATTAAGCTAATATTCAGTCAAGTGTCTCACAATGGCTTTGAATTTGACTTTTCGAATTTGGAGTCAGAACCGTCTGTTTTATAATATTAGTTTCACTGTTTAGAGTCGTTTGCTCTCATGCTGTGATTTATGTCTATTAAGTTCCAGATTAAGAGCAAAAAGAACCAAATAAGATGAAGCACAATAGGTTTTGACTCGCTGAGTCTGCTATCTTAATATAATATTTTTGTCTTGCTCTCGTTGTTATTTGCATACTGGCTGTAAGGGATAGTCACACGGTTCACTAAACCTAATGCATATAGCTCAGACATTTTTATATTTCTCCTGAGATTTAGAATTGCATTAAGCTTCTTAGGGTTTATAATGACTGCTTATTGTTTCATTTGGTCCGCTGAGTTAATATTCTCTGAGTTATGTGTCAAATTAGTGGTTGGAAGTTATTTGATAAGCATTCCTGTGGGCCGTCCACTCCGATGAGAGACTTGCTGGCAGTTGTTCTCTTCTCTGTCATGTTTGCACAGAGCTGTTTCCCAAAGCTCCATCAGAGGGAATCGGAGAGGACATATGCGCCAACTTAACAGTGACTTCATCTAATTACAACTTCCTGTTGTCTGGCTTTAAGACATTTTATAGTCTTTATAGAGAGTGAAAGTTTAACAGGAATTGTCTGATAATGAAAATGCAATTTAGCATTTTTGTCTGTATTAACATTAAATGGAAAGCATAAGATCCCACCCCTCTTCAGAGCACTGTTCAAAGCCACACCTCCTCCAAAAGTGAGTGGAGATATGCAAATACATAGTTCGACAGACATGTAGGACCGAATGCAATGATTGGACCAAATGCAATGATTGGCCGAACATTTAATGTTCCTGTGCCTTCCACAGAACATATGTATTTCTACAAATATTTTTAGACCTTTTGACTTAGTGATTGCTATCAGGACGTGTGTGTGTGGATGCACACAAATACATATATTTGCTTTCCTACAAATATATAATTTGCATATTCGCATTCCTGAATTCATGCATAGCAGTATGCAAAAGAGCTTGCCGACAAATTTTCTGGAGATGACAACACGGGTCTGAGATATTTTGAGTGCAGTCATATGAAGCTAATCCATAATGCATCTCTCTCCCACCCAGATCTGATGTGCTGAAAGAGTTTGTTATTACCAGCTCTGAAATGTTTTATTCAACATTAAAATCACAGATTATTAGCCATTCGCACACTCTTTATAATAGTGAATGCTCAATTCATTTGTCCCCGGTTTCTTTGTCTGGAGGTTGCGATTGTGAACTGTGAAATTCACAAATCAGTAGATCTTTGCAAAGGCACAAATTTCACCCTTCAGTCTCCACGTACCACTCCAGCGCAGTACAGGTTGGTGCCTCCGTTGATTAAAAAAAAGAAATTAGATTTGATAAATGTCTGGAGGAGACGCGGTATGGAGATGCATTTCAATGTAAATGGGGGTTTAGAGGCATTTATGTAAATTTGAGGTTCACCATCCATGATCAGGAGAGTGAAAGCCTGTGTTTACAGGAGTAATTTTCATACCTTCATGTCATCCTAATCTGTGTGGTGGTATTTTTGTTCTCTGAATTTCAAAAGAAGAATTTCTTTTGAAATCCATGTCTGAAAAATCCATGTCTTTTGTAACCATGTGTGAAACTAAAGAACTTCAAAAACTTCAAAACTAAGTCAATTTATGAAGTCTATTATATTATAAAGGAGTAGTTCACACAAAAATTAAAATCTTTTTATTATTTACTTACCTTCATGTCATTCCAAACCTGTATGACTTTTATCTTCTGTGAAACGCAAAAAGAAAATATTATGAGAAATGTCTAAGTGGTTTTGTGAAGAAACAGAAGTTGGTCTAGAAAAGCAGCTTTACTTTGATGGAGAGATTTTCTGCTTGTGTTCTCATTCTGCATTTCAGCAAATCCAAACTCCAAACCACATGTTCTGTGTGTGTTTAAGATGACTTTATCCTGTATTTTCAGTCATTTACCTGAACAGATTTGTGGGTCTAAGAGATTAGAAAACAGAGGAAACTTGGCATTGTGGGGTGCTGGCTTGTTTTTTCATTTCGTCTTAAACTGGAGTGAAACTGGTTTCATCTAGATGACACTTACGTGAAAGGTGACTCATTTTTCACCCTCTGTTTGACCCCTATATGGCAGAATGTTAAATTGGTTTATCGGGCTCCAGATATGAACACTAGTATTTCTGTGAGTGACATCTTGTTTGTTTACACCAGTATTGCAATTATTACATACAATTTTATGAGGGATTTAAAAGATAATTAAACTGCCACTCACTTTTATCTGTGGTTATCTTTTTTTGTCAGATTTCCTCTTGTGAACTAAAATTCAAGGTTTAACGTTTTGAAAACGTGCTCTGGTATTTAAACATTACTGGAGCCGTATATGAGAAGATGATAAGATTAAATCTTTTTACGTTTTCTGAATGAAATTCTGCATGGGGCACCGACAGGATATTAAAGTTTTCCTGGCAACTTAACCAGTATTTGCTCAGGTCAAGAGTTCTGAGTGGTGTTTAGGTCGTTGCTAAGGTGTTGCTAGGCAGTTGCAACAGTGTTCTGGGGTGTCTCAAGAATCTCTGTGTTGTAATCTTCGTTCTGGGACGTTCCTACTTCTGAGTTTGAAAGTCGTAATTATAATGTGATGTGAAGAATTCTGGTCAGAATTAAATGATCAACATGTACAATTAAAACTTAATTATGATTAAACCCAATTAACTTGAATCATGATTCTTTAATGAACATGTCCTCTGCTCATAAAGTCAAAATCTCTGAGAAAATATGTGCAGTAATTATGAGAGTATGGTGGTGATCATGTGCGCTCATGCTGTAAAATACAGTCGTTTAGAAAAGTAATGGCTTTCTTCTCCTCTACAAGACTCATCATCTGAGCTCTCGCTCATGTCTGCAGCAGCAGTGTGAGGGGACAATTCTCTACCAACATTTAAAGGGTCAGTTCAACAAAAAATGAAATTTTCTCCATCATTTACTCACCCTCATGTCATTCCAAACCTACGTGACGTTTGCTTTAGAGGAACACAAAAGATATTTTGAAGTATTGTTGGTAATCAAACAACAGTGGCACCCATTGACTTCCACTGTATGGACACAAAACCATCTTCTTATGTGTTCCACAGAAAAAAAATCATATAGATTTGGAACGACATGAGGGTGATGAGTAAATGATTGAAAAATGTTTAAATGTTAGGGTGAACTCTCGGCTAACAAGAAATGTTCTCAGAAAGTTCTCTCACGCTTATCAGAAACGTTCTTGCAGTAAGGTTAGTAGAACTTTTTTAATGTTATATATCATATGCTTAAGATGCTAGTGGAACACAACGTTTAAAAAAATGGATGCTCTGAATGTTCCTAGACCTTTCAAAATAACATTTTCAACATTTTTGTTACTTAATGGAAATGTTATGGAAACATTCTTGCAACCTAAAACTGTTAGCTAGGCTTTTAGCACAGTTAATATTGGAAATAGTTCTGAAGCTTTTGTTAGCAAACAGAACTGATGAGTGTCGCTTTTAAAGTGGTCAGATATGGTTTGTAGAAGACTTTAACTCTTTCAAGTGCTTTCAGCTCTGAACGCAGTCTCTTTGTTCTTGTGTGAATTCCTTCAGTCCACAAGAATGAAACTGAGAAAGCAGGTACAACTAGAAAGTCCTTGATCTGCGGCTGTTTCTGAGCACGTTGCTGTTTCTGTATCGTTCACACATGGCAGTGTCTCGTCTCGTCTCGAGTGGCAGATGAATAAATTGATCCGTGAGGCGCAGACGGGCAAGATTGAATCTAGATAATAAATGTAGCGTTTAGCCAAGCATGCTTTTAATACAAGATAAAAGTGAAATTTAGACAGGTGGATTACTTACTGTAATATTGACAGCAAGACATCTGATTGGTTGAGTATTTAATATAATACAATTAAAACTCATTTGTTAAATGGCAATAACAGGCGTTCAGAACAGATGTAGTACTGCGACTTCTAATAAGCCTTTTTTCTGATATTGGAAAGATTTTTCCATGGTTTTTCTTGTTTCCTTTATAGTGTTGCAAAGCTGGTGAATTTGTGAAATATTCCAAGGTGGAATATTGCTGAAATTAAAGGGAATTTATTGGAAATTTTGGGTAATTGTAAATGATAAATTGCATCGTATACATACATAAATACAACCCTGTTCCTTTATGGATGTGAAATGTTGTTTGTAGATCAACCTTAAGATATTCTGGAGCAAGATAAAACACATGAAAGTTTTGAACAACTGGAGAATGTTTTGAATGATGTGATTGGTGTATTGGCAGTCCATAGTCTGCTGTATATATTTAAAGCAAACCAGTTTATTTTTTCAAAGCCATTTGTGCATCTTTCCTTTGTTTCTTTTTCCCACATTGATGATTTCCATATCTCACCTTATTAGACGACATCTCCACTGTCTGTCCTCCCGTCTGTTTCCCAGCCAATCAGCCGAGAGCTTTTGATTCCAGAATGTCGTTTGAACTGTTGGATTCATTCTGCTGTCTGAGTTAAAAAGGATTCTGGGAAAAAATAGCAGTAACTTCCTTGCATACATTGTGAAATTCCCAGAGATGTGTTTCATTGTCGCATACAGGAATTTTGCATCTCGTTTCATGTACATGCATGGATAAAATCAGCATGATGTTATTTCTTCACGTCATGGCTCTTAGATTTCACATGTGTAATCTGTGTAATGTTTCATAGCAACTGGATACAATATTCATGTCATGTTTGTGCTTTAAATCTCTGTTGTTTTTAGAGAACTAATGTAACTAATGAAGCAGTGTCCCTTGGCAACCTGCTGTTTCTGTGTTTTACACAATAAAACAGGAGAACAGAAACTGCATTTATCTCTGCTGAAGCATTGATTGCTATGGATTGTGTCACAGTGTAATGGCTGTAAACCTGTTATCTTCTTCTCTCGTCTTTTTCTCTAGATTAAGAGAAAGAGGGACTTTTAACCAGCTATATTACTTTAAGGTAGGGCAGGCAATTTCGAAGAGGCTAGCAATAGCAAGCTAGCTTTGAAAGCATAAGATCCCGCCCTCCCTTCAGCTGTTTTGTTTTCAAAAAACAGTTTTTTGTACATTACATCCCCTTCAGTCATAGTCAAAATCACGTGAGCGCTATAAACAGCAGAACACAGCAGCTGCTGGTTTATTTATTAAAGCTTCAGTCCATAACGTATGCCTCTCTAGCGCCATCTCTGCTGGAAACATTGCAGAAAACCGCTGTAAGAACAAGGACGTTTCCCCCAAATTCTGACCTGACAGCTCAAATTATAACTTATCGCTGAGAATCAAGGTAAGGTAAGGAGACTGTTTTGAACACTGATCTCTTATGTACTTGCTCAGTACATGTTTCTTGTTTGTTTTTAATCAGAAAAGTTACACACCGCAGCTTTAAGCGAGCAGCTATGAATCTGACGTGCCCTTAAAACAGGCGGCGACCCAGAGCAATTAGGGCAAGCTGGAGAAGCGCCCGTGGGGAGGAGACGGCTGTTATCTGTGGACCGTTGATTGCGCAGCTCCTCTGCTGTTGATTGGCTGCGGTCTTTCATCACGAGCACACTTTAGTAAAACTGGCTCAGCCGTCTGAGTGGCTGTTCAAGAGACTTCTTTATTAATGCAAATGCTGCCTACGGCTCACTTAAGATCAGCCGGCCTTCAGCTTTTTCTTTAGACGCTTTTTCATTTTTAGTTATGTGGGTCTTAATTAGTTAGTAGCTCGTCTCAGTTTAACAGATCAGTTCATCATATTAAAGGCAGAGTAGGTGATTTTTGTTATGCTGGTATGTGATCTTCCGTGGAAGCAGCGGGACCATAAAATGTTCGTCCATCATTGCATTCGGTCTAAAATGATAGGATGCAATGATAGGATGTCCTACTTGCCGGTCAAGCTACATATGTGTCTGAAGGAAGCAAAGGAGCTTATGCTTTCGAAGCTAGCTTGCTATTTCCTACGTTACCTATACTATACGTTACTATAAATTTGTTCCATTTATGTTTAATAGCCAGAAATTGTCCAAATGCAAATTGTCAAAATCTTTCTTTCTTTTTTAAAATACACACATAATTATTGCAATGGCATTTACACGTGTGGCTGAAGCATACAGATGCATTGTGGAGCGATTGTACAGCAGTAAATCTGTTCTGTTACTCTGTCTTCTCAGAAATCAGTGCTGGTCTTTTGTGCTGCTGTCACATCGTGGCTGGTCTGATCTGTACAGCTTATCACAAGTCTCTAGACATCATGTGACCTCTCTCATCTTTTGTGCTGAATCTACAAGCAGAATAATAAAGTATGACTCATGATACAAAAGGGCTGCATTTCTCCATACCGTGTTCCTTATGTTACGCAGACCAGCTGCAGGCCAAGATTTAATACCTGAAGAAGGCTAGCATTCCACTAGCATTGGTAATCATTCAAATAGCAGTTGCATTGTTTCCTCACGCAGTCCTGAAAGTTCACCGCACCTTGTTTTTGGGTAAAAAATGAACAGAAATCAGATATTGAATAAGTACATGACAGATCAGTGTTCAAAACGATCTCTTTATCTTACCTTTATCTTTATCTGATTCACAACAGTAAGTTTATAATCATGATTTATAATTGAAGCTGTTGGGTTCTTGGGAAATGTCAGTTTGACTTCATATGACTTCAACATAAGTAATGAAAAGTACGTAAATTAACTTAACCATGTAACATGTAATTTTATTTGCAAGCAAACAAAGATGGTGACAGAGAGGCAAAACTTACGTATCGCAGCTTTAACAACAATAAATTCAAGATAATCATTGTGATAATGTTTATCTGTTTACAATTGCAGCAGACATTTATGTTTGCACCACTGTTGTTTATTTCCTGTAGGTGCTTTATAAGAGATTTTGTTGTGTATGTCTTTCTCAGGCCCTGTCATGATGTCACGATACCATCAGCGGTTTGAGCGGGATTTCCGCAGCGTGTGGGAGCGCAGAGAACGTTGCGTCTCCAACAGCAGCTGTGGTGGGGCGGCTAACGGCTGCGTCTCCACGTTGTCGTCCTCCTCCGTCCCCTGCAGCAGTAACAACCGGCCGGGCCTCCTTCCCCTGCCCATCATCCCCTCACTGCTGCCCACACCTGTCACCGGGGCAACCAGCACGCCTAACAGCGACCTGGCCTGCAAGCGGTTAGCTCCCACCTGCACCACAGCCACGATGAAGGTAAAACTGCATCCTGAGATGCAGAGTGTCCGAAAAATTACTCCTGAAAATGTCCTTTTCTCACCTTCTGTTCTGTTCTGATCCTTTATTTTGTCTTTCTTGAAATGCAGAGCGTGCAAGCTTATGTTTTCCCTTATGAAAATGAACCGTGGTTTTAGTAAAAGTGTAACCATGTTTGTAACCATGTTTTTGGCAGATTGATTACCATTTGTATAAACACAGTTTTACTACAAATACCATGGTTAAACTATGGTTTCACTATGAATCAAAACCATGGTAACAATAGTTAAACCATGGTAGCCACATTAGCCATGGTTTTGTACAGCAACCATATTTTAACCACGGTATTTGTAGTGTGGTAATCAATGTTAAAAAACAGGGTTGCTACACTTTAATTATAAGAAGATCATTGTCAAGTTTTATAACGGTTTGTTACAGCGAAAGTGGATGTTGATTTATATTAGAAGTTAATAAAAGCTATTATAAAAGTCATCAGTGACTCATGTATCTCAAATGAAAGCATTGTGTGAGGATCACAGACAACATCAAATTACTATATTGGCATTTTTTCGTTGAAGAAATATACACTGAACGTAGTTAAAAAGGAAAGAGGATCAATTTTAATTTTGCATTGACTTTCAAACAAGAAATACTTCTCTCAACTCACAGAAAAACACAGTATATTTAAAAGCAGACAAACATCAGGCAGGACTTGATTGATCCACCAACTGATTGGTGGATAATATCTGTCTGTACATGAGCAGTGTTCGGAGGGAAGGGGTGACAAATCTGATTGATTAGTGGCATCAGATAACAGCTGCAGGCATTTAGAGAGCTGTTCCGATTTTTGAGAGATGTATGGATGAATCGTGCACAATAAGACCAGGAAATGAATTAAGGTAGTAAACAGGATCAGTTAGATAGATTCAGCATTATCTTGATTTCTTAAGAGGTCTTTATATTTAATAGAATGAATTGTTGTGTGGATGAACAGATCTGTATGTGCGACTCACTTCAAAGGAAACTTCTGGTGGTCACGTCAAGAGCTTTGCAGCATCATTACGCACCATGTGTGTTTGTTGTCGCCGCTGTGGGGAAAAAGAGAGATTAAAGCCGTGTGCAGTGTCAGATTTTAGGGTCAATTTCTCTGTAATTCATCACTGAAGACCTGCGGCCACCCCTCCATATTCCAACAGATGATCCCACCTGCAAAACATCCCTGAACCATCTCTGATTTTGAACAGGAAGACTGTTTATTGATCTGTGCCAAGAAACCCCTGCTACCTGCGCTCATGTTGAAGACAGGATTGATGAGGTGGGGGAGTAAAGCGTACGAACATCTACGCTTGAGAAAATCTGGGGTCAGAAGCAATATAGTTTTGCATCTTTCATTTCATGTGTTGTGCTCTGAACAAACGCTTGTAAGTGCTTCTTTATTACTCTGAATATCGGCACATTGGCTGCACACATGATTGTGTGGATTGTGTCTCGGGTTCGTTGGCAGCCCGACCAGCACAGAGAACACTGTGAAGTTATTTGCTTGCATATTAAATTATAAATCACTTCGTGAGAAGATTGTTTGGCCGTGTGGCCTTTTCATCTTGATCCTGTGCGCATATGAGACACACAAATTCTGGCAGAAGCCTCAAATGGATCGATTTGTAGCATTTAAACTCATTAAAATTCAGAAGTAATTAGTGTTTAAAACTCAGCTGATTTTATTTTAAGCAGTTCAGCTGCAGTTAATTTTTCAGATGAAGTGTTTTGGTAAAGTTTAATGCATTTGCCTTGCTGTAAAATAATCTTGCTAATTGTTTTATACATCAGTCAAATATCAGTCAAAAACACCTTGACTGATATTACCTTGTAGAACTGAGGTTAATGTGGCCATGTCAGATATGTGCTAGCATGTGTCTCTAATTTGTTTTGATTAGGATTTGTACCCTGAATTTTATTCATACATATTTCAAATACTTGAAAAAATCCTTGTTTATAAAAAAATCACTGTTTCATTTTTCCTAGCACAAGGTGCTGGAAAAATGATTGTTGTGGGTTATTATTTATACTATTGTGGGTAATATTAGCCAAATACGCACCGGAAATACTAAATCATTTGGCTGCCTTACTTTTACTATTATTGAACATATTTTTCTAGAGTTTGGTTTGTTGATCATTATCTTACATGCTGTTTAAGACAGATAGTTTGTGAACTGCAATGTAGCCGTGTACATCTGCAACCTGCATTTTCTGCCCACAGTCTGTTCCAGATGTGAATGTGATTTTGCAGATGTAGAGTTACAGCAGGATTCTGACATTTCAAGCACGCTTTCCTGCACATGACTGCCATTTAAATTTCTCCTCAATCAGGGCTTTCTTGTGTTTTTGGGTGTCTCTCAAGAGGTCTAAAAGCTTATTGAGTATTTCAGACGCTTTCTGTAGCTCGACCTCTTTCAACCGCTCCGCTCAGCTGAAGGCTCATTTTGTCAGCTGAGAGCTCTCTCGTTTAGATTTAGAAGAACGATCAGTTGGAACGTGCCAAAACACAGAAAGGTTTTTGAACTCGGCAGTCACTCACGAGAAGACGATGAGAAAATGAAGAGCCTGCAAAGGAAATATTTTCTCATCATTATACAATCATTTGAATGGCTTGTTATTCTGCTTTTGTATTGCTCCACTTCATATTCATATTACAGATAATTACAGAGTGCCTGCTGCATTGCTGTAAACAACCTATAAATGACAGATTTCATAAATAACTAGAACAAAAGATTCTGATTCGGAATTTGAATTAGATTTGCCTCCCTCCCATAGGATGTTGAGTTCTGCAAATAAAAATCTTCCCTTATTTAAACTTAATGGTTTAACTACAAATTAAAACTAAAACATTCTTACTATAGTAAAACTATGGTAACCACAAATTAGCCATGGTTCTGACATCCGTGAGCGTTGATTTAGATGTTTGTGTCTCTGCTTGTCATTCATAGATACTGCAGCTCTGGGGGCTGTGACCCCTTTTAGAGGCCTGTCTTTTTGGTATAAAAAATAAAGGCAGAGATCGTCTGAAGCCGTACACATACACAATTCATCCTAGAGCAAAGCTGCCCCAGCCCGGAGATTTTCTCAACACAGCGTCTTCTTAAAGGTCAAAGGAACAAACCAAAGGCCACACAGTTCCTGCTTTGAACTTCCAGCAAAAGAAAGATCTGTCAGGGTGAGGAGACAAAACTTCCGTCTTTTAAAGAAACGCGCAGATTTTTGCAGCAGCCTGCTGGCAGGAATCAGCTCTGGACTCTGGTCTCACAGGTCGTCCTTCAACAGGCCAAAGAGCTGCGAGGAAAAGCCAGCTGACTTTACAAGAAGACGGCCCTGACAAATGATGGATCAACTGCTCCTCGGTTCCTCCCGCTGCTCCTCTGCAGAGACAGGGATAGCAAAGAAGAGCATGACAGCGCGGATGCTGTATTTGGCTTTGTGAGAGGCGGACAAGAGATGCTGCCCAATGCCTGACAGATTAGAAATGTGGAGGACAGCCAGGCAATCAAATGGAGACGTCTGTGGAGAAGTCATCTTCACACACCACTGCATGGAGGGTTTGAGCAGAAGCATGCAGCCATTGTTTGACAGTTCTCGGCACATGTGCCATTTAAAGAGACCTCGCTCTGTAGATGAGGTTATATTATCAGTGGGTTTATATTATGGAGAATGAGTTGAGATCAGTGATTCCTAATCCTGAAGAACCTCAGAGCTGCATGTTTTACTTCAGTTTACTTTTGCATGAAGACTAACGTGAATTGACAACATTATGAATTTCTGTTTTAGCCCCTCTCCTCATCTATCTCTATTTTGGTATGTAACGTTAACTTTTCACAATTCAGTTTATGATTGGTGTAAATCCTGCCGTATTTATTTTCTAGTTATACATTATCACATAGAAATATGTCATATAGACTGAAATAAACTGAATTAATGCAATAATAAAGTGGTTTGTCATTTTTAGAAATACCCTTGATAATGCATTTTATATGTCCAGATCTGAATGTTTTAGTGTAGTTTATAATGCAGGACAGAAATACATTTGGAGTGCATTTAGATTCATTTCTTTGAAGCAAATCTTGACTGTACAAGAATGTTATGTATTTCATATTGTCTGGTTTTGTTTTTGAAAGGCATTGAAATGGTATTACATATTTTTACGGTGACTGTTTGTATTCTGCATTGGTAATTTATTCTGTACATTTATAAATAAATGCGTTCTGACCTGCGAAATGCGACGTGCTGAATGCAATGTTTTCATCAGCTTGCAAGCCAATACAGAAACGGAAGCATTTTAATAAGCCAACTAATATAAAACTGGGAATGTAATATTTGCCATTTGGCTTCCCCTGCAGGCGCCGGGAAAGCACGCTGAACACATGCGGGTCAGCCACAGATTTGCAGCTGAGCGCGTGTGAACTTCACAGCAGTTTCTATATTAATTCCACTGTCTGTCCTGGCGTGCTCTTTAAAACTTCAGTAATCGAACCCGACTTCTGCTTGGCCTTAAAACACAAAGCTGTTTCTGCAGTTAATATTCCGGACTAATCGTTACATATTATGCTACGTTTTCAACATCAGCTCCAGCATGTTGTGCTGCTGCTACACGAGGGAAATTATAATTGGAAATGCATAATGTTTTGTCTGTAGCTCTTTCACACTTGACTGGCTGTGACTCGATTCGGCTGTTGACTGAATGTCATGAACGGCTGATTGGTGACCTAAACCAAACTGAGAATATGCCATGATGAGGATAACATGTTAGGTCAAGTTGATCAGGACTCCCACTGTGACATTGAGAGGTCTTGTATCACCCTGAAGGAGTTTATATTGCAACAATTTTAGATTGTGAGAATTTTTCCCCTAATGGGGAAAGCATAAATGTAAAACCGGTTTTGTTACTAACATTCTAGGAACATCCATGTGTTTTAGACATTGTATTAATGTTATTGCTTGGTTGTAAAACACATTAATTCTGTAACATTTTTAAAATGTTGTATTAACAACAAGATTTTTATATCTCATATATAACGATAAAATTTATAGTAATGTTACTGCAAAAATGTTCTTGATAACTTTGAGAGAATGTTGACAGAACTTTTCGAAAATGTTAGCCAACATTCTGAGAACGTTACATGATAGCCAAGTTACAGTTTTCATATTCTGCATACCAAATTATTATTTTAATAGTTTTGATTGTGGATTAGCTTAAGGCTTCTACAGATATTGGTTGCCACAAGATTGGTATTGCACAGCGGCGTGTAAGTAAAGTATATACTGCAGTTGATCTCATGAGGTCATTGTGAACGGCTCTCCACTGCAGTAAAACCAGCCTGCTGGAGTGGATGGCTCTAAATAAATGATTTGATGGAAAATGTTTCCTAGTTGTATTTGCTTTTTCTCTTTCAAACAGTGTTTGGCAAATATGGCATTAAATTTCTTAAACCTTTTTTGATGTGCATATGAAAATCCCTTATTGTGGTGCATTCACTGCAGATGATAAACGGGTTAGAAATGTTTAATGGGGTCGTCAAAATCAAAAGAAAAAATAAATATTTTTTCATAGATAAAAATAAATAAATACTTCACGTATTTCCCCCAAATTGTCATGACAAAAAATGTATTACAGTAATGAAAATAATCCTGTCCAGAATTTTAATCTTGTAATTTAATTTTTCAGTCATCATAATTAATTTTGTATGTGTGTATACTGTTTTAATTGACGCATTTAATTGTGTACTGTTAAACTTCATGTACAGTACAGTGTTTTGATTGTAAGGTTTTTGGAAATAGTGCATTTAGAGAGAAACTGTAAATGATATCTTGTGAGACTCACCGGGCTGTGCTGAAGATGCAGATACAACAGCTGCTTACCGCACAGATGTGCTGATCTTCCCGAAATACACATCCCATAATATTACGTATTTAAACAGCAGGTATCTTACGCACCCTAGCCTGTATAAAAAACAGGTACTGCTGATAAAAATTTCCCCTGAAGATAAAGCTGTAATCTGTAACTGTGTTTGGTTAAAATGAACAAAAATCAGTTATTGACATAACAGTAAGTACATAACAGCTCAGTGTTCAACACGATCTCCTTATCTTACCCCATTCCTGACTGTAAGTTTATAATAATGATTTATAATTTGAGCTGTCAGGTCCAATTTCCCGGGAAATGTCTGTTTGACTTCAAACATAAAGAGAAGTATGTGAAGTAACCTGCAGTTTCATGTTTAAAACAGAGATGGCGATAGAGAGGCAAGAGTTATGGATTACAGCTTTAATGCCAACCGCTGCGACTCGTCACACTTAAAGAGTAAATCATGTTTTATGTTGCTGACTTGCTGGACATTTGTATTTGTCTTTAGTTTCTCTGTGTTTTAATTGTGAACGTTCTAACAACCTACATTTGTTAGCTGGGATGACATGAACTGACATGAGGTTGAAAATAAATTTGTGTAAATTGTCCCTTTAAGACACTGTTTGGTTCAGTTCTGTGCCATTTCAGTTTTTAAGGGATTAAAAACTGTTTTCCAGTCCTGCGAAACCTTTTTCCCTCCCCTTGATTTACAGTCAAAGCAAGGCAGATAAGAATTAATTAGTAAAATGTTTCTCTATATAGATCTCACGTTCATGTACCCTGTTAAGTTGCTGGGGGCCGACCTTGGATTTTCCTGCATTATTGATGCCTCTAATCTAGAACAGCAGCGTAATTAAAGAGGGAACAGAACGGAATATTAACAAAGCAAAATGATGTACCAGTGTCTCACAAATGGGCTGTAATTGGGAATGTAGACAGTAATTAACGACCGCTCTGTTTACCTGAGACATTCTTGTTCTTTATAACCAGGTCTCTGTGCACACTTCAGGGGACACACAAGCTCAGGGGCCCGTCCTGCCTAACAGTGTGCGGTGGGGCCAAACGCCCATTAACCAGACCACACCCTGGGACACAAACGAGCCGCCTGCCAAACAAATGAGAGAGAAAGAAATTACAGGTAACCAATCCAGAGAAAAGATCTCTGTGGCTCACAGCTGTATCGATCTGTCAGCTCGTGTGACTTCTGGAGATTAAGCTCGGTTTAAATTAAATTTTAATGCATTTCTGTAGTGCTTGTCACAGTTTGGCATTGGTGCGAAGCAGCTGTACAGAAAACACATTATAGAGCAAATAGCAGAGACATGAGAAAAAATGTCCAGAAAGGAGGAAAAAGAAAACCAGGAAAATTGTACTATAGAAAACGTTATAATTGCAGTTCTTTCATAGTCTGTACTTTAATGACACTGGTATGTTAATTGAGCGTTTGTATTCAAATGGCTGTTTAGTTTTTTTATATTTCTAGGTTTAATTATACAGTATTTATTTATATTTTTATTTATTATATTTATTATTTATTGCTCATACTGTATGTATTTATGATGTGTGTTGCTCTCTGCAGCATCTCTATGGTTGCCCCCTGTCAGTCAGGCTGGGCTGTTGCCGCACACATACACCCTCCCTCAGCCTCCAGCCTTCAGCCCCGGAGTAACCGTACCGACGCCCATCATCGGCGTAACCACGGCTATGCAGACTCCAGGGCCCCCCCCTCACCCTCACATACCTCCTCACTTCCAGATCCCACCACAGCCCTCGCAGATTCTGCCAAGCCTGGCCTCCCTGCCCAGCATCTGCCAGGTCAACAACCCAATCCACACGGCCGTGGGCAACGGTCTCCTCACCCATCCCATGGTGCAGTCCACCACACTGAACTCTTCTTCATTGACCAGCGATGGCCCGCTGATCAACGGCCAGCCAATCACGATGAACCCTCAAGAGACCTCCAATGGCCTGCAGATGCTCAGAACTGTTGGATCAGGGAAATACGAGTTCACAGACCGCTGGCACCCCAAAGGTAAATTTCTAATTGTTTCAGAAAGTTTTTGGTGAAGTTACAGTTATAAGGTTGAGCTGCAAACAGCAGTAAAGCAGTTACGACTCTCAGTTACGGTCTCCAGAAAAATCGCTTTTCTCAGCCTGAACAAGTTGATGACCTGGAATACATTTATTACCTTCCTGACCTTCACTCTCAATAAAAACCTCCATTCATCAACACCTACAGAAGTAGGTACCAGTGGAATGGCTCGCCTTCGTTCTCCTTTCCTACCCAACCAGCAGAATGATGTTAATGATTTTATGAAATCAGAGAAGTTGCTTCTTATTTAAGTTCTGCCGCATCCAGGTGCAGGAGATCGATTGTGACGTAGGATACAATATGTGATCAGAAGCATTTACCGGTAGTGGATTCTTCAGAATTGCTGGTGTGTCTAAACCGGAGACATAATTTCCATATAAATGGAAACCTTATGTAAATACAGTGTGAATGAATTTCAGTTTATACATCAACACAGTAGAGAAAGGGAGCCTTAATGTACCATAGCTAATTCCCTAAAAATGATTTATTATTGAAAATAAACTCTGTGATGTTTGAAGGAACTTCACCAGAAACAGTAACAAACTCTTTTTAAGGAGAAAGAAAAATACTGCATATAAGTTTCGGCTTCTGGCAGTCTGTGTGGATTCATAGCAGAATATAAAGTACAGTGGAGTCCGGGAGACTCACACTGCTGAAAAGTGTTTTAGGATTTTAGGGAAAGTTTTGCTGTAAAATAAAAAAAAGATTTTACAGAATGTCAAGGTTATTAAATGTAAGCTAATTTATGTTATCGAGACATACCAAATACTGAGAAATTCAGCTGATTCATTTTTTAATTAAACTTTTCCTCTTTGTATGTTGAATATATGGTGACCAAATGTCTCCACAAGTATAGCAATACCAGTAAATTCTGATCTTGTGGGGACATTTTTAGGTCCCCCTGAGAAAACTAGCTCTAAATCATTTAGAATGATCTTTATTAAAATGTAAAACAGCAGAAAGTTTTTGTGATGGTTAGGTTAAGTGGTAGGATTAGTGTAAGGGGATAGAATATACAGTTGAATATGCAGTATAAAAACCATTACGTCTATAAAATGTCCCCATATAACATGGAAACCCAACGTGTGTGTTTGTGTGTGTTCCGACTGTACCAGTCAGTGTTTGGAAACACACCGAACAGCACAATGTGGTGTGATACTGTAATTTGCAAAATTATGGGAAAGTATTATTAAAACATTGGTACTACTGTACCAAACCTTTACCTTTTTATATTCCCTCTCATATCCTGTATAATTTGTTAGGTTATCAGATCTTTCAAAAGAAAAGCAGTGCATTGTGGGATTATTGAGTGATGTTACCCCCTAAAGCTACATGTGTGTTTTTGATTCTGATTCTGTGGCCAGCTACTGGGTGAAAATCAGTTCTGCTCTCTCCCTGTTAAACTGAATGTCACGTTGTATCAGTGGAAGTATTAATCTTCTGAAGAGGCGAGAACATGGAGATGTTTTTGCTGCCCATTTATCTGCTTGTAATTGCTGCTAGGCATGATGGGAAATAAGCCAAAGACAAGTTTATACATTATAGATGTTTTTTGATGAGATTAATAGTAATTACTACTGCTTATAATTGAGTAGGCTCATGTCTATTTTTGAAATCATCATGAAACAGGATGTGTAAGACGGGAGAAACATATAGGGCTTATTTTATCCATGAGAACCTGATGGGATGCAGAAGATGAAAGGAGTCAGAGCTGAAGGCACATTTGCAGGAATGTAATATACATATACACATATAAATGTACACATATGTACACATTTGTTTTCCTTGTGTATGGGTGTGTATTAATGAATCATGCACAATAACACCAGGATATCATACAGACTCTATATAAAACTACTGTAAGATAACACAAAGTTGTGTATAATTCTTTTTAAGGCTGCAGTCCATAACTTTTTTGGTAAACAATTCTGTTATTGAGCAAATACATAACAGATCAATGTTCAACATGGTCTCCTTTTCTTGCCATTTTTTAAACTTGAGAAACTTGCAATTTTATGTTTTAAACAGAGATGGCAGAGGAGAGGCAAAAGTTACGGATTGCTGTTTCAAATACTTTCTTATTTATTGTCTTTACGAGTTTCTCCTTTCACATCTTAAGAGCCGTGTGCTGGATTTCATTTGAGAGAAAGCACTTGTACATGGTCTCATTCTGAGAGCTGCTTTATATGCATGTATTCTGACCTTCTCCTGATGTGTGCTGTACCAGCCGGCAGGTCTGAGAATGTCTCCTCTCAAATCTGTACTGCCATTGTTATGGAATCACAGCTCTTTTGTAGAGGAAGGACACATTTCATGAGCTCCAGTGTTATTTCCTCCTCTCTTGTGAGAGGGGAGAGATCTCGGTGGATTGGCAGTCTGATTCTGATATATGTATTTGCTCCTTGGAATGTTGTATGGTTATAAGTCAGACGCTTAAAAGCACTTGGTGGTTTTGAAAGCATGCAATCAAAAACGCAACAGAGCAGCTACACCACAATAATATACAGCGTGTCAGAGATGCAGTGGGACCTAAACATCTGAGAGCACTAGTGATGTGTTTGTTTGTTTAATTTGCATTCCTTGCTAATTGAATGCATTATTAATGCATTTGTAGTTTGTGCAAAACCTGTTGGTCCAAGTTCTCCAGCAGGATCTGAGAATTTTCCAAAGATCATCTCGTGTACAAGCTCAGCCCAAAATCAGAATTCCTTCATTATTTAGCCACTTCCAAAATGTTCCAAACCTGTGTGCTGATGTGAAGAGAATATCTGATCTCCAGAAAGACAAAAGTGTGATCAAATATTCCTTCAACATGGTGAATGTTAAATATCTGCATGCATTTATTTTGTGACCCTTAGGTGCAGACCAGATCCTAAATATTTTATACTAAGAATAGTGAATATTTCATACTTAAAAACAATTTTTCAGTGTGACCTCAGACTAGTGCATGTGTGTTAGAAAATAAAGCATCTCTGTTTTAACACAAATCATAATAACAATTAACAAATACCTGCCTTTTCCTTTAAAACGTTGCTTCTAGGCTCTAGGAGATTGTCCTGTGCTATTTTCTGATACTTCATCTCCAGAGAACATTGACCCATTTCAATAGAGAATCATTTCCTGTCATCTGTGCCCTCCACAGCTCAAATTAATCGGGAAAGTTTAAGGCAGAAAATCATGTGTCCTTATTCGTTTGTCAAGCGTTTTTGGAGCAGCTATCAGATGAGGGCGACATGTTGCTCTGATGTTGTTGAGACATTTATAACAGCTAATTATTCAAATTACTTCAGGGAAATTTGTGTGTTAAACTGAGAGGTGACAGTAGATATGTTTGCTCTGAGAAGTGATAATCATTTTGTACAAAACAAGGTCTCTGCTTACTGTATGTCAGCTGTTGTCTATAGGCTGTTATTATGAGTCATGAATATATTGTGATTCATAACATTCTGATGTTGCAGGGACTCTGGAGTCTGTGAAGGTCTTCTGTGATGATAAAGTCATTCTGCATGTGTTATATTTGGTTCAGATGTTATTAATTATACATAAATCATGTCAGATGTGACTCATGCATAAGGTGGGTAATAATTTGATGAATTTCCTGGACATGAGAAAGTCCAGCCTCAAATGCCGAAAGCTTCATTAGCTTCATTAGCTTAATTTCTTTATGAAAATATTTAATTAGGGTGAAACAAGATCCAGACTTCTTGAGAGATTTCATGAGAGTTACTCAAAGATTGAGGGATGTGAGATTTTGTTTTAAAGTTCTTTATGTTTCTTTCTGTCTGTCCTTCTTACTGATTTGATTTCTGTTTATACTCTTTGTTTGTCTCTCATGTTGGATGTGTTTCATATCCTCACAGTCAGTGTTTTCCATCATGTGGAGATGATGTTGCTTTAGTAGATGTATATACTGTAGCCACTTGATCTGTATAGCACCGCAGTGACATCACTGATGGGCCAAGCTCCCTGTAGGATTATGCATGGGTAGTTCTTAACCTGTTCAGCAGTTCATTTAAAAAAAGACGTGTGGCTTCCACAGAAGCACATATCATCTCTTCAAGAGATACTTCATGCCATTTAGTCACCCTCGTCTTTAATCTGTGGAGATGTTACAGAGATTGTTATTGATTGAGGCTGTCAGTCACCATTTTCTTTCACTGTACAGAAATGCATCAACATCTTATGTTTTATTCTTCTGTGCTTTACAGAGTTTGGAACAATGTGACTGAGTAAATGACGAATTTATTTTGATAGGGACTGTCCCTTTAAGAACCTCAGAGCTCCTGGTGGGACTGATTATCATAAAAAAAATATCTCATAATTTTTACTTACTGAACTCAGCTGTGCTTGCTGAGTGTTAACTCATAGCTGCAGACATATAACTCACAGAAACAGGCAAATGTGCTGTGAAACATCAGCAATGACTCTTCAGTTTCGTGTTTTTCGTTCCACATTCTTGATGGTTTCATTCCCACATTCTGAATCTTTTTCAGCTTTTTTTAGATGCACAAACATGATCTTTTGCTCTGTATTACTGTCTTGCAACATGCAAAAATTACTGTTTGTTTTCTTTGTCTTGTTCTGCAGAAATGTTGAAGGAACTGAACCAACAGCGGCGAGAGAAAGAGTTTACAGACCTGAAAATAATTGTTGAAGGCAAAGAGTTTGAGGTCCATCAGAATGTTCTAGCTTCCTGCAGCTTGTATTTCAAGGACATGGTGAAAAGGTTTGCTCTCCTCCAGTTGATCTTCTGTTCTTCTCGTAGGGTGCATTTCTGTCGCCTCCTCCTTTCCTCACTGTCTTTTGCAGGTGTGAAGGCATCCATGTTCGTCACAGGGCCAGTAGCCATTCTCTCTCTCTCTTTCTCTGTGCCACACACCAATGGGTGTCACTCCTGTAAAGGTCACCCTAGTCAACACTTTCATCTGCATTTACTAAGTGTGACAATTTGCATTTTATTGGGTGAAGAGCTTCCATGACTGGGGAGTTTTCTGTTTAAATGGTTTGTAAATGTCAAAACAAATTGAAGGAGATTTTTAAAATAAATTTGGCTTCATCAGATCAGCTCTCCTAATGTATCCGTCTGTCCATCTGTGAAAATTCTGCCGTGTTAGAAATGTGCTGTTTTGTATCGATGTTGATTCTCAGGATGGCGCAGAGTGTTTTGACTTCATGTTATTTGTTGTTGGGGTAAATACTGCTGTGAAATAGCATTTTTTATAAGTCAAAAAATTCAGTTCAGTCACACATCTATAATTACTATGCACAACATTTTCTAGATGTAATACATTATTAGATTAGATTGCATTTACAAAAGCCCCTTTGCCTCCATCAATAGTTTACAGAGCTATGCAAATAATTGGTTATAAAGAGACTTTCAACCAGCATAACAAATAAATTCTGGAGAAGATCATCTTCCCTGCTGTTAAGGTCTGACTAAGGTGTGTTTGGATCTCATTTAAAATTGGTACCAGAATCTTACAGTAGAACATTGAGAAGATTTCAGTCACGGCGGCGTGTAAAACCGCTGTAATGCTTTCATATTCCTGCCCAATATATCATAATACGACCCCTGCAAGCACAAATGTGTCTGAGATGTGAGCATTTGATTGTGAATTTAGTCTGGCCCGGGTTGAGCTGCGCTCCCTCACAAGCAGAAGCAATGAAAACTGCATTAGGAGCAATAACACACAGCGGAGATCTCAGTCTGTCCTCAGTGAAGCACAAAATGTGCTGATACACCTCAAAACCATTTCAGTTGCGTTGCTTGTAGAAGAGACTACAGGGCACAAACCGTGTCTCTGGAGGGGTGAATTTTACACTGTATTCAGCAACTAGATTGTCCTGAGACGGTTAAAGAAAAGACGTCTCATGTGGAATCTCTGTTTCAGACCGTTGCTGTGTACTGCCTGTGTAGGCAGCTGTGTTTCTGTGAGCTGTACATCTCTTTGGCTTTGTTTCAAGACCTTCTGATAAAACCAGCTAAGACCAGCATGAATTTCTGTGTTAGTATATCTCGGCACAGGGAGCATTCACAAAACTTTGTCTAACAGCACAAATATATACATATGCTGATCTTCTCATTCAATACGTTAAATTAGTTTAGGTTTTTCTAAAATGTTACCTTGTGAAGGTTATTAATGCAGTGCTGTTCAGTTGAGCAGGGCCTTCAGTCAAGTTTCATCTCATAGATTTCAAATGGACAGTTTAATGTGCAGTTTAAGAGCAGAACGTCACGCTGCATTAAACCTGGCATCCACAGCTTGGTGTAGCAGAATGAAATCAATGTTGCATCGTGATCTGCAGCTCCAGCGTTAAAGCATTCAGTAAACATGCCTGCATTACTTATTTATCAAAAGTTTCCAGTGGGCAAATATTAGTGCTCGTTCACACTTTCTGTTTAATTATTTGCCTGTTTACACTTAACACACGTGCTATTAAAAACTGACGTCTATCTTTGTAGGGCAAATAAAAAAGTCAATATGAAACGATGCATATCAGATCTGGATAAACATTGATCTCTGAGAATGATACGTGCGCTGGAGTGAAATCTAAGTTTAAGATCAGAGACGTCTGATGGAACTTTGATGGGCATAAACGCTCTGAACTTATTAGATAATCATTCATATGAGTAAAACGATCTGTTTGTCTAGTCGACTGTAAAGGACACCTGCTGTATTTATCGTGTGCAGAGAAAATGCACATTAAAAAGTGCTTCATTCATTTAGCAGATTAAGTGCTGAGTGGATCTGCGTTTGGACGTAATGTATTTAGTCATTAGCGCTGCTCCTTCACGTCGTGCACGGATAGAAAGCAGCTTCGCTTATAAATTTCACAATATCTCCAGAGTTTCTGCCAGACTGCTGCTTTTTATTGAATATTTATGCTTTGTGTTTTGGCAGCGCATCCATCATCAGATCATGCTGAGATTTGCTGTATTAGCATAGATGCTGCGTTATGAGCGTGAGACGGATATCTCGCGTGGTGTCACACTTTTGTTTGACAGCTCTTCATTTGCTTTCTTTACTTAAAACAGAAATTTAGAAGTTTGCGGTTTGATATTGTTTGCATGACATAGTCTTTGTGGCTACTTGTACTTGATTCTGTTATCATTTATTTTTGTCTGGAGATCATTTGGTTGTCTGGAGGAAGGAATACAGTTTAGGAATATATAGTGTTACTGTTTAAATAAATATTCTTGATGATTTACATAATTTGTTGTGAAATACGCAGATTGTACACTATGATACACAGCACATGTATTAGCATGAGACTGTGTGATAAATAATCTTTAACTGGGTGACGTTTTCTCCTTTAACTCGTTCCTGTTATCTTAAACCAGCCTAACTAAGTTTGCTGGTAAAGTTGTTTTTTTCACCTCTAGCGATATTTGCTTTTGACTTCCATTGTAATTGTATTACTGAACTTATTGTATTTCTGATACTGTCCGATGAAAAATTATATTTCATATATATCAAAAACTGAATTCTTAAGTTTTTAGTGGAACGTATTAAAAACTATGTTCCAAACTCGCATTAGTAGAAATTATTTAACATTGTACATCATAAATATCAAAAACTTTATTATGTTTTGAAAATTCATAGCACTTTCAAAATAACATTTTTAACATTTTTGTTATCTGTTACTTGAAAAGCTCTACAACCTAAAATTGCTGGGCACAGTATTAGAGATGACACCCTTTCAGATTTTAGGCCAGGTTTTCAGCTGATCATTTTTCTCTGTAAGAAAATTAGATTTCTTTGTGGACGCCGTTATCCTTAAAATATTTTTATGAATTGCATGCATTCATTTTCCAGTTTAATCAGTGTGATAATGAGAAAGTATGATTCTGATACTAATATAGATTTTTTTGTTTTCAGGGCAGGCATGTGTTTTATTTTTTGAGAACGACATTATTCCTCGCACGTCTAGAAAGCCCAAAAGCTATTTCTGAGCTCGAGTGTTTATGAAAAACGCACAGAAATTGTGTAACAGTCCATTTCCATGTCTCTAATTGGCTGATCTGAGGAAAAATAAGAGGACTGAATTTCTCTTGTTTATTTTTTTCCTGTCTCTCATTGACAATCTTCCACCTCTGAATGGTTGACTACTTTTTTGTCTTTTGTTTCTTAATATTTCTCCTCCTCCACTGACACCTGACAGCAATAAATTGCATTTTTGTTTTTCTTTTCAGGAGTAACATTCTTGTTTTTTCAGCCACCTCGAGAGACCCACCTCACGCCACCTCACGTCCATCTGCTTGTGCCTCCACAGTCCTGCGTCTTATAACAACTAACGTGCCGTTCGTACGCAGGCTGAGGTGAACTCTGCTTTGGCAGGTCTTTGAAAGTAAATCCACGTCCCAGTCATGGAAAAGCCCAGTTCTCTGTAGGATGGCTGCTGGTTGCCTGTGGCAGAACAGCTTTTACCCCCCCCTCCTTTCTTTCCCTGCTTACATCATCCTGTCTGTCTGCCTGTCTGTCTGTCCATCTGTCTGTCCTCACATCCACCTTATTTTACAATGTGAAAGATATTTTTTGTAAATGTGTGACACTTCTGATTCATTAGATGCTATACCCAGCTAATAGGGAATGTTCTTAGAACGTTGGCTACTGTTCTCTCAAAGTTATCAAAAAGATGCTTGCAGTAATGCTTGTATAATGTTAAATTTTATATAGCGTATATTCAAAATAGTTATCTCAAGTAGTTCCAAAACCGTTACAGAATTTAATTTAAATAACGTTTTTATAACCAAACAATAATGTTAACACCACATCAGAAAAGCATTTTGAACATTCCTAGAATTTTCAAAATAACATTTTTAACGTTTTTGTTACTAATGGAAACGTTAGGGAAATGTTCTTACAACCTAAAATTAGCTGGGAAAAATAAGGTGCATAAAGTGCTTAAATTTTCTTCATCTGTGCACTGTAATTTTCCACAGAGGTTTGTCAAATGTCAGCCTGCTGGTGTCTATCTGAGCAAACACAATATATTCTAAGATTCAGCATCTAAGAGAGTCTCGAAAGACTGATGGCCAAACCAAAGCTGCGGTCTCTGATGAGATCCAGTAAAACACCAGCCAGTCAGCCAGTCTCCACTCTCCATACATCTGTAAACATATATATGCATTGCAGCTCACTCAAGTTCCCTCAACTTACTGTCCCAACTTCTGTCACACTCACTAAACAAGTTTATTTAGTTGATGCTCTTCAAAATGAGTCTGTTCTAACATCTTGATGGATTTTTAATTGTTTTTTAATCATCATTTTCCCTCTTTCTGTGTGAAGCAGAAGCAGCAGCCTGCAGTTTAACGCTCTGTGTTTGGTCCTCAGGTTATCAGGGGAGAAGAGAAACGGTGAGAAGATGAAGCTGACGTTGAGTAACATCAGCGCTGATGTTTTGGAGCTTCTGCTGGAGTTTGTCTACACGGGCTCGCTCATTATCGACTCGGCCAATGCCAAAACTTTACTGGAGGCGGCCAACAAGTTTCAGTTCAGCACTTTCTGCAAAGTCTGTGTGTCTTTTCTTGGTAAGTTTAATGTTCTTCAGATATTTAAAGCTGAACTAGAAATTCATGCATTTGAGAATTTGAGAATTGTTCAGGTGAACAGAGGAATCAGTGTAATGATGTGAACATGATGTGAACACAAACTATTAATGGACATCAAGGTGCAAAGTGTGTGTGTTTAGAAATCATTACAGATTATAAGAAGTAACATCGCACATGACAGGTGATAGGACGTGTGTATGTGTGTTTTTTACTCAGGTTAAAGCTGCTGTATGTGATCATCGGATGCATACTTGGTCAAAATGTCTGTTTCTGTTAGAAATACTGGAAGACTACATACTACTTTTTATATTTAATTTGTTATTATTTACATTAACATCAAGGCGTTTTGGTTTTGTATTTGGTGTGAGGAAATTTAATTGCTCTGCTATTGATATTGAATTTTTGCTATTGCGACAATCCGACTGTAGCTTTGAGCAATCTACTGAAACTTCATGGTGAACCCGGGAGGAACATGTTCATTATTCATTCTGTCCATATCTCACACTTTCCTTTAGATTCAGTTTCCCTCTCAGAGCCTGAAACTTGTGTTATGTTGACTGACAGATGTGCACACACACACACACACACACACACACACGACTGAAGTGAATCAGAAATTCTGGTCTTCATTACAGCAGTCATTATCACTGGTTGTAGATAAATCTTCTGACTGTCGGCATACAGTAATGTTTATAGTTATGTTTTATATTGCAGTAAGAGTCAGTTCGTACATATTTTAGTGTGTGGATGCTGTCATATTGTACAGGTGGTTCACATTTAGAAGTGTATTAAGAGTGACTTATATTCCAGCACAATTTCTGAATATGAATTGAGACTGAAATATGCAGAATTGTTCTTTAAATTTAAGAGGTTGGAATAACATTTCTAACTCACTCTTATTGTTGCTGGTTTTCGTAAACATTATCTTACAACACATGGGCTATTTTCTAAAACATTTTAGGAAATAAAACATTATTTCCTAAAACACAAATCTTTCAAATTTCTGATGACAAAGTGATTTATTATTTTCACTATAACTGGCAGCACTAACTTAGAAATGCGTGTAATTTAAACGTTTAATTTGTCTCTCATAAATTAAACCCTTTTTAAATTTGGTGCTGATAAGACGCCTGCCAGGAGTGTGAATAATAAGTTTGGCTTTGGAATCGGAAAGTCTGTGTTGGCAGCTTTGACAGTTCTGGTGTTTTTATTTCTCGAGTGCTTCTGTTCCATCCACCTCTGGGATCTGGAGCTTATTAATCTATCAGCACCTCCATGGCTATGAAGTGACATTTTCTTCATCAGGAATTTATTGGAAACCTCTATTTCAGAAGACAAACGTTCCAAATGAAAAATCTTTTTTAGGCTTTTGGTCTATGATGGTTCTTGTTAGTATGACAATTTTAGACGAATGACATCCCAGCTAAAAGGGAACATTCTCAGAAGTTCTCTCAAGGTTATTAAAAGCATTCTTGCAGTAACATTAGTACTTTATTGGCTGATTTAACCTTTCCCTTTCAATCATTTGACTGCTGTTATGCATACTTTTCATAAGTCAATACAAGTCATGTCTTGTATATTTTTTTCATTTAGAAATATGTGACATTAATAAAGTAAATGGGTTACAAACACTGTTTCATGTTGAATTTAAGCCAAAATTGCTATGAACTGCTATTATTGTTGTGCAGTATGAAGAGAGGGTCGGTTTGTTTGACAGGAAGGGTCTTAGTCTGTCTTCACTAATCAGAGTCCCCAGAGAGTCTCGTGTTCTGTGTCCAATCGATGCCTAAGCTCAGTTCTGCTTCCTGCTAGCTGCTTCAGATATTACTCTACTTTTCTTCAGCAATACAGTCAGATAAATGTAATTTTCCATACACCTTCCCCAAACCTTTTATTGTGTGTGTGTGTGTCTGGTTCTCTCTCATAGAGAAGCAGTTAACGGCCACTAACTGTCTCGGTGTTCTGGCCATGGCCGAGGCGATGCAGTGCACAGAACTCCACAACATGGCCAAAGCTTTTGCTCTCCAGAACTTCCCTGAGGTGGCCAGTCAAGAGGAGATCCTAAACATTTCCAAAGAAGACCTGGTCAGCTACATGTCCAATGACAGTCTGAACACTAAAGCTGAGGAGCTGGTCTATGAGACCGTCATCAAATGGATTAAAAAGGAGCCCAACAGCAGAGTCCAGGTAAGACACCAGAGTTAGCACGTTCAGATGTGTAGAAACCCAAACCTTGGTATTGTTAGAGATTGATGTTGTTAGAGATGGTGGTTGTGATAAAGAGCTGAATTAGCTGATTCCCCTCAGGAAAATGAACCTCTCTTCATAGTAAAACTATTAACTTTGCTGTTTGGTACATTAGCAAACCAGAGTTTTACTACAAACACCATGGTTATACAATGATTGCTGTAGCACAATCATGGTTAATTTGTGATAACTGTGGTTCAGCTACAGTAACCATGTTTTATGTTGGTTTTCTTTGTAGTTAAACCATGGTTAATTTTCATAAGGGTCATGCCAGTTTGATTAAAGTTAAAACTAAACTGTGCAAGAAGTTGGAACAAGAGCAGGACTGAGTATCAGACACTCTGTTCCAACTGTAAAGGAAAAAGTGACTCTATGAACAAACATTCAGAATGTAAACCAGGCTGCCGTTGCATCATCCAGTGTATTTACCCACCGCTGAACTTTAGAAAAACTGTATGTTTTGTGTGTGTGGAGCTCTCATTGTTCTACACTGTGCAGAGATGCGTCTGAATCTTTCCTGGAGGACGGATGAACTTTATCCTGCAGAAAGTGACAGAATGCGTTACCATAAATAAATAAAAAGACAATGTCCTTTAGCTGCAGATGAAATCGCCTTGGCAAGTAATCAATTTTAGGAAACATCTTATCAGACCTGAGATCAGTCGTTCAGTCTTCGTTTTTCTTCTTCTGGGGTGCAGAACTCTGCTGATGTGTATTTCTGTGGAAGTTTCCAGAGTGTCTGCTTTCAGAAGAATCACGCTAATGCAGATGAAAGATTCATGATGCGGGCGCTCATGCTAATGTTGTGAGAAGATTACCACCCTGAGACGCGTTTACTGAATGCTGCCTCATGTCTTCATGTAAAATCTACTAAAAGCCGCTTGATTACATGCTATAATCTAGCAGAAAGCTGGAGAACTCACTTGGCAAATGACAGGTTCTTCTAATAAATCTCACATCTTAACAGGGTAAAGCGTATCATCTACCACCAGCTGGCCATCGGAGCTGTAGGACTGCGGGTGAGGTAACCATAGAAACACAGGCCAAGATGTCACTGTTTCTTACCCAAGCATAAAGTTTACTGTAATGATGTGGTTTTGACAGCAAATTGATTCTATTGATGATAAAGTAAATGGTTTCACTTAATTCACTCAGCAACAGTTTGATGCAGTAACTGTTGCATTTAATGGAGGATTTAAAAGGCTTTGAATGTAACTTAGGCACGATTCTATTACAAGTTTAATGTGTTAAAGGTAATTACCTGAATTTTTTCCGAGCAAAGCAAACAACAATTTGTATGTGAGTATCAGAGATGGCTGGTCATTCTGGCCTCTAAAGGTTCTCAAAAACGTTATCAAAAACGTTCTTCTAGTAACAGAAGTAGAATTTTTTTTGATATGTAATATATCATATCAAAGATAGTGAAACTTTAAAAACGTTTGAATAATGTTATAACCAAGCAGTGTAATACAATGTCTTAAAAACTAGAAATTTTGAACCTTCCTGGAACCTTCAAATTAACATTGTAACGTTTTTGTTACTATTGGAAACATTAGGAAATGTTCTTTCAACCTAAAATTGTTAGCTGGGTAAGGGCTGGTTCTATTTACTGAAAAATTACTTCTGGGAATGTCACTGTCATCTCAGGGCTGTAAACATAACGTAAGCACACTCTAAAGCAGACGTTTACCGTCAGCAGGAGCTGACAACATTCTGTTCTAATGCTAATGAAGAATAGCATTGTTTTGCATCAGTTGGCATCAGACTGACCGACTGTAGATGCGTTCGAGTGAGACTGCAGTCAGCAAGCATCTGTCTGCTAAATAAATTTGCCTCAGTAAGTCTGCCGGCCTTTTGAGCACACACACTGTCTGGAATGTGTGAAACATCACCGTGAAACTAGATCAGATGCTTGAAAAGGAAGCAATAGAGATGAATGTGGCGACCTCATGTTTATTTGGCCCCAGTCTGCCTCCATTGAGAAAGAAGTGTAGAGGAAATCAATCTGAATTCAGACAGAAATGAACTTCACTGCACGCAGCTCCCCTGAGGTTCAGCCTGTGAAATCACAAATCCAGCATGGCACTGAAGCAGAACTCTGAAAAACACACAAAACACTCCTCAGTTATTTACGCTCTCCTTCACTTTCTTTAGCCCTGCCTGTGTTTTTTTTACTCTGTTCTATTATTCTGCGTATCGAACGGTTTCTCCGCCGTTTGACAGGAAAGTATATAAATCACGTCTCTGTAACTTCACGGCTTTTCTCGTGAGCTTCACTTGACAGGTCTAAATATGGAAATTTTGTGTGGCTGAACATGTTTGGACTGTTTTAATGTAAGCGGATGAGAACTGAAGAGAGTTTTTACCCTGAAATCTGATTTCAAAAGAGCCTCAGGGTGTTGCAAAATATACACTGAAAACAATTATGCTTCTCTGTCTGTTGACCAGAGCTAATTGCTGTTTTATGAGTCTTTCTACTTTTTAAAGCCGTAGTTAGCTTCAGTTAGTAGGTTCATATAATTCAGTATTAAAACACTGTTTTTCTGTAATTACAGAAGTGAGCTGTGATCATGGTTTTAAGCGGTTGACCTTCTGAATATTCAAGCAACAAGCCTTTTCTGTAACCTGTGAATGTATAATATTTTTCTGTTAAAGGTTAGTTTGGCCTAGTTAAACCTGTTACTGGAGAGATCAGCTAGTTAATACTTTCTTTGGTGCTTAGATTTTGAAAATATGTAGTTTTCCAAAACCCTTCAGAATTTTTCCAAAACTCGACTAACTTGCATTAAACTGATGAAATTGTCAAAATCTAGTTTATGTAGATTTATTATAATACTTGGATTCAGATAAGGGCTTCCATATAAATTCTACACAAACCAGTAATGCACTGACACTATTTTTATGTTTTATTTTAATTCATACTAGTTTTGTGGTCTCTTCTGGAAATGTTCTGGGATCATTTATCTCTCCTGCTGTTCTTTGGTTGAGTTTTGTTGGGTTTATAAGCAGAAATCTGCACTCATCCAAAATACCTTCCAACTTTCTAACCCGGAGAAAAGCTGCAGGTGAGACAGACTGGAATACATTGGCGGTTTTGTGTGGAAACATAAAGGATTATGTTTCTTTGTTCAGCTAATGTGATGAGGAAGTTCCCCAGACAGATGATGGCAAAAATACAAAACCAGTTGAGGGCATTTTTAAATAGTCTTGAAGAAAGAGACTGACATGAAAACATGATTATTGTGCAGAACTTGACACTGTTAACACAAAGAAATGTGTTTGAATATGTGTAACCTGCTGGTAACGCTTTTACAATGTTTATATGAATAGATGCTTATATGATGACAGACAGATTGACAGACAGATAGATAGATAGACAGACAGACAGACAAATTGACAGACAGATAGATAGACAGACAGACAGATTGACAGACAGACAGATAGATAGGTAGACAGACAGACAGATTGACAGACAGATAGATAGATAGATAGATAGATAGATAGATAGATAGATAGAGAGAGAGAGAGAGATAGACAGATAGATTGACAGACAGACAGATAGATAGATAGGTAGACAGACAGACAGATTGACAGACAGATAGATAGATAGATAGATAGATAGACAGACAGACAGACAGACAGACAGACAGACAGACAGACAGATAGATAGATAGACAGACATATAGACAGACAGACAGACAGATAGATAGATAGATAGATAGATAGATAGACAGACAGACAGATAGATAGATAGACAGACAGACAGACAGACAGACAGACAGACAGACAGACAGATAGATAGATAGACAGACATATAGACAGACAGATAGATAGACAGACAGATAGATAGACAGATAGATAGATAGATAGATAGACAGACAGACAGACAGACAGACAGACAGACAGACAGATAGATAGATAGATAGATAGATAGATAGATAGATAGACATATAGACAGACAGATAGATAGATAGACAGATAGATAGATAGATAGATAGACAGACATATAGACAGACAGACAGATAGATAGACAGACAGATAGATAGATAGATAGACAGATAGATAGATAGACAGATAGATAGATAGATAGATAGATAGATAGATAGATAGATAGATAGATAGATAGATAGATAGATGATAGGGCGTTTGGCCGCATCAGTCCCGCTTCTCCTCCGTCTGTAGCCGGCGGTCTCTCTCCTGGTTCACCGTGTAACCGCGACGGGCGGCAGGCGTCATTACAGACGCGTCGCGCTGCCTCTGTTTCTGGACGCGTTTCATCTGTCTTCCTTTCGGTCCGGTGCCGCTCCCCATCCATCACAGCGCGCAAGGGCAAACGTGTGTGTGTGTGTGTGTGTGTGAGTTTGTGTGTGTGTGTGAGTTTGTGTGTGTGTGTGTGTGTGTGTGTGTGTGTGTGTGTGTGTGTGTGAGTTTGTGAGAGTGTGTGTGTGTCTGTGTGTGTCTGTTTGTGTGTGTGTGTGTGAGAGTGTGTGTGTGTGTGTGAGTTTGTGAGTGTGTGTGTGTCTGTGTGTGTGAGAGTGTGTGTGTCTGTGTGTGTGTGTGTGTGTGTGTGTGTGAGAGAGTGTGTGTGTGTGTGTGTGTGTGTGTGCATGTTTACATGCAGTTTTTGGGCATTTCTTTACCCCGCCTCGAGCACCAAACTCCAGGAAGGTTTCTTGAATATCTCGTCCGTTTGCATCTGTTCCTGGTTCCGCTCTGAGATCAGCTCGACGTTTTGATTTATGGCACTGATGGATACATTTTATATTTACAAGCAGCAGAATAAACATCGCAAATTTAATTCCGGCGTGTCGCATCTTGCTCTGGGGATTGTTGTTTGTTATTTGACTTGTAAATAGGAAGAACATGTCTGGCCATGAAATGAATGATTAGTGAGATTTACGGGCACGTCAGGTTTATATTGTCATTTTTGGGGCTGTTTTCTTGTTGTCAGACGTTTGGCCATCTGCGTATTGTGTGTGATGTACTGTACAGAAAACAGTCATGATTAGATTTGTGTACGTATCTGTTTTTAGACAAGCCGAGTTTCTGCTCACAAAGCACAATTTGCTGTTCTGTTCAATGATATCGACACTCCTGGGGACATTTCTGCATAGTTGACAATGTTTGGGTGATGGTTTGTGCAGCACATCTGGTGCACACTGTCCCTGGTTGCCATGACAACCCATCACTTCCTGCCGCTCAGTTTCCTGTTCAGCGACAGCATCCAGGTGAAGATGCGTTTCAGCATCTGAAATAACCATGATTAGTTTATCCTGGAACATTATTTCTGTTTTTTGCTGTTTTAGTAAATATTCGTTTCCTCCCCGAGCATTTCCAGTCAGATATTGCAGATGACTTTTGGAGAACCAAAACAAACTGCACTTTTTATGTGGTGTAATCATCTAGGCTCCCGTATTGGTCATATATTTTGTGCTAAAAATGTCTGATGCAATATGTCATTATACATACTCAACTGTAAATTCACCGTTTTTGTAAAAACACTGATTTGATCACACTGTTGTAGATTATAGAAGTCTGTACAGGACCTATTTTAAGACACTTTTTAGACCAATAATAGTTTAATGAGAATCAAACACACGGTACACAAGTTGCAGTTTCTGTTTGTTTGTGTCAGATACAGCTCCTGTCTAAACATGGCGTACAGAAGTTTGTGCCTCAAATCCTTTATTGTTTCAGCAGTCACATCAGTTTGTTTAACATTGACTTCATCATATCTGTTTTCAGAGCAGTCCTCAGATCAGTGTATTGGTGCATCTACTGATTTATTTGGAGAATAGAAAGGTTAAAATAGGTTTCTTATAGAAGAAATCAGCCTATAAAACTCATTTTTATGTTTCTAACAGGATTGTGGGGAAGTTTGGCCAGCAAAATATTAGTATTCTGCGATTTATCTGTAAAATACCGCAGGGATTTCAGAATAGATCCATCCATCTGTTAATTGCCCTTCCCACAAGACATCCCCTAATCTTTAATTAGGAGAGAAATCATTGCACTCAAAAAATCCGTGTTTCTGACCCTGCCAGTTATGCATTAATAACCATTACATACCTGTCAGCCAATCATCGGCTCTCGAATGTTGAATTTGATAAATCATACATGAATCCGTAGACACCAGTTTTTGTACGGCACAGAGTTTCTTGTATCCTAATCTGGTATTCATCGTGTCATTCATTGTGTCATAGTGTAGCTCCCTCATGGCATGACATTATGGTGGATATGCTCAGCTGAATCGTGAGCAGAGCTGCATTTGGTATTCTTTCATCATTCAGTCGATAAAACGTGATTGCTTCAGCGGAGAGGGAACGTTTGTAATCCTGCGGGATTTCTCCCACTACCCGACCGGCCTCTGATTGTTAGAAGCACCTTTTTCACAAACCATTTTTCATTTATTTGATCCGTTCTCATACAATGACCGATCTAGCACTCCAACTCAAAATGCCACATTGATAAACACTCTGAATGGATGATGCAGATGTTTCCAGTCGATGTTTCACCAGAGACTCCAGTAAAATGCCACCAGTGTCACCAGTAAGTTTTCCTTCTTTGTGCTTCTCAACCAATCAGAGCCCACCGGAAATATCGTACATGCTTGCATACAGATGTTTTTCATACTAAACGAATTGTCCTGATAATAAATGGGAATCTGTAAACTTTCAAACCTGACTGTAACTAGACTAACTCTCTAGTTCACTAGGTAAAGAGAAAATGTGAGTTCTTGCCATCACTATGCTGAGTGTTGTATGTTTTAAGGCTTTGACCTTCATTAGTTTTACGTCAAGACCACTCCACCAAAATGATTGTGTGTGCTTGTGTATACATTAAATGTGTTTTGTTAAAAATAAATTGTACTGTTGTAATTTCCCTTTCTAATATCACCGAAGGCCATGCAATGAAAAGCATTTAGAGAGTCTCGCCAGCTGTCGTGTGTGTTGTTTTCTGTTTACAGTCCTCATAATGTGACAAAGACTTCACTAAAGATCTGTGTTGGGAGTGTTGACAACGCCTCGCTGTTGACCACACAGAAAAATACACGTTTGAAACAGACCTCCTGTATGTCAAGCTGTCCACATGCATCAGTTAATGCAGTCATAAAAATGTGCTGTGCTCTGATAGCACCTTTATTATTGTGTGATTGCTGCCCAGATGCATTATGGGAGTTTAACAGCCTGAACCACCTGGACGTTCAGTTGTGACCATTTTCCATATATATGTCTGAACTAAAGCACACATGAGTTCTTGTGTTTTCTCTAATAAGAGCTGCACCTGACTTCAGCTTCATTACAGTATTTTAAATGTCTTTTTATTCATACTTTCACTTTTCTCACTAATCAGATTTATACATTCAAATACTGGATATATTATATTACATGTTATTATAAAGTGTCTGTCCTCTCTCTCTCTCTCCCTCCCTCCCTCCCTCCCTCCCTTTCTCTCTTTCTCTCTCTCTCTCTCTCTCTCTCCCCCTTTCTCTCTCTCTCTCTCTCTCTCCCTCTCTCTCTCTCTCTCTCTCTCTCTCTCTCTCTCTCTCTCTCTCTCTCTATCTGTCTTTCTCTCTCTCTCTGTCTTTCTTTCTCTCTCTCTCTCTTTCTCTCTTTGTCTCTCTCCCCTACTTGTCCTGTCTCCAGCATATATCTGAGCTGTTGGCTGTGGTTCGTCTTCCGTTTATTCACCCCAGTTATCTGCTGAATGTGGTGGACAATGAGGAGCTGATCAAGTCTTCAGAGGCCTGCAGAGATCTGGTCAATGAAGCTAAGCGCTACCACATGCTACCTCATGCCCGCCAGGAGATGCAGACACCCAGAACTCGCCCTCGACTGTCTGCAGGTATCGTCCTGCTCACCTTCAGTCTCTTGAAGATTAGCATGTGTGCACACCAGACACACTAGCTCTGTTCCAGATGACCTCATGAGTAACTGATATGCAGCAGCATTTTCATGGCAATGCGTTCTGGAAGAGTCGTATCCACAAAACAATGTTTGTGATGTTGCCTTTTATTTTGGCCAAAACATGGTAACTTAAAAGACCAGTAAATTTGCTGCCTAATGCTTATAACAGTCTTCGCATTGAGATGTCTGTGATGTTTTAAAATGCTGTCCAAGTAGGTAGCTTACCTCTTTTTTCAAATATAAAAACTTTAGTCATGGTGTTCATTTTCCTTCCGTTTGTTTACTGGGAATCGAACCCAGGAAATTATTTTGCTACAGTTGTTATGCTACAGGACATGTATGTCTGGAAAACTGTACTGACCAATCAGCATCCAGGACTGCAACTGTCCATTTCATGACCTGTTTAAAATGCAGTGCAGTCCACAGCCTCAGTGTTCTGGATGGAAACGGTGCTGATCGGGTTCGAGGGTGTCTCCACAGAGCCGCTGTTGAGTGGAGGATCTGGATGGCAGCCATAGTGTGTCAGATAGCTGCCAAAAGCGCGTCAACAGTGGGAGTCATGCACCTGCGGCTCTTATTACTGAGCTGTAGCCAGTGGGTAAATTTCACCTGTGTGTACTCAAGACAATCTGTGCTGCGTGAGACCATAGAGATGAACATGCCAAATGACCCAGTTCAACACTAACTGCAGGCCGTTAATAATCTCTTCCCGTATTATACTCCTGTTTACGTTCTATGAGATAGTTTAATGGTGATAATCTGTTTAAGGAGCCTGTTGTTGATGCATTTCAGTAGATTTGGTGAAAGATTACAAAAACAGAACATTGCTTTTTTAAATGCTTTGCACAAATTGCTTTCAAAAAATGAATGCGTATTAAAAAATAAATGGCATACCTTTTGATTTCATGTTGACTTTAAAGCTGCAGTCTGTAACTTTCACCTCCCTGCCACCATCCCTGTTTGAAACATAAAATAACAGGTTACTTTACATACTTTTCTTTATATATGTTGAAGTCAAGTGAGGCCAAACTGACATTTCTCTGGAAATTGGACCATACATCATTATTATAAACTTAAGGTAAGGAGGAAGTTTTACAGCACTGGCCTGTCATGTTCTTGCTCAATAACTGATTTTTGTTCATTTTAAACCCCAAAAATATGTATTGCAGCTTTAAACTCATTTTCTTGTTAGGGTTAGTGATGCATGTTCCCTTTAAGAAGATATTCATCGCTGTTTTTGCTTTTAATCAGCTCAGTACCTTTTTGCAGAGAAAATTAAAATCCAGAAAGCTTCATGAATTCTTTTGATGTCATGATCCAGCAGGGATGTGGAGAGATGCAGAGGTGAGGCGGGTAGTGACGGACCCCTGCTGCCAGTTTGTAATGCCACGGCCGGTAGGAGAGAGATTCACACAGCAGGGGTCCGTCATGAGTTAGAATGGCACAAACCTCAAGCCATGATTCTGAGCTGCAGAGCTTGTTGCAGGTAATGCAAGATCGCGTGCTAGCAGAGGTGTCATGCTTAGCAATTAACGAGATGTCCAGTAACGAGTCTCATTTGATTAATGTTCTGCTGTGATGTCAGAATAGCATCATGGATTTGTCTTTTCAAAACAGAAAATGTAAATATTTAATATAAATAATATTTTTTTTGTACATATGACAGTTGGGTTATATTGTTTTTCCTTACTTACCAACCAAAGTCCAGTTTCATCATCATGTGTCTCTTAAGTGAAGTCTCTCTGTAATTTGCAGATGAGGAATATTTTAGGACGGATTTCTCTCAGACGTTGTTTAGGACGGATTTCTCTCAGCTAAATAATCAGGCGCTACACCAGCATACCGTACGTGTAAAAATTATTTTATCAGGTCATTAGGTTGAAACAGATTTTGCAGTATAATAAGTGCCCTCAAGAGTAATTGATTTCTGCTCTTGCATTGGTCTGGAAGGTGCTGGTAAGAGTCTTTCTTCATTTTTTCAAGAATAAACGTTGACATTCAATTTTCTGCCTTTAGAAAAGCACGACCCCTCCTGCCACAATCACGTTTTTTTAAGGACGATGTATGTCATGAATTTTAATCAGAATGATAAGATCATGAGCTTAAAGCCCTCAGACACGTGCATCTGTACTTTGTGATTCTCTGAACAGAAATATATGTTGGATATTTTAGTTATAGCGCTCTGGAAGTTTTAGTCAGAGTAAATGTGTTTGCTTCCTTTTTAGAAGAGAACATTTGTTATCTCCTCAAAATTGCTGTTTTTGACATAATGTTTGTTTTTTCTTGTAATATTCTTTTTCATAGGAAATGTTTCTCTTCTGCTGAGATATTTCTTCCCTCCGTGTTATTTTGTCTGTTTTGGGTGTGTATCACACAATAAAACAAATTGCAGGCACCTGAATTTGTGGCATATGCAGACAGCATGTATATGCTGCAGAGGGGAAAACATATTTGTATACTCATTCATATTCATGTTAATCAGAAATATATTTTGGTTGCAGGTCATTTTGCTTGAACAAAAGCTGCTGCACTAAATAATTTACATTTTTGTTAAATATGGTAAGAATATCAGTTTCCTGCAGTCAGGGTCTAAAACAACGTTGTGTTTAGAAGATGCATGACTATAATACAGTAAACACTTATGAGAAAGAGCCAGTCACTGGACTGGACAAGGTTTTCAGGTTACTGTCTTCAAATCTTGCAAAGATTGCACTAGATATACTTTTTGAACTTGTATGGACATAAATTGTAATTACAAAGTCAGTGCACACATTTCTAATTTCTTCTACAGTATGTTTCCTGCTGTTCAATTGTTTGAATGACTTTTTCTCCATAGCATGTGTATTTCAGACAGCATTTTAATACAAAACCAGCTGTGATTGATCACAAGTGGCCGGTTCTTGACCTGAACAAACCAGGTGCAGAGCGGAATAGATTTGATGCTGAAAGTCAAAAGTGGGACTCTGTCAGACCAGTTCAGACTGGTCCGAGCAGCAGGTTATTTTTGAGGCATGTCATGGAGGTTGTTTCCTTCTCTGTCCTGCAGGTGTAGCGGAGGTGATCGTGCTGGTGGGGGGGCAGCAGGTCGTCGGTATGAACCAGCGCTCGCTGACGGCTGTGACCTGCTTCAACCCTCAGAACAACAAGTGGTACCCCCTGGCCAGCCTGCCATTCTACAACCGCGAGTTCTTCTCCGTCATTTCCGCGGGGGATAATATCTACCTGTCAGGTAATCAAACCGACAGAGTGTCACTTGCTTTAGTCGACCTCCTGCAGGTGTGCGCTTTTATATTTAGCGATCTGAGAAATGTTATGCAGGCAGATGGCATTTCCTCATCTGGCTGTTTGTTGTTTTACGATGCTACAAGATATGCCTGCAAAAGCCATTATGATAAAATCAATATCGGAGCAAATAAAGGCTACGCTTTTGAAGATGCAATGGCAATTTGTTAATGCCTGCATGGAAATTATATCTGCACCGTATTGAAGGGCTGCTGTAATTGATTAGACAGTAATAACCAGCCCCCTGTTGTCTGAGCATATACATAATACATAACCAAAGGTTTTGAAGGCTGTGTATGTGTACAAGTATGCTAGGCAGTGTGCTGCATGCCATGATAAACAAATGTAGTATGCTACACTGTTGTCATGTGACTTCATTATGTGTGTTTAATGTGGCAAGTGGATTAAAATCTTTGAAATAAAAACAAATATTACGTTTATGCATTTGGCAGACACTTTGTTAACGAAGCCACTTTTAAGGCATTCTAAGTATATGTTTGTGTGTTCCCTGGGAATCAGATCCACTATGTACTTCCTCAATAACATATTTTGTTCCATTTTAAGACAGAAAGTTATGGACTGCAGCTTTAACAAGTTACAGCTGAATTAGAAATTTTGTTTTTTAATGAAAGTGTGATGTGTCAGGGGCAGGGGGGTGTACATTGAGACGTCAGCTTCCATTTCAGAGTTTTCATACCCTCTCTAGGTGGCACAGAATCCGGAGTAACGTTAGCAGATGTGTGGTGCTACATGTCCCTGCTGGATAATTGGAATCTTGTCTCTCGGATGACGGTACAGAGGTGCCGACACAACAGTGTGGTGTATGATGGGAAACTGTACACCATCGGAGGGCTCGGAGTGGCTGGAAACCTGGATAATGTGGAAAGGTACCATCAGACAATCTGTTTAAATTAAACCTTTTTTTGAAGGCCATTAGGTGTTGTGGACAGGCGTGTGGTCAGCTCTTTCTGTGATAACTGGAGCAGTGATGAAGTATGAACAGTCTTGTGCTGTCAGGTGACTGTGACAGGTTGGTTAGACTGGATGAGGTTTCACTCTGATTATAGTCACACTGGGGTCGTGACATAATCACTTGCCCCTAATTGAATAGAATGTACAAAATATGAGAGATGGTGATGTAAACCTGCTTTCTGATTTTCACAGATTTGTAAATGGCTTTTAATCATTTTTAAGCATAGATAAAAATGTTATAATTAAAAATAGATTTTCTCCATACATTTCTCCAAACAGCATCACAGAATGTTCACTGCATTGTTTTCAGATAACTGTACAATAATAGATAATGACATTAAATACCGTATTTTAATATTAATACATTTAAATCTGTTGATTATATGATATACTGTAAAGAGAAAATTACTGTAGAGCCATCGTGCATATTATGTTTTTTGTTAAAGCTGCAATCTGTAACATACTTATATTTACGTTCTTGAAGTCAAATGAAGCCATTTCCTGGGAAATTGGACCCGACAGCTCAAATTAAAAATCATTTATTTTAAACCTACCGTTGGGAATCGAGGTAAAGTAAGGAGATGGTGCTGAACATTGATCTGTCATATACCTGCTCAATAACTGATTTCTGTTCATATTTAACCAAGTAAAGGTAGAGATTGCAGCTTTAATTATATGTATTTATGCTATTTGCCATGTCAGGAGTTGAACTCTGAATTCAGTTCTGAATGCTGCACAGGCCTGGCTGAGACAGCTGTATTTATCGAGCAAATGCGTTCTCATTTTGAAAGCATTATACGCAAACACAGCTTGTATAGCTACTTCAAATATACCCACAAGCTCATCAAATGTCATATTTGCAGCATTGCTTCAGTGTGCTGGTTTAGGTAGCGAGCAGCGTTCTCTCACTGGGCGATTTCTAACCTTTTGCCGTCTTGAAATGCCACACCCCGGGAGTCCAGACCTCGTACAGCAGAGAAAAACACGGATTATCCTGAGCATGTGCTTCAGTCAAGTGTTAATACAACACTTACTGTTTAATTGCTCTTCGGTGGTGAATCTGGTCATAAAACCGCAGCCTCACATTTTCTGTCTCCTTCACTCTGAAATTAGTACAGTGGAAGGGAGAAAACAAGGAGCGTGTGGCGGCAGGAGAGAGAGACACTCGCTTGAGGAGTTTATTTTCTCTCTGTCACTGAGTCGTGACATTGACATTGTCACTGTGCTGTCTGTCACTCACAGAAGCAGACCGGCACAGTTAAACAGTGAATCTCGACTGTGTTCTGATAAAAAAGGCTGTGTTGGAAACTCATTCATTGATTTAACCAATAAAACACACTGATCAGGTTTATATGCTTTAAAGTCACCCTGAAACGAAAACGGACTCACTTTACTTGCATGTATGTACTTACATATGTGTATTGTGCGAGATTTATCATTACCTTAAAGAAAAAAATCATATTCTTTCATCATGCAATTTCCAATAATTTTCTCTATCTCTACATATGTATATATTATATACGGTCTAGGGCAAAAAAAACGTATAATCTGTCATCATTATATAATCTGTTGTCATATATATGAATATTATACATGGGGGTTATATGTAATAAATAAAACTCATATGGGTTGTGCATTTTGAATGTAATATCCACCATATATTGAGTTTTGAAACTAGGTTTTTCATATTCTGATGTGGTACATGTGTAAAACTCGCCTCCATTATTGTGTTGTGTGTTGTGGGTGTGATTCGGTTCCTCTCTGATGGAATGAGGTGCCAGCCTCCATTTCACCTTACAACCTTCAGAAAACAACCGAAAACACATCTGTTCTACATACAGCTAACTAATCCTTAACATCCACTGTTGTTTAACCGTGTTTAACATTGTAAAAAAAATGCTCTCACACTGTTCATCCTGGCCCCAGCATCAGATCTGTTCCTACTTGTAAATGTAGCTTTCTAGAATCGGCTTGTTGGCTCTTATGGCAAAATGTTAAAAATACAGTAGTCAATTTAGGAGAGGCTAATTATTATTAACATTAATATTTAGTTAGCTGGGAGTTTGTCCAGATCTCTCACCTTATTTATGAGCAGTAGCACTGTTCTTATAGTCATTTTCAAATTCCATTGTTCTGAATTGTCTTTTGCAATTGTCTTTTCACAAAACTTTTTCTGATAACTTGTTGTTATCAGAAAAGATGTTATCTTTTAATGTTAGCCAGCGTTCTAGGAATGTTCCCTGTTAGGTGTCATCGGCTGTGTAGAACGCCCCACGGTGAAACACACCACAGGAGTGACGATCTGATAACTCTGTATCCTGTCTGACACCTTCATCTCCAACACACTCTCAATCCAGGTGGATTTTTACACCACGTTGATGTTTAAAATGACAAGGCAGGACTCAAGTGACAGTTTGTGTGATTGGAACTCTCTCGTGGCTCAGTAGACTTCATCATAGCCGTGTCTGTTCTCTCTACATTCTGCAAAAGCACAGCTGGTGTTTAAGGTGTCCAGCCAAATCGTAAAAACAGTCCACTGTTGCTGAAACATTGGGGTTGTTCCCCTAAATTCTCAATCTTTGATGACTGTGTGAACCGGCTGATGTCCGGAGTAAATCCCATGTGTTCGGTCTCAGCAGTGGAGGGTTTGTTGTTTTGGCACACAGACAGACACAATTGCTTTTCATGAAAAGCTAAATGGAAATGGCCTGTTTTTGGGTAATTGGAAAATATGTGCTGAATGTAGTAACTGATTAACATCTGTTTATTTCAAAGTGTATTCGAGGTAACCGGGACTTACAGAGCAAGGAAACACAGGATGTCTGATGTTATGGAACAAATGTGGGAATTAATTGGACAATGTTTGAAATTATAGTCTGGTTTATTCTGAATGTAGAAATGTGTTTACCACCATCAGTTTGACAAAGAGATTCAACAAGATGATTAAGGGTGTCTCGTGTTTTGGACGGCTTTCAAATTCACAGCTGGACCATAGATCAGTTGTCTACCCTTGAGATGAAAGACACTGATAGGGCAGCACTGTTGGTCGTGTATTTTAAGGGGAAACATAATGGATTGAGATAAGACGGCACTGATAAGTGACTACTCCGGCAGATATACAGTCTTTACAGAGAAGAGAGCACTGCACACAGAGAGAACACGCATAACCTTGAGACAGGCTGGTTGAGCATGAGCAAAGAGAGAGAGATTTGAAAAAGCTCAAATATAAAAGAGTTGTTTGTTTTGATTTATTTAACCTTTACTGTCACTTCATAATTTCCAAACTTATAATGAGACGGTGTGTCTAAACTTCTGGCAGGTAGTGTATTGTACACCTGACATGTTTCTAATGTGAAGAAGTATGTTTGGCCCAGTTTGTCACTTGTAGCTGTGAAACTGATGGTTTTAATGTGCTTAAACCTGTCTCAGTCACAGAGCTGCTGCTGTTGGAGCAGGAGACAGTGAAGTGGATCGCCGCATTTTAATGTGTGTCTGACTGCAACATTATTTATTTATTTGTTTATTTTGAGATGAGAAACTGTAACAACTGTTTGTAACCAGTAGCTACAGAGGTAAAAACTGCTTAATCTGCTGATGTGGGTCATACAGTCTGTAATTTTATGGTGGATAATGTAATAAATGTGACCACATTAATAGTTAATAATTATAGATTTGAAAAAGAAGCTTAACAGTTGAGTTTAAAAAGATCATTTTATATAGACCTACACTTCTATAAAAGTTCTTTCACAATGCCATAGAAGAACCATTTTTGACTGGGTGGTTCCATAAAGAACCTTTAGCATCTGTAGAACGTTTGTTTCACAAAAGTTCCTTGTAGTGGGAAAAGGTTCTTTAGACTATATAAAGTAGAAAAGAAACAGCTGTTGAACCAAAAATGGTTCTTTCATGGCACTGCACTATTTTGTTAATAATGTGCAAGCAGATTGAATGTCTATGTGTGTGTGTTTGTGTGTGTGTGTGTGTGTGTGTGCGCATGCTTTGTGTTGGCACTGATCTTTAGGCTACAAGACTTTGGCAGGCTACAAACCATCTATTCCTGTTGACTGCAGTAAATGTTGTTGGTTTGGCATGTAAATTAACTCGGTAAAGATGTTTGATTTAGTTCCAGCATCCAACAAACGTCTTTGCTATTTTGAAGGCCAAGTAACCTTAGATCAAGATATGCCATCATGGATATCAGAGGTTTGGCCAACCGAAACCACACGGATCGTGGATGAGATGACAGGTGTAGCTGCTGGCTGTCTCAGCAGCTCGTCAGATATTTTATACGCAATCTGACCCTTCCAAAGTTGTCATGACCCTTGCGTTCCCTCTCAGCTGCCAGAGTGTGTTAACTTCTTTAGCTGCATGCCTGATGTCTCATGAGGGTCAATGTTCGAAATGTTGCCACTCCAGCAGGAAAACAAGAAGCTGTATGGTGACATCCGATGCTGAGAAAAATTCACAGTGAGGTTGGAAGCACTGAGAACACAGTGGAGAAAGATCGGTTTGTTTGTTCACACAGATTCATTTATATGTGCGTATATGGTGTTTGTGGATACTGTTGCTAATTAGCACAAGCACAAGGGAGTAAAAACATTACAGACCATTTGTTCTGTGTAGATTTTTGGATGTGTTTTATGTTCTGAAAATTGCCCATTAAAATTACCGCCACAAAACCAGGGGGCTGGTTGCTATGGTGTTACTATGGAGTTGCTAAGCAGTGTTTTTTTTGGAGTGTTGCTATGCAGTTGATAGGATGTTGCTCCTAGTGTTGCTCCAAGAGGTCATCATCTGTGATATTTTGCTATGTACAGTAGATATGAATCAGATCCTGTCAATCAGATTTATTCTCATTTAATAACAGATGAAAAAATGCAATAAACATACACTGCAGGAGCATCATAAGTCACATCCAGAGATAAAAGAGCTGCATTACTGTAAATAGATACAGTAACTTTAAATAACTTAAAAGTGCTGAGTGCTCGAAAAATAGATGCTAATAGAAAACAAGCAAAAAATGTATTCTGGTGATGTTCTGTTTGCTGGGTTTATGGATTAAGGGGAAAAATAATTTCCGCCTCCAGAATTTTCACAAAAAAACACCTAATACCAAATATAATTTGCATACAAGTCACTTTTTGGCTCCAAGAAAGTCACATGACTAAAGATGGTTTATCGCCAATTGTCATTTGTATCAGGTGCACGATTGTGAATGTTTTTTTATGTTGACGTCTTTATTTCTAACCCCACTTCCATCAGGCAGTAGAAGTTGGAGGAAGCCGATGTCTCTGCTTCAGATAATGAGTTTCTTTCAGCATTTCTTTCTCATTTAAAAACGGAGTCAGGGGTGCTCTGATAACACACTCCCTCTGAGTCATTAATGGTTTTACCCGTGAGCCACCGAGCTGACAATGAAACACTCGCTGTAAGAGCGAACAGAGAGAGGCTGAGACATCCGCTCGCAAGCCATCTGTTCCAGTTCAGCTTCAGCTCTGTTTCCTGTACAGAGGGGAACCTCTGTTGATTAGGAAAGATTGTCTTTCTAAAGGTGCAATCCGTAACTTTTGCCTCTTTACTGCCATCTCTGTTTGAAACATAAAATTGCAGGTTACTTTATTAATCTGTACAAATGTCAAATAAAGCCAAACTGACATTTCCAGCTCAAATTATAAATCATTAAAAATGTACCGTTGTGAATCAGGGTCGTTTATTTTTATTTTGTTCATTTTCAACCAAATACAGTTACGGACTGCAGCTTTAATAATTAGTTTTGTTTTTAAAGGCAAGCATCACCTTGCCATTGTAGTTTTCTTCAGAAATTCTAGATGACGTATCTATCCATAAAGCTGTTTTTATATTATCAAAATGGGATGAGTCTAACTAACAATAAAAATATGCGGACGTTATGTTGAATATAACCTTAATTATTGCCTTAATTTGTGTGTGTTACTGCTCAGTCTGGCTAATGAGATTCTTCTAGTATTTTCCTTCAGTAGGGTAAAGCAGATAAAACTTCCCTAGCCTGTATCTTTTTAAACATGCAGTAGATAAGGAAGGCTTGCCTGCAGACTGCACCCGTTGAAAACATTTTTTCTGCTCTTCTATTAAGACTCATAATGGTTTCACTCAGTCAGAGCGACCAGATCTCATTTGCTGCCCAGTTTACACTCGAACAGACAATCTCTGATATTCCCCACAGCTCTCAGTGCAGAACAGAAATCTCACATCTGAGTTCTGGACTGCAGCTGATGAGCTGATCAGAACTCTTCCTCATCTGTGTACAGTCAGTGGCTCAGATGAGGTTTAATCCAGAGTGAAAGTGAATAAGGTCACACAGAGTTTAAGACACCAGCAGTGTGCTTTTGCATGTTTTGGCATTTTAATCACATTTAAAAGCAAAAGCATATCTAGTTTAGAGCAGGATTTTTTATATTAAATTAAATAAATATTTCTCTTAAATCAAAAGAAAATCAAAATATCACTTTTAAAGCAGTATTTTTCAGGACTGTTGAGTTTATTTTTATTTAGTTGTTTATTGCATTTTGACATTATTAAAGCAGTTAAGCATGTCTGTTTAAAGATGTATTAGTTACCTGTGCAAAAATGTGAAAAATTCATCTGATGTAGCACATCTCCAAAAAACGATTTCTGGGAGATGAGTTATACTTTAAGTTACTTAGAGGTTAGAGTTCTTTATCTGACGTTAAAGACATTTGTATGTACCGTTGTTGTAATGTTTTCCTAATGTTTACAGGTTGAACTGTGTTTTGTTTCTCTTTAGGTACGACACCATCACTAATCAGTGGGAGATGGTGTGTCCTCTGCCTAAAGCCGTTCATTCTGCTGCAGCCACTGTGTGTGGAGGGAAGATCTATGTGTTTGGAGGAGTAAATGAAGCCAGCCGCTCCGCTGGAGTCCTGCAGTCATATGTGCCTCAAACCAACACCTGGAGCTTCATTGAGTCTCCCATGATCGGTACGAGTGCTGGAGCTAAAATACCTGCAAACTCACTGACTGCAATCTCTGCTCTCAGCTACTGTGTGTGAGAGAGTGAGTGTGTGTATGTGACAGAGAGAGAGAGAGTGATTATGCCTATGTAAAATTCCCCATAAACCACATACAAGAGTGTGTGCGTGTCAGTGTTTATAATATATTATTGTAACACATATTACTGACAATATATAATGCATTACAATGTGCATTAAAACATTTTCAAACTATGCATTTCAAATAATGCATGAAATTTACAGGGTTCAAGAATGCAATTTTCTTATCTTACTAGTGTCTTGTAATTTTTAGAGAAAAATAAATGTATAAACACAATGCTTGAACAAGCATTTTTGCATGTCTAAAGTTCTCGTCTGACAGTAAAGCTGAGAAATAACTTTATGGAGTTTCTTTACTATTTGACTTCATTAACATTTGGCCGTCTGACACGCTGCAGATACACTGAGGCTGTGGGTGGAGAAAAGCTCAGGGGGAAAAACTTTTCAACCTGTAACTCAGAGGCAAATGAAGCGCTGAGGGACATGGAGCAGGTGCAGCGCCATTAGCACAGAAACCAGTGCGGATTAAAAAAAGATGACATACTGGAGCTAAAACTGCCCTCAAATCAGCTGTAGCTGTCATTTTGAGAGAAAAATACATTTATTTTAGATCTCCACCACCTGACTGGTGCCTAGAGGTGAAGTATTTTTCACAAGGAATCTGTGACAGAAAGTAAACGCATGCAAAAAGCTATGAACACTCGTCATTAGTCCAATTAAAGATTGTGTTGTGATTGACCAATCAGAATCAAGTATTCCAGACAGTTTCCAGACACTCTTGTCTTTGCTTCTTTACTGGCTGTGTAACTACGCAGCTAACAGGGACCGTTGGCTATCCCAAAGCTATCAAAAAATGTTTTGGTAGTAATGTTAGTAGAACTTTTTATAAACTTATATTTATCATAGTTTATCATCAAGTTTTAGTGGAACACATAAACAAAATGTTTGAATGTTCTTATAACCAAGCAAGTTATAGTCTGAACATTCCTAAAATTTTCTAAATAACATTTTTGTTACTTAAAGGAAACGTTAGGGAAATGTTCCTACAGCCTAAAATTGTTAGCTGGGGTAATGAATCATTCACATGAAATTCATTTTTTGTCCTTCTTGCTCAGTTTTCTGACTCACACATTATTCTCATAAGAAATCTAGAAGATGGATCAGGGTCCATTGTGAGGTTTTTGGGGTTGTCATGTAGTTCTGTTTATTTAGTAATGTCTGTTCTTCAGCAGATGGTATTGTCTAGTTCATGTTGAATGTTTCATGACGTTTGCGGTTCATGAGAAGTTCTTAGGGATTGTTGTGTCTCTAAAGTAACAGTATCTGATTGGACAGTTAAAGTTCACCCAGCAATGAAAGTTTGGTTGTCTTTTCCCCACAGCTCATGTAATCACATATTCTTTTCCAGAGGCTTTAAGTAGACAAACAGAGACAGTCTGGGTTTGTGGGCGATTTAAAGTTGCAATCCATAACTTTTTGGGTTAAAAATGGGCAAAAATCAATTATTGAGCAAATACGTGACAGATCAGTGTTCAAAATGGTCTCTTGGCAGAGAAGATTACTCTCTACATTTATTGTAGGTAAAAACTTGTACCTTCTGTCTGACATGTCTGTCTGACATGTTAATATGACACGAGGGCGAGTAAACGATGACAAAATTTTCATTTTTGGGGTGAACTACTATAAATAACATGGGTAACAAGCTGGCAAATTGAAGGTAATGTGCAGTCTACATTTGCATAATGCGCTGTGCTCTGCTGCTAATGGAGATGCTAGCCATTAAAGCTAATGTGATGTTGAGACTTTGGTTTCAAAAGCACAGATTTGCTTAAAGCTAGTTCACCTTAAAAGTACAAATTATTGCCACGTATGACCCTCATGTTTTTCCTCGTAACCTGCATGACTTTTCTTTTGTGGAACTTAAAAGAAGGTAGAACAGAAGTCAGTGGGTGCCACTGTTACCAATGTACTTCAAAACATCATCTTTAATGTTCCTCAGAGGCAAAGTCATACAGGTTTTCAATGACATGAGGGTGAGTAAATGATGGAAGAATTTTCAGTTTTGGATGAACTATCCTTTTAACCAACTAATGAATTATGATATTTTATGGGTATGACCAATGAAACATGTATGATGTGTTATTTAAGAGTCCTTTAAAAGAAAGGAACTGTAAAACCAGGAGTATGGTTTCATTTTGCACCCGTGAGAGGTAGATACAGTATGAATAACCCTGATATTCACCTCAGATCGCTCTCTTGCACACAATTTAAAACACATTTGAGTCCTGTGGGGTGGAGTAGCTACAGTCGGGGGTTTAGATGAATTGTTGTTTCGATGAGCGCTTATAGCAGGTGACTCAAAGTTCGCAGACCGTGGCTGACATCACATCTTCAAAGGGCAGCTGTGTGTGAGAAGAAACCTGATCTTGTGATTATTGTGGAGCGCTTGAGCGATCTGGAAAGGTCACAGGAGATCTGGAGTGGTGGAGGTATCTGTGAGCAAGTGAAAGAGTAATGAACTCTTGAGGGCTTTGGCTGAAGAAGAACTTTACATCATCTCGTCTGACTTCGCTCAGGCGCTTATTGATTTTCATGTTGCTATGGGCCGTGAGGCACTTTATTGATTTCGATGTCACTGTGGACATTGTGGCACAGGGTTCTTGTGGTTATTGCGTCTCCTGCAGCATTTGTTTGTGTAAGAACTGACGAAGACTCAGATTCATAAGCATGGCAGCCTTCATTGTCTTTTTATTTGACTTCCTGTGCAATCGATAAAACCATGGAAACAGTGAACAATAATAAAGTATTTAAAACAGCCTGATGTAGCATTATGAAAAGACACAGAAAAAAATTTGTAGCACACGGCTGCATAACATTTTTAATGTTATTGTTACTTAATGGAAATGTTAGGGAAACGTTCACCCAAAATGAAAATTCTGCCATTATTTACCCACCCTCATATCATTTCAAACACTCTGACTTTATTTGCTACTGAGAAACAAAAAAATAAATTTTTTAAAGTATGTTAATAACCAAACAAGAGTGGCACCCATTGATTCCATTGTATGGACACAAAACCACTGAGACATTTCTCAAATTATCTTCTTTTGTGTTTCACAAAGAAAAAAGTCAAACAGGTTTGGAATGACATGAGGGTGAGTAAATGATGGAAAAATGTTTATTTTTGGGTGAACTGTCCCTTTGAGATGTGATTTTTCACTCGTCACTAAAGGTTTTGACAGGCCCTGTTGAGGGCCGAAGTTAGTGATCTGGCTAATGTTCTGTTTGCAATTGTACTCTGTCCATCTTATCTCCAATGACAACACAAACCCCCCTGCTGGCACACTTACGTCTGACAGACCGGAGAGTTGTGGGATGCTCTTGTGCTGCATTGTGTTGTGTGTTTAATGTGCAAATAAACTCACTGTGGAGCGGAGCTGCCCATAGACAGGAAACATACGGGCCTGTTCGTGTTGTAGCCGCATTTCTGCACATGTGAAACTTTGTTTAACATAAAAGAACAGCAGCTGTTTGTGTTGGTCGAAACAAAATGTTCATGCGTGGTAGATGTTTCTTCAAGAAGCCCATTTACTAGTTGTGCCACCCCACTGAGGGTGTCAGATTGACACTTCAGTGCCCAGCAGGTGGTGAACACACACTCACACACATACTCATATGCTCTCATGCACACACACACACATGCACACACACCGTCGGTCACATTCTCACACACTCACATGCTCTCATACACACACTCATACACACACACATGCACACACACTGTCTCTCACATTCTCATACACTGTTTATACATATAGCATTTTTACAAACAAGAACGTTCCCAAAAGTGGGTTTTGCTCAGATTCATCAGGTTTTGCTGACTTTTGGGTACAAATTTGTCCCCAGTAAACTCTTTCTTTCTTTGGATTTGGCAGTTAAAGTGACCTGAACGTTCTTGATCCGCAATGTAATCCTATTCATTTTTATTTCATTCTGTACTCTCCTCTGATAGACGCCCTCCTGTATTCTTAACCATTATTTGTTACCCTTCCCCACTTTCTGTTTTGTTTTTATATTATGTGTAATATCTGTTCTGCCCTGGAGGTTTCACTTCAGATCTGAAAGGCTCCAGATTTAATTAGCTCAGTGTTCTCGCTCTTCTCTTTAGTGGCTCGGGTTCAAGTCACAGCTGTCGGGCTGAATGCGAATTCAATTCAATTATTTGCCATGCTCATCAGTTATTTATGAGCTTTCAGCTGCTTGATTACTCAAATCAGAGACATTAACCGCATTCATGCCGACATATCGCGCTACGGTAATAACGATTTATGATTGGACGGTCAACAGACTGACCCCAGCTGCTGCTGGAACAGAAATTAATAAGTTCTTGTCTGCGCTGGTAATTAATAGAGCATAATAAACCCATTAGAAACACTGATTGTTTACATCTCTCCGTGAATGTGCTTTGTAATCTGGTTTAAAAGATCATTTAGAGGTGTGAGGCTTTTGTTTATAAAGGTAATTCATTCAGGTACCTCAAGGCTTTATCTAACAAAGAGCCTCTCACAAAAATATACCTGAGCCACATTTCACCCCCAAATCAACAAAAATAATGATATTTTTCTCAAATGAAGTCTGTATTAAATAACTTTGTTTTTTTGCATTGCAACACATTTTACCTTGACTTCTTATTGTCATATATCAGTGCAAAAAAGTAAAATGTGTGCAATGCAATCAAAAATTTAATGGTAAATATATGTAATATATAAATATGACTCTATTCATTTACATTTAACCTATAATCTCTCATTCACATCTACATTTTTGCATTTGGCTGATGTTTTAATTCAAAGTGATTTGCAGTGCGTTCAAGGAGTATATTTTATCTGTATGGGTTCTTTAGTGATCAAACCCACAACCGTTGTGCTGCCAGCGCAGTTTTATTGTGTTTGAAGGACATGTGTTGCTCAAATGTTGATGAATATGTTTTGTTGTGCAGAATCAGTAAATTTGTTACTGTAATACTGTAAAACCTGTGTTTCAGATAATAAATACGCCCCTGCCGTGACACTGAATGGATATATATTTATACTGGGAGGAGCTTATGCCAGAGCAACCACCATATATGACCCAGAGAAAGAAAACATCAAAGCCGGACCCAACATGAACCACTCCAGACAGTTCTGCAGGTAAGACCGGCGCGTTCACCGCCATTGACTAAACCGTCTGTTCAGCATGATACACGCTTTATACAGCCCTCAGGAAGCCAGTTAGTCTGTATGAAGAGAATGTTTTCTTCTGCGTATTTTAATAAAGCTGGATGGAGGTTTATTGCACAGAGCTGAGAAGTACTATGCTAAAGGTTTAGTCATTTACTGATACCTCAGACAGAGACGCATGTTGAGGTGAGCTAAGCTATCATTTGAATAGAACAGATGAACTGTACATTTAAAAAGTGAGCCGAAAATTTCTAGAGGCTTGTGCCTGTGAGCCACCACTGTAGCAACCATATAGTGACATAAAGCAAACAGCCCCTCAGAAACCTTAGCAACTGCCTAGCAACACCCTGGCAACCACCCACAACACTATAGCGTTATGTAGCATATCATTAAGTGTTGTGTTTATGAAGAACACCACATGCTTTTATTTCCAGCTGTTGAAAGACTTTTGTGTTGTTAGCTTTAAGTGCTTTGACAGTGTGATTATGGAGCATAACATTATTTTTATTATTGTATTTTTCTTCGTTTAATTGTCATCATATAGTACCTTATTCATGTAAATTAGCTAAATGCTTACAGTTATCCTAAATTTACAATTTCTGATCCATCACTGCTTTTATAAGAGCGTTAATGAACACAATCATCAACAACCATCATCCAGTAAATGTACAGTAGAGAGCTGGAGCAGAAAAAAGCTCATTGATGAAGTGATATGTTCCAGTCTGGTGTACCCCAGGGTTTTGCTTTGGGACCACTTTACTTTCACTGCTGATTACTGATTCACAGTGGAGACAGTAATGAGCTGAACAGGAGTGAAGTTCAGAACAATCGCTGTTGTATCACGGCCCCTAAAACTTTCCAGCACATTTAGATTTAAGATACAAATATGTTTTCCAGAGAATACATTCAGTTACACTCCCACAAGTTTCTGCATTAGCATTTTGGAAACCTGTCATGGGTTTGAAATGAATATGGAAAACGATTAGAAGGAAGATGATTTGTTTCATTCATCAGCAAGACAAGAAAATGGGAGCTTATTTCTCATCATTAAGCGTATATGCAGAGATTTGTTCTTTGGATGGAAATTTTGACAGTTTCATAGTCTTGGTACTGAATTTGGGTCTTTATGTGTCTATATTTATCCTTTAAAAACTGAATTTAAGGCTCAAAGTCTTGGATTACCACCAACACTGTCAGGAGATAAAGACAATTTTTTTGTAATGTTTTTGACCAGCTAAAACTAAAACTTAAACGGAAATTTTGATGCTTTATATTATTTTGCATTTTTCAGTTTGTCTTTGCAGTCACATTCAATTAAAGAACCACAACTCATGAAAACCTCTTTGGTTTGTATACTGGTAGCGGCGCAGTTTCAGGAAACATGTTTCATCTGCGGATGTTTATCTAAATGTCATTTAGCTTTGAGATTTGTTTTTTTATTTGAGCCTGTTCTCAGTTTCTAACCCTACACAGTTGCTCTCTCATCTTCTACAGCGCGGTGGTCCTGGATGGGAAGATTTATGCCACTGGTGGTATTGTGAGCAGCGAGGGTCCAGCACTCGGGACCATGGAGGCCTTCGACCCCTGTGCCAACGTGTGGACGCTGCAGCAGAACATGCCCTGCCCGTTGTTTAGACACGGCTGTGTGGTGATTAAGAAGTACATTCAGAGCGGGTGACACTGAAACTACAGCGCACTGGACGCTCACAGTCTGTCTTCTCTCAAACACACTCAGAATGTAGAAGCTACAAACAGGCCTTCCTGTCTCATACAGTACATCACCCGATGGATCTACAGCCTTAACGCTTTGTGGGAAGCTTTTTCCTTAAACACGACTTCTTTTATCTCTGTAGCATTTTCTGTGGTCATCGTGACCTCTTTTTTTAACATTTGCATCATTTTTCTTTCTCTTTAAATAACACTGTAAAAGGACACTGTCTGGTTTCAGTAATGTGCGTGACGATTCGTTCAGTCGTAACTGTTTCATCATCTTGGTATGGAAGCGGCCTCAGACCTCATTTCTGTTTTATAATGTAAAGACGAAAAGGGACAAACTGTTTCACTCGCACATGCACTAAAACCTCAGTTAACCCTTCGCTAAGCTCCGCCCCCTTCAATTACCTCTGCTCGTTCAGACCTGCTTCACAGATTGCCAGGCTTTGTGCACAGGGTAATTTTAGTCAGATTTGCCTAGTAAGTGGTAAAAAATGAATGAATATATTTCTTTATTCATATAAAATCCATTTACATTTTGCCTGATTCAAATGACCAACATTATTTAGCTTGGGGGAAATGTAGGTGACGTTATATATTTGGGAATAAATGCTGGTAGACTTGAAGAGTTTATTTAAATTAGAAAGAAAAATTAAACATCCTCTCTGGGAAGCTTGTGCCACTATCATATGTTCCTCTGGTAACAGATACGTTTTAAGGCGGGGCTTCGTGAAGGGTCAGTTCTAACTTGTGTACACGCTCAAGTTTCTATCTTTTGGTATCATCATATGATCCATATAAATTAGATACAGGAAAAGAGTTTATTTATGGAAGACATGTAAGGACCTTCATTTGCCAGGAGTTGTTGGTGTTCGAACAATAACAGGAAACAGTTCTCTGCTTTTTCTGACGTCCACAGAAAACTTTCACTTGGCAGATGAAGTTGTTCTGGAGTTTCTTGGAATGAACTGATATGAAAATTGTGACTTGTGTTTTACACTTTCATACACGCAGTCAAAGCACAAAGTGTCAGAGTTTTGGAGAGAAACTACCTTTATTTGCTCTCCATTGCCAAACGTGGAAGACAGCACGGCACACTGTCCAACAGAGACGCCATCTCTGTTCAGTACAGTAACAAAAGTTTATTTTAGGAACTGTACGTGTTGACAGGCTGTTTCTAGACAAATGTATAGTATGTTGATGAAATGTATGTACAAAACAGTAAATGTTATTGTTTAAATTGATGGTTAATCATTAATTGGAACAATAATACATATGCAAAATACATTGTACATTCATAATAAAAACATTGTTTGTCTTTTTTTATGCCCAGCTAACAAATTTAGGTTGTAAAAATGTTTTCCTAACATTTCAATTCAATTACTAAAATGTTAAAAACGTCCTGTTTTATAGATGTATTCACATTATTGCTTGATTATAGAAACCTTATTCAAACATTTTTAATTCTGTAACGTTTCTAAAACACTCCACCAATTATTTAAGAATAACATTTTTGATGTATATCATTATCAAAATATTCTGCTAATGTTACTGCATGAACTTTACGATAACCTTGAGAGACATTTAGAGAACATTAGCCAACATGCTGAGAACGTTTCCTGTTAGCTGGGAAGCAACCTTCCACAATACTCTCGTATGATGCTGATATTTCTTTTTAATTTTTGCACAGGTGAGCAACACTAAACTTTTTCCGGAGAGAATGTATAAACGCAACATTCAGCATCAGGGTTTCATATTTTTGCTTCAGTATGTTGGATGAACTTTCACTGGTGCATGACATGCCTAACAGCACGTTAGAGGAAATGCAAGTTTCTCATCTGCGTGATAACATTATGAGTTTTGATTATTATGATAATGTCAGTTCAGCTTATCATCATCACAGATGTATTATCTTGGCTTATGCCCTTAGGCGTCACGCTGCATGAATAAAATGCGCCGGTGGCTTTGTGCCGTCTTCTCTGAACGCTCCCTCCCAATGTTTACTGATGTGGAACGCTTCATTTCCTGTGTGCTGTTGTAGCAGCTTCGCTCTCTTCCTGAGCAGACTGCTGTTGGCATTAAAAAGCCGAACCATGTGACTGAAATCTGGCAGCGTGTAAAACTCCTGCACCTGTCTACCTCCATCCCTCACCATGAGCCAGTGGGCTCCTCCTTCAGATAATATATAACCAGACCATCCATCAAACTCAGTTAGCCAGCCCCTCCTGGCATTTAAATAAACTAGGCCACCATCCCTGTCTCTCATATCCTGTGGGTATGTTCATTGTGCTCCGTTCAGGCCGGGTTTGTGTGGGTCTTTGTTTGGGAAGCGTGTTATTGTGTTCTGATGTGGACCGATGCCACAGTGTTCACATTAAAACTGATTATGTTTAACAGATGATGTCAGATTTAAAGCTGTACAGTCCAAAATATTTGTCTTACCTACCCTTGGTGTTGATTTAATTTATTTAATTTAACACAATTGTGCAAAAGACTTTATCTTCCATTTCAACTGAAACCAAACATTGAAAACGCACAATAACTCAATAAACACCAACAGATCAATAACTCACCAAAACCAGCATTTACTCATAGAGTGTGAAATTCATTCTGAACTCTGTGTGCAGCAGAATGTCAGGATGTGATAACCCACCCACCACAACTCACAGCTTATGGCTGTAGTTTTCATTTTCACCCTCAGATGCGGATACATTGAAGACAAACTCAATCTTTGAAGGCGATGTTCGCTGCACTATTGACCCCAGAGTGACTGCTAATGCTGCGATTTGATTGGCTGAGTAAACTGCATCTAAACAGCAGTGAGTTGAGGGCACTTTGCCTTCTTCATTGAGCAGTTGTGATTAAAGCGGAGGAGGTCCAGCCGCCTGTAAATTACACCTCACCGCCTCTCGTTCTCAATGGATCTTGAGTAGTGGCTATTTGGCGCAAACAATTTCGTTCTTAAAAATGATGTTTTACTGTGTGTATTTTCATCAGAGACGCATCCATTCATTAGCTTTCCATTAGCGGTAAATGCCAAGGGAAATAAGAGCGCTCCTGTTTCCCATGTCACTGGATCTGGGCTAAACACGAGCGCTCTTGAAAAATGGATTCGATGACCTTCAGTTAGAAAGCAGTGCTGTTGGAGTGTAATGGAATTGTGATGAAAAGTGATGGATAGACTCTCCTGTTACCTTCTGTTTGTCTCTCTTCATTGCTGTATTTATTTATTTTTATATCTGTTTGTGGAGCAGCTGATGTCATGTATCTCGTCCAGGGAATTTTGAATCAATGCGTTGTGTTTCCGTGATGTTGCTGCACTCTGTTGAGGATTCATTAACACCAGCGTTTGTTTTCATCAGGAGACTTTCTGACTGTGGATGAAGGCCACAAAGGACCTGGTTGGAACTTTCCAGCAAAATACCTTTACAATTTTAACATTCTCCATCTAGGTGATTTTTATTACCTATTAAATTCTATATATCTGTTTGGCTATAAAATTCTTACATATATGTTAGTCTTCCCAGCTAACAATTTTAGATTGTAAGGTTGTAAAACATTCCACTAACAACTTATGATATATATCACTAAAAACGTTCAACTAATGTTACTGCAAGAATGTTCTTTGAGATCTTTGAGAGAGAGAGCTGTTAGCTGGGTAGTGGAGTCTCTCTGTGGCTTGGAACTGATTTTCTCGTAACTGCAGATGGTGACGGGATTCAGAGGAATTCCTCTGAGGGTCGTTTGTATTGATGTATTCTGACTGCTAGTCCCTCTCCCAGTGTCATTTTGTTTGTTGGTGTCGGCCCCTTGAATTTTAAGTGCAATAAGTAACTCACTCTTGTCAACAGACCTGTTTATTGGCTTCAGAATTATTCATAAAGTGCCACTCTAGTCACAGACGATGTCTCCCGGCTGCGGGTCGTTTGGTCAATCTGAAGGATCCGTGTCACATTATGTATTCTAAAACTGTTAAAATGCCATCACTCTATATCTCCTGTTAGACTCCAGGAAAGGCAGAGAGAGCAACACGACAACTGAACGAAAATAGATGGAGCCATAAAGCAGTTTTTGAGAAGAAGAATCAATTAATATTGATATGAGGGGTATTAAGTCTCTCACTGAGGGCAAATCTGTACCCAATCAACAATTTTAGGTTGTAAGAATGTTTCTCTAATGCCTCCATTAAGTAATAATATGATCAAAAATGTTTTAATGAAAGTTTTAGAAAAGCTAAATGTTCCGTTTTTTTTAGACGTTGTTGAAGTTGTATTAATGTTACTGTTTGGTTCTCAAAACAATTTTCGAATGTTATTGCAAGAACCTCTTTTGAGATGTTCCTAGAACATTCAAAATAACATTTTTAACATTTTTGTTAATAGAAATGTTAGGGAAACGCTCTTACAAGCAAAAATTGTTAGCTGGGTTATTTCTGGAGTGTTGAGAAATAGTTCTGTTTAGATGCTTGCAGGATGTTCTCGCTCTCAGTGAAGAAAACTCAGCGAGCATTTGAAGGCGTGTTTGTGAACTTCGGCTCATTGCTTCTGTTTGGCACACACTGCTGATTGAGGCACTTCTCTTGCAGTTGGTTTGCTCAGCTGTAAAGACCCCACGCTGAACTGAGGAACCCAGCGAAGCCCTCGGCCGCGTATGAAGGCTCACAATGAAGGCCGGGATGTCATACAGTAACAATAACAGCTGCCTGTTTCCTGCGCAGCTAACAAGCCCCTCTACACCCTCTCAATCTTTCTGCTTTTGTTGCTAGATCCTCACCGCTTTTCCCAGCAGACACGTTTCCGTCTCTTTCTCTCTGTATCTTCAGGAGACATCAGCGATATACTCTTTTTCATTTTTGTCAGATCTTTTTGAAGCTCAAAACAGGAAATTTGTTTTGCAAATGGGGGTCGCATTAAAGAGGAAAACAGGGCAAGCGGCTTTGATCCTGCCTGAGGCGAATAGCCAATGTTAACTGCAGAAAAGCCAGCCCTCCACATACAGAGCGATGTTAGATGTTAGTGTCACATCAGGGCTGAATCTGTTTTTTTGGAGGGCACATTTCTGTCTGATGTATATAATGAATAGAATGGGCTTTTCTGATCATCAAAAAAGATGTAACAATTTTAGGTTGTAAGAATGTTTCCCTAACATTTCCATTAAGTAAGAATAATGTTTAACATGTTATTTTGTATGTTGTAGTAACGTTCAAAACGTCCAGTTGTTAGGTGTTGTATTAAAGTTATTGCTTAGTTACAGGAACATTGTAAAGAATACTTTAACATTTTTAAAACTTTCCACTAGCAACTTAAGAATAACATTTTTAATACATATGGCATATAACCTTATACAACTTTTTGAGACAATGTTAGCCAACATTATGTGAGAGTTTTCTTTTAGCTGGGCAGCCAACTCTAAAATGTATTAATGGATTTTTCTTCACGGTTTGTAAAGCAATTGAGCAGTTTTTGTGCTGGGCCGTTGTGATGATTATTACAGCACTGTTTCAGACTGAACTGTCTTCATTCACATTCATATAAACTTCATGACTTTTGGGACTTTTAAGCCAGTAGTAATTAAAATACAACTGACGAAAAGGAAACTCCAGAGGGGAACATTTATCAAACAGCTTTGATAATGGAACAAATCTCTTTTATTTTTATCTTATTTCCCACTTATGGGAATCAGCAGCTCAGGAAGTGTTTGGCGGAGAAACTTTCACACATCCTCAAGCTGTTTGAAAGAGAGGGTAAGAGAAAGGCAAAAGAAAAGAGAGGAAAATAAGATCGGTAGAAGATATGAGACCTTTGTGCTGTGTTGGGAAACAGAGGAAAGGCAATAAAAAGGCTGGCTGAGGGAGAGAGGGAGTTTCTGGACAGAGACAGGATAAAATGAAGAGTAAGGAATTATCTCTCTGAACGGCTGCTGTGTGGATGGATAACACAGTTACAGAGGAAAGAGAGAGAGAGCGTGTGTGGGTGGATAAATGGAAAGTGAAGTTTAAAATGAAGGTGGCAAAATCTGAAGCTGATGTAATTAGAGATATTGGATTCCACATACGGTAAACAAAAACAGCTGCTTTAAGAGAAACAGGCTGATAACGGAGAAGTGGTTTAGATTTGTCCCACAACACGAAGCTTTCGATTAGTGGAATAAAGTCTGAGACACGTTCTGACCATAGATCGTAAACAATAAAGTAGAATGCTAATGTTTAGTGCAGTGTATACTGTGTAGTGTGCAGTTTACTGCTGTTCTATTCTAATAATAGTCAACCAGACTGCTGGTCTTTAGTTCCTGTGTACACACACCACTGCTGCCCATTCAGCATTTGAGCCAGAAATTCTGTGGGATCTGCCTGAGATGAACTTATTTAAAGCTACAATCTGTAACTTTTGCCTCTCTACCACCATCCCTGTTTGAAACATTGCAGGTTTCCCGATGACTCAAATTATTAATCATTATTATAAACTTACCTTTGAGAATCAACGTAAGGTAGGAGATTGTGTTGAACCATAATCTGTCATGAACTTCCTTATTAACAGATTGTTCTTCCTTTTTAACCAAATACAGTTTTGCATCACATCAGATGAAGACATTTGAGACATTGTGGCCGAACTCACAGCTAACTTGATGATTATTTGTGTTTGCAGGTGTGTGCTGCACCATACAGACACAGAAATGTGAATGTCCTTCAGGTCATAATTACAGACATCAGAGGAGCACATCCTCTCTTCAGAAGCACATCAACAGTCGGCAAACATTAGACCTGCTGATCTTCAGTCTAAATGGATATTGATGCTGAACTGATGCATTCACTCACCTATTTGAGTACCACAATAAGAACAAATAGCAACAGTGGCTGGAAACTAGATCTAATGGGATCATGGTTGACAATATTCTGTTTTCCTTTTAATTTTGGGGGTAAAACATCGATTCATCCACAACATGGTTGAAAATGGTGTTATAAATCAGCACAAAACATCACAACTTGAATTCACACTTCAAAACTGATGTGAATCCATCTGGTTTCCAAACACTTTATCCATAAATCACTGGTAAGAGACTGTAAGTGTGAGATTTAAAAGATTGTTTTGGGTTATGTAATGTTTTATTTCCGAATGTTGGCTAATGTTCTCTAAAAGTTCTCTCAAGGTTATCAAAAATCATTCTTGCAGTAATGTCATTGATCAATGCTCTAAAAATGTTAGCATAGTGGAATGTTTTAAAAACATTACAGAATTTAAAAAATATTTGGATAACATTCAAATAACCAAATAATGTTAAAACAATGTCTAAAAACTGGATGTTTTGAACATTCCTACAACATTCAAAATAACATTTTCATTATTTATAGGAAATGCTAGGGAAATGTTTGTACAACCTTAAATCAATAGCTGGGTAAATGTTGCAAAAATATGCATTTGGCACAGAAACGGTTATCATTATACTACTCTTTAGTCTCTTCAAATGTCTGTAATTTGGTGTGTTGTGTCCAGTCTTGATCGTCGTGTCCAATCATCAGTCACTGCATATCAGATCAATACGGTTCGATCTGGCTGATCGATTTCCCTCTTCAACTAGCTTCATACATCCAGGTTTCTAACGTAGAGGAAGTTTGTAGGTGACACAATCGATGTTCACCGTCTGAGATGATGTCATGGTTCAATAGATCACAGAGAGTGCGTGTTTATCTTTTGTCTGGAGTTTGTGTCCAGTCCTCATGAAAAACTGCAGCACCTAAACCTCCATGTGTTCAGACTTATTCAAATGACACGCAGATTGTTGACTGACATGCAAGTTAAATTTGTGTGTCGCTGACTGTGATTGTTATTTCTGTCCTGCCTGAAGGGAACAGTCTCGAGATAATATTATATGGATCAAATGACCTGCTGTTCCTGCCCTCTCAGAAATCTAATCCTGTCTAGAGAAAAATCTATATTTCTGAGTATAATAATGTGTTTTCGCATTCCTCTTATACATCTTCCTGTTTAACCTTCATATTTCATAACTGGGTTATTCTGTGCAAATCTTCTGACTGCCTCTTTATTATGGTGCAGCTTTATGATATTAGATGCTCACAAAGTGAATGCACACAAAGCTGTTAAAAAATAATGCACCTTTCTGCCTCCAGCTGTGAGTGTTTGCGCTGGTCTCACATTTGCACATCCTGCACTAATGGACAGTTAATATCTTGATGTTAATTTTATGGATTTTTGATATTCTTAAATTGATGTTTACCTATAGTTTTAGTAATATTCCTCAGTTTGCACAGCTTCTTACTAAAGAATCTTTTTATTATTCTTATTGTTTTTGCTCTCTGTTAAGCTCCAGTACATCTAGTGAAATTCTAGTTGATTGTTTATGCACATTGACATCCTTGTAAACTGGAACTCAAAGTTTATTAGTTTGTCTTGTTGAAGAGTGCTCAGTCGGTGGTCTGCTGTGTCTACAGCTGCTGAAAACACAACAGTCAGAACGACTGTTAAAATACACTTGTGTTTAGACAGCATGAAAGTAAAAAAAAAGTGAGCGAGAACGAGCAGTAATGCTGACAGCTGGAGATTTTTTTCTCCCTCTGGTAAGTCTTTCAGTAGCAGCTCTGCTTTAACTGGCTCAGGTCAGTCTGTTTCCTTAAAGATTTCTGTCTGCTTGAAAAACAGCCTGTAGAAAAATATTTGAATGACTCCCACTTATTTTCCTGCAGCCCTTTTTGTTGCAGGAAGAGAGAAAGAGATTTGCTGGCCGTTTAAACTGTCCATTTTCTCAGAACTCGAGTGATTCCTGACAGTGACGACAGAAAGGAATGTGTTGTGCCAATCAAAGCAGATTCATATGATTCAAAACCCAAAGGTTATGAAAATAAAAAACACAATCTCAACATTTGTTTTAATAGCAGCTATCTTGTGTCTTAAAGGGTCACATTTGTATAGTTTTGCCATAGTTTTCTCCGTTCTGTTTTGTGAAAAGTAATTAAAGTAGAGTGTAAAACAATTCTAGGTTTTAATTTATGGTTGGGTAAAATATGGACAAACCCAACCACTAGGTTGAATTACCTATAATGTTTTACAGGTTAATCCAATATTGGCTGAAACATCCCAGCGAGTAGAAACATAAAATTGCAGTGAAGTGATATAAATTTCTGTTATGATCATTATCAAACATAAACTGCTCCATTAAATGTCCTCATTAATTAAAATACACTAAAGCTCTTAGTTATATCTGCAGCCATCAAAACTCACTCGACAAGCAATGTAGTGATCTTAAACCAAACACAGTATTTTAACCCGTTTTTCATGCATTTGAGTGGATCTGACATTGCTTAAAAATGAGCAAACGATACATCAGCATATGTGACACTGTTACATCAGTATGAGGACAGTTTCTTCACATAATTGTATATTAAACATCAAATATGATCTGATCTGGCTGTGAATGTTGGGTTGCTTCTGTTCTAAAAAGCTCAAATAGTAGAGTGTGGTGCTATCAATACCATAGTCATGGGTTTGAATCCAAGGGAAGCATATGAAATGAGAAATCACCTCAGCTGCCGTTTTAAGTTGTATGAGCATTTCCCTAATGTTTCCATTAAGTAACAAAATGTTTTAAATGTATAGTTTTTTATGTGCTACAAAAACATTATTTAAATTTTTTTAATTCGGTAATGTTTTTAAAATGTTTCACTAACAACTGAAGAATAACATTTTTGATGTATATGATATATAACGTTAAAAACGTTCTGCTAAAGTTCCTGCAAGAACGTTTTTTGATAAGTTTAAGAGAACTTTTAGAGAATGTTAGCTAACGTTTTGAGAACGTCCCTGTTGGGACACCAGCTTTAAATGTAATAGTGTTACTTTTACAAACACTGTTTCAAACCATTTTTATTGTGTCCATCAGATCCAGAAAAGTGCATTTCAAGGCTGCAGCATCTTCAGTGTTCAGACAATAAATTAATGACAAGACAATCAGTGGATGAGGTTTCTGTCTGACTGCAGGTCATCAGAGCATGACCACTGCTGGAATCAAACCCTCCAGAGATCAACTCTCCTGAACTTTAACACCAACCCGACACGATCAGACTCAAGGTCAGATGAGATGTTCTGTTCTTGAAAATCACTCAAATCAAAAGTTTTCAAATTACAAGTTTCTGAAAATATCTGATAGATTTCTGGCTGATGGTGTTTGTAAAACTTTCAACAATACAATGTGTTTTTAAAATGTGAAGAAATGTGGACCTAAGACACCTGATTCTGATCCAGTCTTTCTGTTTTTGTGTGCAAAATGGATCAGTCCACAAAGGTTAGCATGACATCTGAAGAACATGTTTAATTTTTGTTCATGTCACCATGAAATCAAACTATACTGTTCAATTTTTTTATGGAATATTACAATGTTTATTATAAATATTTATTTATATATATCCATGCAGATAATTTGTATAAAATTGATGTGCCCTTGTATTCTTTAATCAAAATCTAAACATGTACTTTCCCTTTGAAACTGCAAACCTTCTCTGATGACGTCGGTCTGACGGCTTGGGCAGAGCCAGAGCTGATAACAACTCCCCTCCATCGATGAGTCCTACTTTCCTGAGTCAGTGGAAACAAGCCACGGTCTCCATTTTCCATTTCAATTTTCGAATTATGTAACATTGAAGCCGGTTGCAGCTTCAGGTTCCTGCAGACTTTAATGAGTGTTTTAGAGCTTCAGAAGCAGGTGAAATACTAGCTGTGCATTTACTGTTTGATGCTGCGAGGCATCACTTGTTTACATTTTTTTTCCTACAGCATCAAGCGGAAGTGTCATACAGAATCACGAGGCATATGAAACCCCACACACTCCCTGATCTCCAGAACTCTCATCTGAGCGTCTCTCAGCATGATTCATCCATCATTCCTGCAGTTCACAGAAGTCAGGCAACCGGCGGGAGGTCTGGTACACAGTATTTTAAACCTGGATTGTAAGAATCAATCAAAAACAAGGCGGTAAAAGAACAGTTTTCAGAACCGTCAGTCTTTGTTGCCTACAAGCTGATTGTTTACATTGGCTCTGATATCACGATCTTTTCTTAGTCCTGTTAAATTTGATCCATCTACATTCTGCTCACTGAGACATGTTGAGGGTGAGTTACTTCTGACCTTCATCACTGGCCCATGTGCTTAATTAATACATGGAACATTTGTCCTCATTTATCCCATGAGACAACAGAATGGACAGGAATCATTAGCATGACATCACAGTCGTTAACTTCTACAACAGCCGTCAGTCCTTGAACTCCAGAATACCCTCATTGTTGATGAAGTGTAGACACGCGAGCTAAAATCTGTTATCCTGGTTTAGCTGTAGCTACCATGAGTTCAGCTCCAGATATACTGAGACTTTTTAAAACTAAGTAGCAGCGTAATATATTTACATCACGGTCAGCTTAAGAACATTTCTGAAAAATTACATTTTAATTTCGGCGTGTTTTGGCTTGTGCAAATAACGGATCTGCAATATTACCGACTGATGTCATTGGAAATTTTAATAGCTTAATTCAGAGTTTTGTTGTTTTTGAAAATTTCTGGTCAAGTGTCTGCATGTTTTTTATCTCTCTGTTTAGACAGTCTAATCAAAATCTGGCATTTCCAGACTGGTTACCATAGTAATACATAAGCATCGGTACATAGTTAAAGAGATTTGGAGAGCAGCAGTGAGTCCCTGCTCATGTTTATTGTGACCATTTGATCCGACAGTTCAGACTGAAAAGCTTTAATAAATTTTTGATTATCAGCTCCCATATACATTAGTTTTGATCATGTTATAAAAATCTGAATTTAGTGTGTTTGCTGTTCAGAGTACAAACAGGTAAACCGAGCTGACGACAGATTTCATTTGCCACTATTTTTTGCTGCCTGTCTGAGGAAAACTTCACAGACTAACTTTCTTTCCATTTTTCTTCACCGCTTCCCTGCGTGAAAATACACAGAAAGTTTTTAATCAAAACCCGACAGGCTGTAACTGTAAGTTCCTGAACAGTTCAGAGTCTTAGAGCAGCGAGAGGCCACTTGTGGCCTTTTTTATAAATTACCCAGAACGAGTCAGTTCGACACCACAATCAACAGTCATCACCCTACACTGCTCAGCCCATCAGCCAGTGAGGAAATCCTGCAGCATGGCTGGTCTGTTCCTCTCCTACATAATATATTTGTGAGGTGGTGGACGGCGCGGGCGCATGCCATGCGAGCGCTCACTACGCCTGTGTAAAGTGAAAGAGGGAGATCGTCTGTGTCCAGCTGGGCTCCTTATGAACTGGGCCGTGCAGTCATAAATCAAGCCTGAGTGATGGCAGCAGATCTTCACAAATGGTACCACTCTCACTGGCCAATTCAGCTAGTTTAATTTTTATTTTATTTTAAGTTACGCTTAATTTTTATAATGTTCCACTAACTAATTAAGAATAAAGTTTTTGTATATGATACATAATTGAAAATTTTTACTAATATTACTGCAAGAACGTGTTTAATAACTTTGAGAGAACTTTTTGAGAATGTTAGCCGGTGTTCTGAGAATGTTCCCTGTTATGTGGTTTGATGGAAAGACCTGATCTAGATCTCTGAGTCTGATCTAGAGAGCAGAATATCAGCTGGACAAACTGTAAGGCTGAGCTCCTGTGACTTAGATTTGTCAGCAACCACCTGGCAACCATTCAAAACTCCTTAGCCACAGTCATGCACATTTTTCATTGGCTCTGATGTTGATCCTGTGGGTTCATGACCACAATATCCAGATTACTGACACTCCAGATGTCAGGTGAGCAGTTGCTCTTAGGGTTCACCAAACAAAACTCTCTGTGTTCATTTTTCATCCACCCTAGAAACTGATTGCATTGCAAGAAGTGCCCTTCATATATAATCAAAAGGCAGGCGGCCAGCTGAGATATGGAGCTGTGACTTGGAGATGGTGTGCCTACGTGAGGTACGGTGAACTGAACCATTTCAGCAGGAGATGCATGCTGTGTTTCTGCTAGAGAGCTAAACAACAAAGCAATTTTCCAACAAGACCATTGCTCAAAAGAGACATTTCAGGGAAGTCATTTTGCTGAGCTTGTAGCAAATAGCGACACTAGCATATTTTATGTCCATTTGTTGACCTGTTTTGAGTTTGTGTGGGGAGTCTGAAATCCCTCATGAGTAAAAGAGACATGAAGAGCCACCGGCACTTTCTTCTCAGTTGTCTGACACTGAAAACATACTGCACATGTGCGATGAATGCATGCATTTCTGTTGCATTTGTTTGATGTTCATTCTTAAGTTGTGTTCAAGTTTTCTTTAAATGTCTGGGCCATTAAACCAGATGTGTTGCTATTTAGGAACCCAGCTAACAAGGAACATTCTCAGAATGTAATGCAACAGAGCAACGGCAACTCTCCTGTATAAAAATGCAGCTTGTCGCATCTGAATGTTGCATTTAGTAATGTGGGGCTCACAGACTCAATCTTGTAAGTAATTCACAGATTCAGACCGAGTAAATGCAGTTGTCAGTCCAAGACCTGATGCTGCCAAATGCACATCACTCAGTACGGTAGGAATGCAGAAATATTAATGAACAGAAAAGATTTTTGTTTATTGTTCTTTCTCCACTCCACTTTCTGACTATTTTGACGGGGACGGACAGTAAATGTTCTGTCCTTTTATATGGAACTGGTATTGTTTTTGTTACTTTACTTTAATCATTTCAAAAAGTGCTAAATGTTAAAACTGAGCAAACAATTGTCTGACGATTGCTGGTTGGTGTGTGAAGGGGTCATTCGTGTGTACATTGGCTCAAAAGGGTGTCTTTGACTTTAATACCCCTGCTCCACGATTTGATGCTTTAAGGAGTGTGACAGGTTGTCTAGCTGTTGTACCATAGCACACTGAAAATGTTCTTAGATTGTATTTAGGAACATTTTCTTATAAAATTGTATTTTATACAGTATTTTAAACCAAATACAACAGTTTAAAAATAAACGTTTACATTCTCTAAAGAAATATGAACAGTGTTGCCCACGCCACAGTGCTGAAGTGTCATGGGTGGTTGCCAGGGTGTTGCTATGTGATTGCTGATGTCTTCTGACTGATTTGTAAACACTTACACTTATCACAAATCCCAGAATATGTAAATCAAGCTTTCATCATTGCAGTTCTTCTTAGAATTTCAGTCAGCTGTATTTTATATTCCAGAACATTAAATTAGAAACACTTTCTGTTCTGTCACACAAACCTCCATCACACTGCCAGCAGCTGTCCTTAAACATTAAGCTTGATTAAACTGCATGAGCCTATAGTTTATATTATTGTTTTCTGGACAAAAATCTCTTGCTGTTTCGTCATATAGCCCATTTTTATTGACTTCCTGTGCGTGCCCTCTCCCATTGAGATTTGTTTTAAATGTCACCTTGAAAAACCTGGTAATTATTCATGTCTGTTCTTTGAAAGTGCTGTTCCAGTTACTCTTTCTGTTGCGTTGGTTGTTGAAGATATTTTCTGTGGGCTGGAATTGTCCACATCGCCACAATTAATTGCTTCTTTGGACTGTTTATATACACAATGAGGAAAGGACAAGCAGCTATTGTTAGAATTGATGGAAAACAAAAGGTAAATGGGGTTTGTGTGACACGGTGTGAATTTTAATGTTGTTCTGCTTGAGCAGCCCTTGCACATACGCGAGCATATGTTTATTGCAAAACAAAGTCATCAACCAGAAAAACTAATGCATGAACGTGCTTGTGTGGAATAAAAATGCGTCAGATGCAGTGGCAACACATATGCACGAGCTAGATTTTACTATGTGGTTACTAAGGTGTTTTGGGTGGTTGCTACATTGTTGCTAGGCTGTTCTGATTGGTTGTTAGGGTGTTAATAAGGAGGAGTTTTTTGGCCAGGCAAAATAGTAAGTAAAATCACTTAATAATAAATAATATAATAGCACACCCTCTTCTTGACACATTTGTAAACACTAAACACTGCAGTTTGTTCAAATCCCCATCAATATACTGATAAATGGCCTGGCAAACATTACTAATAATGTAATACATGGTTTATTAAAGCTGCAATCTGTAACCTTTGCCTCTCTGACGCCATCTCTGTTTGAAACATAGAATTGCAGGTTACTTTATGTACTTTTCTTTTCATAGGTTGAAATAAAATGAAGCCAGACTGACATTTCCAGGGAAATCAGATCGACAGCTCAGACTATACATCATTATTATAAACTTACTGTTGTGAATCAGAGTAAGGAGACGGTTTTGAACATTGATCTGTCTTGTACTTGCTCAATAACTGATTTTGATCGTTGAAAACGTATTGCAGCTTTCACCGCAAATGCTCTTAATGGCGTATCTGTTTTTATTTAAAGGTATAAGGCGGCTGATGGTGGTCGTATGGTCAGTTCAATGTAAGTACATTAAGAAATACTATACCGTTAAATTTAATCAGATCCTGTGGGATGGGGGTTTGTGTGTCATTTCCTCCACATTAATAATTTACTAAATTTATAGTAGTGCAGAAAGAAACCTGCTAATCTACGGCTTGAAGCTGGAGAAGATTCATTTAATCTTTCCCATCATATACATTAGTGATATTACAGTGGACTAATGCGTATTGATCAAATGCAGCAGGGCTGTGTTGTTACTGCACGTTATTAAAGAAGCCTGTCAAATGAAAAGAATGCAACAGGAAAAGGAGACAAATCCATTTCTATTATGAGATCAGGCGGATAACAGAGAGAGAGGGCGGGATGGACTGAAACCGACCGTTTGTTCTGACAATTACAACTGCATTGATCCATTCAGCGTGTCTTTAAACGATCCCTCCCGCACCAGCAGGTCTGAGTAAATGACTGTTTCGTGTACTGCATGTATCTTTTAAGAGCTCCATTAGGTGCCGTCTTACAGCGCTGCGCTCTGGGTCTTTCTAAATGAGCTTCTACTCTGCTTTGATCCCCCATAATGCCACACAATCTCATGGGAGATGAAGGAATAAAAGCCAGGATTAAAGTATACCACAAGAGTCAGGTCACATCCCAATTCTACTCAAGATAGTAATCAAACAGACATTTTATTTACACACAAACTCTCCCGAGATCAGACAATGTCTTTCAGAACCAGACAAATCCAGTTCGGCCAAACATGTTTGGAAATTAGCATGATTTAGGTCTTACCTTTTTCTAGTTGTTACCGTTAAAGCTGCAATCTGTAACGTTGTTGGGTTACAAATAAACTAAATTCTGTTATTGAGCAAGTACATAACAGATTAGCATTCAGCACAATCTCTTTATCTTACCCCGATTCACAACAATAAGTTTAAAATATTAAATTATAATTTGAGCTGTCGGGTCTGATTTCATTTGACTTCAACATAGAGAATGAAAAGTATGTGAAGTAACCTGCAGTTTTGTGTTTTAAACAGAGATGGCGACAGAGAGGCAAAAGTTACGGATTGCAGCTTTAAGGTTTAACTGTACTGCAAATGTTTCTGATGTATGTTGAAGATCTGAGAGCTTTTCCTGCAGCTACTGAATGTCCAGCACAGTTGCCATGAGATTTAGTTTTCATTGAGATGTGAGTTTAAGTGTGACTTTGCCTCCCGTTACAGTGTGATGCATGTTTGAAAGCAATGATGCAATGAAATTAAGCCTTTGAAGCTAAAAACATGCATGCACTTATGCAGAACATGTCATAGGCTGCATCTAGTCAGTCACAATGTTAAAACTTCAGCTCTGATTCTGTTTATTTCTCGCTCAGTGTATTGATTTACAATTTATTCTACAGTATCAAAGCCACAATATTGACATCGGCTCTCTACATCGGCTCTCTACAGACAGATGTGTGCCACATCAACCCAGACAGGGAATGTTCTCAGAACGTTCTCTAAAAGTTTTCTCAAAGTTATCAGAAATGATCTTGCAGTAATGTTAGTAGAACTCTTTTATAACATTATATATCATAAATATAAAAAACTTTATTCTTAAGTTGTCAAAAATTTGTTAAAAAATTTACAGATTTAAAAATTTTTAGAATAACGATCTTATAACCAAGCAATATGTTAATACAACGTCTAGAAAAAATTGATGTTTTGAACGTTCTTAAAACTTTAAAAATAGCATTGTTGTGTTTTTGTAACTGGATGCAAATATTAGAGAAACGTTCTTACAACCTAGAATTGTTCACTGGGGAGGTACTCAGGAATGTCTGGTGGAGATGCAGCTGACAGCAGAAGACAGACGAGCTGCTCCGCTGCTGGCATTAGTTTGATAAGCGGTCGTCTGGTAGCTGCAGCCAGCAGAATAATTTATTGCATGTTCGCCTTCGTCCTCAGTCTGGGGCAGCTTTCACCAAATGCGCTGACAGATCAGTTCGGCAATGCATTACTCAAGAGCTTTATCTTATACCAGCAGCTCCTCTGGGCTAATGGTCATATTTTAAACTGTGCTGTCACATTTAAAGGTGTGAATGCACCAGAATGAACACGACTGCCTTCATGCTAAGTGTGTACACAGTAATGGCTTTTGATTCTAAAGTGCCCTTGATATGAAAATTCAGCTCCAGACCCGGTTAAAGCGTGCAGATGGTTTCAGTGTTGATAAGTTCATGTCATTGTCAGCTTGACTCAAGTAACCAGTTCAACTCCTGATGTATCTCATATTCTGCATGTGTGCTTTAAATAGCGTTTGTGGTTTAAATGACAGCTGTATTTTCACATCAGCTGCCAGACTCTGCTGCCGAGCAGATTTAACCTGCAGTTTCTTAGCTGAGTAGATCACATTATGATGATCTGATCTAAATGAAACCATGGTTTACATGTTTTGTAATATTTTAGTCATAATAGAGATTTTCATGAGATAGAGATGTCCATCTCTGAGCCTAATTTAGGAATTAAACAGGCTGTTTTGCTACTGTGCCTTTAATGTGCTGAGTTCTATATTAAATATTTACAGTGTAATGTAATATATACAGTGCTGTGTGTATGTATATTAGCATTACAGTACTTAGAATACTGTAAGCATGACATTTTTGTCTCGCAATGAAATTTCAGAAATAGTTTGCCCAAAAACAATTTTTTTTCTGTCATTTCCTCACTCTCATGTTATTTCAAACCTATATGCCTACATCTGTGGAACACAAAACAACATATTTTAAGAAATGTTTCAGTAGTTTTGTGTCCATACAATGGAACAAAATGTTGCTTGGTTACCAGCATACTTCAAAATATCTTCATTTGTGTTACTCAGAAGCAAGAAAAGTCACACAGATTTGAAATAACATGAGGGTGAGTAAATGATGAAGAATTTTCATTTTTGGGTGAGCTATCCTTTTAATGATCCAAACAATGTAAAAAACAAGCTTCATTTACATTATGCCAATCGTGATTCTTTGTTTAATTTTGGTTTCAGTTGAAATATGACCCAGACATGACAAGAGAATAACATATTTTGTGCATGTTGTGCTGCCCATACAGAACTAATAGAGAATGAGGCATCCTGGACCTACTGCTGAATTCTGTGCCAGTGAGGAGATTATGAATAAAATATCTCACAGTCAGTTGTGCTTGATCTGGTTTATTCTGGTAAACATAATAAATCCTTTCCCAGTCATTTTTGTTTATGCCATTTGAATGATTTCTCCATATATCTTTGATAGACCAGATATTCAAGAATACCTGAAAATCAAATTGCAAAAAGTACATTGAAACCACTTTTATATATTGTGATGGTGAATTGCGTGGTCTCCACTGAGCAAGACGGTTCATCATTGTCTCAGACGTTTCCTTAGTGACAGACACTAACCTTCTCTCAGCAAGATGCATTCAAAGTGCTGCCTCGTCCTTATTTAACTCCACACAGATCTAATAGCATGAGAGAGTCGAGCAGAGATGAGAATACTGAGAGGAAAATGATGCTGGACAGACGAACCCCCAAAAGACGGCTGTTATTTGTGAGATACACCTCTGGTCATTAATTTCATGGAGCTCGACACGTTGCTTACTATTAGAGATAGTAAGCATATCATATCACTCATATCACTATCAACATCAACAGACTCAGCTAACAGGGAACGTTCTCAGAACATGGAACATTCTGAAATGGAAACATTAAGTAAACATTCTTACAACCTAAGATTGTTTCCTGAGGAGAATCAAATCTCACTGCAGGATACCAGCTAGGGAACCAGGGAACGTTCTGAGAATGTTTGCGAACACTAATGTTTGTCAACAAGCGTAACAAAAAATCTGGAACAAATCTGCCTTTAGGAGCCCTTCAGAAATTTACAGTATAACGGAACTGAACATGAAATGTTGAGATGTAAACTAAATCGATTTGCACTTTTTCCAGATTTTTCGTCCACGACCAAATCTCCACCAGTAATGCAGGTCACTAGTCCGCCAGTATGAAGTTTGTGTATGTGTGCATTGTTGTGAGCAGGAGGGTGTTTACTTGGAAAAATTCCACAGAGAGCGACGCTGCCAAGCTTCCTGTGTGAGAAAGTGACGGGAAAATACACGCCAGGGTGCTAATCAACTCAAGCAGACAGCGTGCTGCCGCTTGCCGCCCACAGAGTTTGGCAGAGGAAACTGATGGGCAGAAAAATGTTTTCTCTGCTCGGCCGGTAACTTCACCTGCAGTGTTGGGGAAGCAGAGAGGTCGCAGACGGAGCAGCAGGGGCAGTTCAGCAGCTCGTCACTGGAATGATTGCTCTCCAGAGGGGAGTGTTTTGACTGCAGCTCCACTCGTCTCTGCTGTCGAGGTGTAAATGACCATTGCTTGCTGAGTTCAGTGTCCTCTTGTGACAAAACAGAGAGACTCTCATTCTGACTGGCTCTTGGGTGATATCCCAACCTTATTTATTTTCTGTTGGCAGGACGTCTTGTCCACATTGTGGCTCATGCTTGCCAAGAAGTGTCCACTTAAACGAAAGAGCCCATCTGATTAACATATTAAACATATTATATGAGATCAAACATTATTGGCTTTTACTTTGATAATAGATATTCTAAGAATTAAAAATGTTTAAATAACGTTCTTATAACCAAGCAATAATGTTAATATACTGTTCAAAGAAACTGGAGTTTTTAAATGTTCCTAGAACTTTTAAAATAACATTTTTACATTTATGTCACTCATTGAAAACATTAGGGAAACGTTCTTACAACCTACAGTTGTTAGCTGGGCATTCACTAGATTTTCTAGTTTATGTTTTTATGCTGGTGTTGTGAGTGATGCAGTTTTTCTGAAACTGCCAGTGGTTACAGCAGCATGGGCATTTTTATGAGGCTCACACCAGCTGACATTTTAATGTATAATTTAGGAAACTGAGCTCAGAAATGCTGCCTGCCATGTCATGTTGTTTTAACTAAATTCTGTATATTTTTGTGAATATTCTCAACAGGTTTATTGCTCACCATTATTCCTTCTCTCAATAGTTCCTCTGTTCTTCTGTGTGAGACATGCTGTAAGGCATCGCCACGGGCAACTGAACACATTCATCTGTCCGTCATCTTATGAACAATATCTACTGTATAGAGCGGACAAAACCAGCCAAAAGTAAATGCCAAAACAGCTGGAGGAGAGAGACATCCGGATAATTCCTGTCATCCAGGTCAGACCATCAGAGAACATTTCCGGACCAAAACAGAGTAAAAAATAAAATAAATTAAGAGATAATGTACAGTCATTTTGTCATTACTGCAAAATAAACCCAGAGTCTTGTGTAACTGTGAGGGGGTTTATTTTTGATATAACTGTAGCCTACATTATCCCACTTAATCATAAATGGAGTAGAACATTCAAAGAACATTCACAATAACATTTTTAACATTTTACTTACTTAATGGAAACATTAGGAAAACATTCTTACAACCTAAAATTGTTAGTTAGGTAGTCAATCTGCTGAACCTTGATCACAATTTAAAGATCAAGGTTTTATGTCAACTGTTGTAAAATGCAGATATGGAGCCTGCTCAACTGTCGAAGCCTGAATGAGAAACAACATATTGTCACCTGGACATTTGCATGGCGTGGGCACATAGAGAAGTTTCTCTCATTCCAGCTACAGACAGCCAGAGCTTGATACAATGATGGCTGGGTAACAAACATGGTTTCATGCTGTACATTTGGACAAAACAGATAAGATTGTTAATGCAGGATTTGAGTGGAGTTGAAGGACATCTGTCTGACTGGAGAGAGCAGACTCTCATGAGAGACAGAGCATACGTTCTGCTGTTAGACCAACGGATGTGCCCAGAGAACAATCAATGAGCGAGACACATCAATAACCTCGGCCCTGCTGTCTGCTGACTGCATAGGCAGATACCTTCCCAGCCAACATTTTTAGGTTGTAAGAACTGTTCTGTAACGTTTCCATTAAGTAACGAAAACATTACAAATGTTATTTTAAAAGTTGTAGGAATGTTTAAAACGTTCAGTTTTAGATGTTGTATTAACATTATTGCTTGTTGATAAGACCTTTATTTAAACTTTTATATTCTGCAGTCATTCTTTTTAATACACTCCATTAAAAAAGAAAAAGAATAACATTTTTGATATATATGATATACATGAAGTTAAGAATGTTCTACTAAGATCACTGAACATGAATGTTTTTGATAACTTTGGAAGAACTGTAGAGAACATTGGATTATTTTAGAAGGTTTTTATTCTTTGGATTGTTTTTCACTTAATTAGTTTGATTTTCTGCAATTAACGAAACACCCGCAAGTTTCAGACCAATTTTCCTTTTCATGGTTATGGAAAATAAATTTAATGAGAGTCTTATAACTCTGTAGCTGTTTTTAAAAGTAGATTTCTGTTTTCGGCTTTCCTCTGCGGTGTAACAAGCACCCTGTGCCATATTTACACAAATATTACATCACCATACAAATCATAAATATATCAGTTATTAAATTTACTTCTCTGTGCATGTTGCATCTGGAAATATGTGCACAGACCATGACTGCAGACCTCATGAATCTAGAATTATCTGAGCTTTATTTCTGGATTTTATTACAAAAGAGGGAGATGATCAAAGGTCGCTGTTTCACAACTCAGGAGTTCTGACCGATCTTCTGTTCAAGCTCTATCTCTGATGTTTCTTCTTAAAAATATACAGGAAGAAGAAAGTTGTTGGCACACTAAGACTTTGGTATCTTAGAAAATCTGAGCACAGTCTGAGACCTCTTGAGATCTCCTCTGAAACCCCAGATGAGACACATGTGCGGTTACTGAGGTCTTTTGAGATAAAGCTCATTTAAAAGAGAAAATTCAGTCATCACCCATGCGACTTTGTTTTTAAATCGGTTTTTTTTTCATAGCCCACTGTGCTTTGCTTTGTTTGTTGTTTGGAAAATAATAACTCTTATTTTGCGTTCTATTTGACCTCACTGATGTCTCTGAGAAACAACTGAGATAATAAACAGAATATGTGATGCTATTTTTCACACAGAGGAAATCCTGCAAAGCGCTGTGCTTCACAGCCGAGTATTATAGGAGATGTGATAATAAAGAATTATTTTCATCTTATCGGCAGATGATCACAGTCAGACAGATCTCTGGACAGCCAGGAGACCATCAGCACTGCTGGCTAAACACAGTCGTTCTGTCCCCTCATCTGAGGTGTCTGATAGTCTATTTTTACTGCTATAGTAAACCTGACTCTGCACAGCTTGTCACGAGCTCCGTTCGTTCCAGGCTCAAGTTTCCAATTATCAATGTTAAATTGGCTGCTGGCATGAGCGAGTGCTCAGGGCTGGAACATTCTGGAAGTCTGAATGTCCAACTGATGAGACACAGCGCTGTTTATGCTACATATGTTACACTTGTCACATTGCTGGTGTACAGCAACACACTATTACACTCATAAAAATGAAGATGGTAAAAGATGCCTTGGAAGAACCACTTCTGGTTTCCCAAAGAACCATTTCTTATAGTCTGTGGAACCTTTTTCCATCATAAACAATCATTCTGTGGGTGTTAAAGGTACTTTACATACTGTAGGGAACCATACAGGCAAAAATGGTTCTTCTATGGCATCTTCAGTGAAGATCCTTTAATTTCAGAGTGTACAGTGTGTAGAACCTTCTACACTGCAAAGAACTTTTTAGGAACCTTTATATTTAAGGGGAATCTGTATGAATATACATGACTAGATCTTGCTGCTTGATCATCAGAACTCGGTATACTAGTGTGTTGCTAGGGTGCTGTGGGTGGTTGTTAGGGTGCTGTGAGTTGTTGTTAGGGTGCTGTGGGTGGTTGTTAGGGTGCTGTGGGTGGTTGCTTACTGGCCTAAGTCTCTTATTTTAGTTTTGATTTGGCTTGGGTCTCTTCTTCTAACCCTAAAAATGAGCAATAGTTAATGCTTGCCATAGCAACACAACTAACAATATATCATTTGTGGTTTACTGCAATGGCCACGTCCACCATCTTCTGCAGCATCATATGAGGTCTGACATCATTTAATCATTTAATCAACTTCAGCTTTCTTGGAAGTCTAAGAATAACAATGTTCATGTGTTTGATTTGACCGTTTACTGCAATGAGCGTTAATATATCATAATCACAATGCACATCTCTGTGGGGACTCAGCCCTTGATGATTTTTGATTGCATTTTATGTCCCTGACTCCACAGGGCAAATGGTGTGACCTAAACACCCTGCGATCTGATTGGCTGAATGCTGGAACAATCATTTCCCGATCTGACGTAGAGGGGATTTTATTAAGTGGAGAAGATAGAACAACAAGCGGGTGAGAGTGATGGGGTTTGTGTCCAGCTGAGAGCTGGAGAACTGCAGCACACATTAAAAACCCTCACCACAGCTGAAACTCATCTGATGGCCTTTTTCTCTCTATACAGCATCTGTATTACAACGCACCTTTTTAAAGGGACGCGTACACAAATCCATGCCGAACGCTTTGCTACATCATTACAAAGAGCTTGGACAGGTTGTAAGAACGTTTCTGTAATGTTTCTAATAAATAACAAAGCATGTAAAACATTATTTTGAAGGTTCTAGGAGTTTCTTTGATAACTTTGAGAGAACTTTTAGAGAATGGTAGTCAATGTTCTGCAAATGTTCCCTGTTAGCTAAATTCTAGTGCATTTGAATGTTATTGCAAGAACAATATTTAAAGATGCGCACAACTAAGCGTGCATGAGCAAATTTGACTCAATAATATTTATTGTAATTTAATATCTGTTATTAACATCAACAGTTATGTGTACATTAAATGTTCAGATGTTTTTTAGAGGGGTTGTGTTGTAGCTCATGGCTGACAGCATCAACCCGGGATTGATTAAAATGATGCTTTTTTTATATGGCAGGTTCGTTCAGTTATGACATCACACACAGTGTTCTGTACGGTTGATGAAGTTAATTCTGTACGGTTGATGAAGTTAATTGGTTATTTATAGCTTCTGCAAATGATTCAGACTTTTTGCCTTTGCAAAACAACAACAAGAGAAACACCCACTGAGCCACATCTGAATTCCTTATCCTTCAGTCATTTGCCTCCAGATTAAATGAAAAACTCCAAACGCTTTCTGACTACAAAGTCACACAGCTTTAAAGAAACCCAGAAAATCATGGCAAGGTGAGTTTCTGTGGAATTAAAGATTCATCCCGTCTGATTGAAACAGCTTAAGTACACCTGTCGTTCTTCTTTAAGAGTCCAATGGAAAACTTTCATCTCAATTCCCAACAGCCTGTGCGTAAGCCTGTCAACACAGCCCAAAGAATCTCTCACCAGGACTATTCATTTACTGCTCCAAACACACACACACCAGTATGCCACCCTGTGGTTGTTTAGGGAAGTAGTCACACTGTAGTCTGACAGATATGACTGTCTAATTTTATTTATTCCCTCCATACTTTGTAAACCTTCACAATAAATCAAAGTGAGACAATGAGTCTGACATCTGACAAATGATTTTGTGGACTCTGTTCATACAAAAATCTTTCTTGAATATTACAGTTAATGGCAAAGATTGAAAACTGTATTGATATCTCCTACTGACATACTAAAGCAAAAGATACAAATAAATGAAAGTGACATATTTGTCAGATAAGGTAGCCCACACCCAAAATGTTTTTAACCAACACTCTCTGTATTTAACCAACACACACACCCGGAGCAGTGAGCAGCACATTACTGCATCCGGGGAACAATCAGGGTTAGGTGCCTTATATTATTAAAGTCCATGTTTCTAGGATTCAGGCATCTAAAATCTTTTCACAGTTTTAAGTACACATATATAAGTGGTTTGGGAGTGTAGGAAGACAAGCTCAGTTATTCTGAGTGTTATCTTCAAAGCTGTGAGGGAGTACCTGTTGTATTCCAAAAATCAATTTTTATAGAGAGAAAATAAATGTGATTCTTTTCACAGTGAAGTTTCACTCCACTGGATGGATGTAAAGCAGCATACATTAGCATTGATCATGATGAGCATAAATTCCTTTTTAATGCTTCCAGATTCCTAATTAGAAACTGCAGGACTTCACTGCAGTGATGATGTGCGTCTTAAGAGAGTGTTGATGCTTCACTGAACATCTCGAGATGATGATGATAGCCCCCTAATTGTAGCTTGAATGGAATTAATAGAACACAGCCAGCACTCAGAATCTAGAGGAACCAGAGCAGATCCAGGCAGGGGTGAACATTTGCCACAGTATTATAATGTCCTCTAATGGATTCTGCAGAGAGCTGTGACGTTCTGCTAATGGTAAACTGCCCAGCTAACCATTTTAGATTGTAAGAATGTTTCCCTAACATTTCATTAAGTAACAAAATGTTAGTCTCTTGTAGCCAGATCTTTAGGCTGACAGCAGAAGGTCTGGACCATTGCAGTTTTCATTGGTTCATCTGACCAATGTCTAAAGTAACCAATCACAATTCATTTTATTCAGCATCATGTTTTTAGGTTGACCATTAAAGAACGTGACACATGTCTCCTAGACATCCTGTGCAATTCAACCAATCAGATAACGACTTCATAACTCCTGAAGTATTTCCAGTAAGGGGTGCCATATGCATCAGACGTTCAGCCAGTGATATCTGAGGTTCAGAATATAAAAACATTAAAATTGTTATTTGGATTGTTCTAGGACATTTTAAAATATCCAGTATTTTAGACATTGTATTAATGTTATTGCTTGGCTAAAGGCACAATATTTTATTCTGTAACATTTTTAAAATGTTCCACTAATAACCTAAGAATAACATTTTTGACATATGATATATACTGATAATACTAAAGAATTCCTCTCACACAAGAAAATTATCTGTCCATACACAGAGACATCCATATGTTTGAAATACATAATCATTACTGGTCTGTCCTGTAATTACCAACTATCAGCTATTTAATGTCTGTCACAGTCTTCACTTCTAAACAGTTTTTATATGAAATAGACTTTAATATCCTTTCAGATGTGACACTTTATCATTTCTTTTGCAGGGTGCAGCAGTTTGGTGGTAATGAAGTGTATTAAGACATTAGGTAACATTAGACAGAGATGATCCTTGAGAAGTTTCAGTGAAAAAGCGTGAGTCAAAAGCCCTCGGAGATCTCAACAGAGAACCACAGCAGATTCAGAACATAACGTTGTTCATAACTTCAACAGTGTAAAAAACTGCTGCCTTAAATGTTTAATCAATTTAGTTGCACAAGTCATTTCAACTTATTCTTTGTAATCTTGACTGGTGTGGAGTTGAGGTAACATAAGAAATAGTTGGGAAATTGCTTAACCTATTTTTTAAGTTATACCAGTCAGGGTTTAAAATATTAAGATGAAATTACTTGTATAGCCAAGTTGATTACATTTAAAAATGTAAGGCAGCAAAGTTTTTTTTACAGTGTCTATATATAGTTTTTATGTTAGTACGTGTACGTGACAGATCAGTGTTCAACACGATCTCCTTACCTTACCCTCATTAACAACTGCAAATGTATAATAAAAATGTATCATGTGCGCTGTCGGGTCCAGTTTCCTGGCAAATGTCAGTTTTGACTTCAGAAACGTGTGGAAAGTAGCCTGCAATTTTATATTTCACACAGAGATGTTTCGCGACAGAGAGAAAAAGCTATGTGTGATGCCGCTTTAACATTTGTGGGTTTTTTTGGACTGTTTGTAACATGCAGTTTAAAATTTCAACAAGTTGAAATAACAAGGACTTTTTTTCTAGGGTTGAAGTCACAGACCTAATTAGGATGGACAAACTTCCCGTATTTCACAACCTGGATTTTCCATAATTCGAAAACTGCTGTAAACCATGTTTGCTCTCCACTGCCCCCAAACTGACAAATATCCCTCTATATCCTGCTGCTGTCACTCACACAGGCCACAAGCTGGATCTGTAGGATGGAGGATTAGTCACAGCACAGAATAACTGACAGCACACACGACAGCTGCTGGCAAATCAGCAAACCAGTAAATGAGAAGACACGTGTTCCCGGAGCCCGAGTGCACACACACCGGAGAAAACAGAGCCAGAGAGATTTCCTCACCAGTGCATATAATGGTCTGCGTGCACTTAAAAAATGTTACCTGCTGTTATGATGTTTATGGACATGTTTTGGGCCACTAAACGTCTGTGATACTCTTTGAAAAGCCATCGTATGAATATGAAAAACATGTTGCATTTTTTGCACGATTCATGCAATAAACGCAAAATGTATAACAGCACCGTTTTCTGTTTTTATTGCTGGTTTGAAATATTATTAAAATGTAATCTTGACAAACAGTTGTGGAGATTTTAGTCTTTCCTCATTAAAGGAGACCGAAGCAACATACAATACCTGCCCTGAGGTGACAGCCCAACAACCAATCAGAAACACTCTCTGCCTGTCAATCATTCTGTGTGTACAGGTTCAAAAATGTTCTTGCAGTAACATTAGTAGAATGCTTTTTTAATGTTACATATATTAAAAGCGTTATAAATTGTTAGTGTAATGTTTTCAAACCTATTCCACAATTTAAAAAACGTTTGAATAATGTTCTTGTAATCAAGCAATAATGTTAATGCTGTCTAAAAAACTAAACATTCTCAGTGTTCCTAGAACATTTAAAATAACATTTTTTCATAACCTAACATTGTTAGCTGGGATTTCATGAAATGGTAAACCATAAACAAAATGAATTAATGATGGACAAATGCATTTCTATCTCATATTTGCCTCACAAGAAAGTCCTACAAAATCCTCAAGAAGAAGAATCTGCTGAAGAGGTCAAAACAATGATAATTCTCTGTGTTTACTAGAAAACCACAGTCTCTGCTTCACTTAAAATACACACAAACAATAAAGTTATGTGTGGAAAATGACTTTATATTTTACAGAGTGTTAATGCTTTCCATTTCTCTTTTATTTCAACTGTAGCATGAAATCAAGTGTTGTGTGGAATAGTGCACATGTATGTTTTGTCTTTTATATTGAAACATTAAATCTATAGAGTATTTTAAAGCAATTTTATGCAGACAGAATAAAGCATCAAACACAAGTCTCATATGAAAAGACAATGTGCATAAAGACGACATGAAATGTCCCCCAGAAGACTCCTGTATGATTTCAAAGCTCTTTAATATTTTTCATCATTAAAGCTTAACTCACTTTCCTCGTTCGAAACTGTCACATAGAACAAAAACACACTATATGTTCCAGAGTTATTAGAGTAATAACTAAAGGGAGAAGAACCAGATGTATCCCACAGTCCTCCACTGCGGTGTATTCATGGCTGTTGGTATTATGGATTGATTGAGTTGTGCCTCAGGCTGTGTTGTGTCAGTCTGTCCATTCAACATGACTGACGCTTCAGTTGCGACGCGCTGCATTTCCCCCGCAAAAATTTTTAGGAAACGCAGAGAAGTCACTGCTGTGGGAGATGATTCTGTCAGGTTCTAAGCTACTTCAAAGAATACCATTGTATTACAAAACAAGTACTGTATTATGGCACATGCCCAGAATCCATTGTAGAAGTGTTATTATATATATATAAATATATATTTCCATATATAACTCCTAGCTTGTTTAGTGTCAAAATCACAAAATCATAAATCCACAAAGCTCATTAGTGTGTAAAAGTGTCGATTGTACATCAACCAGTACAGTTAATAGAGATATGTGTAACATGAATCTTAAAAAAAAGTCCCAGAAATGGAAAAGAATCTACAATCTCTGACATTCGGTGTGTATTTTTGTGAAAAGCAACAGTTTTTTCTTTTTGACGAGTGACAGCCGTTCTCACTTTCTCCCTGAAGTGGTGTCTATCACACACTGGCAACACTTTGCCTGAAGGTTGGAAAGAATAAACAGTCTCTGCACTCGCAGCTCATGTTGAACATGCTACCCAGAATTCCTCAGTCCTGCTCTGGGCCCATAACCTCCTTCTAAAGTCCCTTCTGGAAGGAAAGTCCCTTCTTGAACGGTGGAATGATTCTGGATGACTGACAGCTGTCAGCCATGCCTGATGGGCGTTCGCCGTAGGCTGAGTCTCGGTTGGGGTGGGTTGTCAGTGATCTGTGAAGTGTAGCACATCTTCATGAAGTCTCGAGAAATTCTGTATGACCCTGTCACAGTCACTGAGTTTCACAAACCAATCCAACTCCTCAGCTATGGAGAAACGTTCCTGCTGTAGCATTAGTAGAACATTTTTAACATTAAATATAATATATATCAAAAACGTTATTCTTAAGGCGTTAGTGTTAGTTAGTAAAATGTTAAAGAAATAAAAAAAGTTTGAATAATATAAGCAATAATGTTAAAACAGTGTTTAAAAACATGTTTAATGGTTTTGTAATGCTCAGAAGCATTAGGGAAACGTTCTTACAACCTAAAATTTGTTAGCTGGGTTACTGGCCAACTATAAATTGTGCTTGTGAGCTCAGACTGAATAATGGCAAAACCAGATGCCTGAAAAACATTCCAAACTTTTTGAATAATTAGTTGGACATAATAGGACCAAAGAGACAGTATTTCACTGGTGCTGCATTATGCTTTAATAATGCAGCTGCCTCTAACAGCAGACAAATGGCTGTTTTGCAGGGTGTAAACATGGATTCTGTTGTTTCTAAGAGCATAATAATTAGCGTCAATGTGCTGTAATTTTAGGAGACCTGTTACTCGTCCCTGCATGTCACAAATGCATTCATTCCAAAACCTTCTAAAGTTTTAATTTTAATTAACTCCCTGCTAAATGAATAAAACAGGCTGGTAGTTTAGCTGTGATGATTTCAGCAGTTGTGCATGAGTTTTTCAGTTAAGTCTGATTATAATACCGCAGTTTGACTGCAGGAAACTCTGGATTCATTACACTGAGAAACTATAGAGGACTTCTTATGAATTTTACTGTAAAAAACTCTCCAGCTTACAATTGTAAGTTGTAATAATGTTTCCCTAACATTTCCAATAAATAACAAAAATGTTAAAATGTTATTTTGAAAATTCTTGGTTCTGTGTTCAAAACGTCCTGTTTTTAACATGTTGCTTTAACATTATTGCTTGGAAATAAGAGCGTTATTCAAACATTTTTAATTCTGTAACACTTTTAAAATGTTGCACAAACTACTTTGATAAATAACATTGAAAATTCTACCAACGTTACTGCAAGAACGTTTTTGATAACTTAAAGAGAACTTAGCCAACATTCTGAGAACATTCCCTCTGAGTTGGTCTGTACTTTTTACCGTTTTTCACAAACTAACCTCAATCCAGTTTAATCAGGTGGTTCTAAGTGTACTTCATTACTGGAATGAATGAACTGGATTAATTAAACATAAGTGTATTAAGGGTTATGAGTTTAGAACAAACCGGACTGTTTGGGAAACATCTACACGGTTCTGCAGAGAACCAGTTTCATCATATCCTGCTGGGCTCATGTGTGTGTGGATTTGATCTTCAGCAGGAAAGAGTCCAGACAGTGTCTCAGGTCTTAATGAATCAATCAGTCTGGCCGGAGGTCTGGCTCAGCTAGATGATGTCTGTGATGACAGATGACTGTTATACTTCACCACCTTTTTCTGTCTCGAGCTGTTTTTTGCTAAAGTGAAGCAGTCAAAGCAAGTTTTCCACTCGGCTGATAATGAGGCAGAACTGATGCTCGAGCTGAATAATGGAGCCGAGATTCAGCTCTGAATATTAAGTTTAAAGCTTCACCTTGACAGTCTCTGAGGCAAATGCAGTGTAACTGCTGTTATCTTTCACTGGATATTTATGGTCGAGCACTATTTAAAATGACTGAGTGTTTCATATCAGAATAAATGGCTCTCATATGAGTCAGAGAGGGATTGTTTTCAAGGATGCGTTCTAGACCTCTACCAGTTTATTTTGTTTACTGCACTCATACTCTTCTCCCAGCTAATGGAGCGTTCTCAGAACGCTGGATAACATTCTCTAAAAGTTACCAAAAATGCTCTCGCAGTAACATTAGAAGAACTTTTTAACATTACATCATACATATCAATAACTTTAAGTTGTTAGTGGAACGTTTTGAAAACGTTACAAAGGAGTTAAAAAATATTTGAAAAGCAAATACTTCAAAACCAAGAAATAACGTTAAAAACATTTCAATACTGTACGTTTTGAACATTTCTAGAACATTTTTAACCTTTTTTGATACTTAATGGAAACATTAGGAAATGTTCTTACAACCTGAAATTGTTAGCTGGGTTTGTTGCTTATACAATTTTGTGCAGATTTTCCTTTAAGGAATCAGTATGTTACCTCATCTGCATGTAAAACTAGCAGCATAATTTACATGTTGCAGATATTTTTATCCAGAGTAACTTTGCAGCACATTGCAGCTGGGACTTAAACCTGTGACCTTCATGTTGCTAGTGCTGTGCAGTTGAGCTACATAAAAGCTTTTGGACCTGTTACTGAACACTGAGGTGTGTAAATGTGAGTGGTTAATGTTAATAAATGCTGTAGGTTGACCAAATTCATAAAAGCCACAAACTGTACATATTTAACATGCATTTATATAAAAAACTTATGAATTAATTTATATTTAATGTACATTTTAACATTGAATTGACACTTAAAAGAAATTTGTTCTGTGTAGTACATCAAATTATTTTAAAAATCCTTTTAGATGGACAACAGAAGCATTTTCACCAGGTCTCAGACTTCAGGAGTCAGGTATATATGTTGACTTTATTGATCGTGTACTGAAAGTGTGTATTCTGCATACACACCCTCTGGCGTTTTGGATGGTATTGAGATGTATTGCAAGCCAATGTTTAAAGGCTGATATGATGATGTTTGTGTGTGTGTGTGTAAATATAGGGGGGATCTCTCAGCATCTCTCAGGTGTGTTTCTTGTCTGATCAATGAGTCTCCAGTCAGTTCACCCCCTCCAGGCAGATCATGGCAGTTATGAAGCAGAAGAACTATTGATCACACTGCAAGACTGTACACACACACCGGCTGCTCTGTATGTCTATCAGATTTCTCTAGTTATGGTTTGTATTGAGAGATTTCTCCCCAGCTAACAGGGAACATTCTCAGAACGTTGGCTAACATCTTCTAAAATACTCTCAAGGTTCCCTCAAAGTTGTCAAAAAAGTTCTTGCAGTAACTTTAGTAAAATGTTTTTTATATGGTACATATAATATACCAAAAACATAATTCTTAAGCTGTTAGTGGAACATTTTAAAAAATAATACTGAATTAAAAAAAGTTTGAATAACGTTCTTATAACCAAACAATAACTTTAATACAATGTCTATAAAACATGACATGTGAATGTGTTGTAGTGATGTATTGAATTCCTAATGACATTTTAACCTTTTTCTTATTTAATGGAAAACATTCTTACAATATAAAATTGTTAGCTGGGTCTGTTCTTGCTTTAATCAACAGAAAGATGAAGGTTATTGAATGCAACAACCCAAAACTGAATGTGGATGAAGGAGAATAGAGAAAACTATGTGCAGAAAAATGGTTTACAAACGCTTTCCAAAATTATGTTTTTCCAAGTTTCCAAGTGCATTTCCTTAATGAAGCTTATGTGTTATATGATTATGTATTTATTGTAGGCTGTATAACCTACAACAGTAGCCTGAGACAATGTCCAAACAGGTGCAGCGTTTGACTTTTGGTAACATTGTTTTGGCCAGTTTAATCAATTAAAAGTGAAAGAGGCTAAACAGGAAGAAAAACAACAAGGCAATTCATTTAAAATTCAATGCAAGTGCAAAAAAAAATACTGTTTTGATCAAATTATAAGTAATGCAATCTGACAGACACAGAGGTGAAAAGTTGAACTGGAACTTTAAATTATGACCCGCTTATACTGGTAACAAGTTTCAGAGCTGGTTTGGAAAAACTGTGACGAGCAGCTTTATTTTACTCTGTGGAGTGTTTTATTCTGAGCTCAAGTTTTCAAGTGGTTTAAACGAGAAAAAAGCAACAACAAAAAAAAATCGGGCGTGTAATGTCAATGTGTACCGACAGAGGGCGACGCTGATCCGGCGGAGCGCTTGTGAATCAGTAGAGGAAGAGTTTGCTTACCCACAATCCTCTGCGCTCGGAGCCATTTCGCTAACTCGGTGCAGCTTCACCAGAAACTTTAGTTCCCGTTTTCACACGTTCATTTGCAAATCTGTCAAACTTCAGCCGAGGATTTTAATTCTTCAGCGGAAGACTTTGCTGGTGAAGCCCGAGTGAAGACCGCCAACATGCCGCGAATTATGATTAAAGGAGGCGTGTGGCGCAACACGGAGGTTTGTATATAAAACACACGCTGTGTTCCTCCATTAAACTGCATGAATCAACACTCTTACTCTTTATGTATCTAAACCGCCCACAAGAGCAGATTATTTTATCTTATGTGACTTATATCAGCTATATGTTAGTATTAATATGCACGTTATGACGCAGACGTGCTGTCACTTGTTTCTGTATTGTTGTCAGCATATGCACGCCACTGTATTTGATTGTGATATATATAAATGTATAATGCATTACAGTTTGTAGTTCCAACACCTTGTTTTTCTGGTGTTAATATCTGCTATATTTTCATTTTATTTTGCCATTTTATTGTTAACAGGATGAGATTCTCAAAGCAGCTGTTATGAAATATGGCAAGAATCAATGGTCTCGAATCGCATCTCTGCTGCACCGCAAATCGGCCAAACAGTGTAAAGCCAGATGGTAAGTTCACATTCAGACTGTCTCAGATCCCTGAGGTCTCAGATCTGCCTGCTTAGACATTAAGTGCATGAGAATGTCTGTGGTAGTGACTACTGCTGGCTACGTAGGGAGCTTACAGGGTTTGGGAACACAGCGTCAGTGCCGTTTCTTGATGACGTGTCTTCCTGAAGAGAAGATACTGAAGGTTTGATTTCTGTCTTATATAATGCAGGTATGAGTGGCTGGACCCCAGCATTAAAAAAACAGAATGGTCTCGTGAGGAAGAAGAGAAACTGCTTCACTTGGCCAAGCTGATGCCCACTCAGTGGAGAACAATCGCTCCCATCATCGGTCGAACGGCCGCTCAGTGCCTGGAGCATTACGAATATTTGCTGTAAGTACATTTAAAAATGTTCCTGTTTATTATTGTGTGCATTTCATCAGCACACACTGTTTAAAAAGAGAAATAATGTTCATGTCGTCAGCATGTTCATTTCCACAGAAATGAACTTTTGTAAAACTTGACTAAATTATTAACGTTGTAGCTTAACTTTTCACAACGAAAACAAATTCTGAAGGAGAAAATAACTTTCCCTCTTGCATTTTATCCTGCTGAATGCAGTATTTCACTTGAGTCATATTCTGAAAGTGTGTTTGGTGTTGGTCATACATATTTTGGCACTTTAAGAATAAATTAAAGCTAAGCACTAATTCTTCTCACTGTAGAGATAAAGCCGCCCAGAGAGAGAATGAAGACGATGTGGGTGATGACCCTCGCAAATTAAAACCGGGCGAGATCGACCCAAACCCTGAGACCAAACCAGCTAGACCTGACCCAGTGGACATGGATGAAGGTGGGTCTGTCTTATAAACTTAATGTCAATAACAGTCAAAATGTTTTTATAACATTACAGTATAAAACCCAGTATAATGACATCTATGTCTTCTGTTGATCTGTCTGTGCAGATGAGCTGGAGATGCTTTCAGAAGCCAGGGCTCGTTTAGCCAACACGCAGGGCAAGAAGGCCAAGAGGAAAGCCAGAGAGAAACAGCTGGAGGAGGCTCGGTAAGACACAAGAGATTTGTGTTTGAAAAGACTCTGCCATTGACTGCAGAAAGTCACCTCAAAGCTGTCAGATTTTCAGTTTTGAGAGTTTTTTCATCTTAAAAATCACTATATAGAGTACACAGTCAAGTAAAATACTTCATATACTGTATGCTATACAAAATACTAGTATAATAAGATACTAATATTTCAGTCATGTAAAACTCAAGTTATACGTCAAACTTTTAACCTGTGGAAAATGCAACAGCCCAGCAGCAGTTTAACAGTTCTGCAGGAAAACCACAAATCTGGCAACACTGGTGCTAATTCACCGTTTTATCCAGCAGGCCAATCCCTGCTGGCCTTTTCAGGACATTAGAAATACCTTTTAATTTTCGGGTAATTTGTTAATGATATTAATTATGTAAGCACCCTCACACACGCGCTGCCATCTTCTGCAGGCGTCTGGCAGCACTTCAGAAACGCAGGGAGCTGCGAGCCGCTGGCATCGACATCCAGAAGAAACGCAAGAAGAAGAGAGGCGTGGACTATAACGCAGAGATCCCCTTTGAAAAGAAGCCTGCACAGGGATTCTACGACACATCCATGGAGCAGTACGATCCTTTAGAACCTGACTTCAAACGCCTGCGCCAGCAGCATCTCGATGGAGAGCTCAGGAGGTGAGTCCGGCAGGTCGGTCGAGTTGCAGGTCATTGAATGTTCTGGGTCAGCACCTGTGGTCACCTTTACGCTACTTCTACTTCTGCAGTGAGAAAGAGGACCGTGATCGGAAGAAGGACAGACAGAAGATCAAGAAGAAGAAGGAGTCGGATCTCCCTTCTGCCATTCTGCAGACCAGTGGTGTGTCCGAGTTCACCAAGAAGAGAAGCAAACTGGTGTTGCCAGCACCACAGGTGAAAGCTCAAAAATTACCCCAGAATTCCAGTTATTTTCTTTAATATTCCAACTTGCATTTATCAGAATTCCAGAGCTGTGTAACCCTACTCAATACTGCTTGATAAGGCAATTATCACTATAATTTTTGTCATATATGGATTTCAACAAAAATATCAAACTCCCAACAGTTGTACCTGGAAAAGGCTTTTTATTACCGTTGGCATTTATCTTAGGCTCTGAACATACACAGCCTGTACACTGGCATCTCTGCTTCCTGTACAATTAGTTCTGGAAGTGCATAAAGTAACTTTTCCAGCTTTGTCTTGTCAGATCTCTGATGCAGAGCTGGAGGAAGTGGTCAAACTAGGTCAGGCCAGTGAAATTGCCCGGCAGGCGGCTGAAGAGTCTGGAATCACTAACTCGGCATCCAACGCCCTCCTGTCTGAATATAATGTGACCAATAACTCCATGGCACTGCGCACACCCCGAACACCAGCTGCGCAGGACAAGATCCTACAGGTTTGAGACTTTCACAGCTTCAGCCTGTTGAACACCAGGTTATTTTTAAACATTCTGTGGAGTGTCTCACTGATTTATTTATTTATCTCACAGGAAGCCCAGAATCTCATGGCACTTACTAATGTGGACACTCCTCTTAAAGGAGGTCTGAACACGCCCCTCCACGAGAGTGACTTCTCAGGGGTCACCCCACAGAGACAGGTGGTCCAGACGCCCAACACCGTGCTGTCTACACCCTTCAGGTACACACTCAAAGCTTTTATCAGCCACAGTAACATGGTAACATTTATTGTAAGCAGGATAATGTACAGTTTGCCATTATCACAAAATACAATGTACAAGATGCAGTTGATGTAATGTTTTTTTAAATGTGTCTTCGTCCAATCAGATTTCAAAGCTGGAGCAATGTTTCTATAGTGAGCTCTTGATATCTGCTGTGTGAAGTGATGATTTCACTGTGTGAATATGATTTCCCAGAACCCCCAGTCACGGGTCGGAGGGTATGACCCCTCATGGTGGAATGACACCCAAACCCTCGGTGGGCGTGACCCCTGGACGGACCCCTCTAAGGGACAAACTTAACATCAACACTGAAGAGGGTGGATTGGACAGCAGTGACCCATCCTACGCTAAACACTTGGTGCGTTTGAGAAGTTTGTTTTTACTATCCTGATACATCTGATCTTCTTAAGTGTCACTCTTTTCAGTCCCTCAACATTTAGACGTGCAGTTGGCAATTTCTGAGAAATACTGTTGAAAACTGAAATCAACACTCAAACAGTTTTATGAATGTGTTGAATAAAAAAGGGTTTGCATATAGCCCTGGCTGTGTAAATAGAAGAAAAACAACCATACACAGACCATACATTATAACACACTTCAGCAGTAGGGGGCATGTGCACCAGCTGGTAGTAGCTGCCTGTGTTGCAGAGCATGTTTATGTTATCATGGGGTGACCCATTGGGGTTTTGGACCTCTAAGCTGGGAACCATGCCTGAACTTGACCATATACAGTGACCTGCATCATGTACTTGTCTTTTCCAGCAAAGGGAGTCCCGAGAGCAGCTCAGGTTGGGCCTGATGTCTCTGCCTGTTCCCAAGAATGATTTTGAGATTGTGCTTCCTGAAAACGCGGAGAAAGAACTGGAGGAGGCGGAGGTGGACGAGAGCTTTGTGGAAGATGCGGCTGAGATAGAGTTACGCAAACAGGTCGGATAACTTCCCACTCTCAGCTGTCAGATACAACAGTGGCCAGTAAATCAAACATAGAATGGAGCTCTTGGGGCTGTTTAAATGCATCAGTATTCATGAATATTCTAGAGACATCAGTTTAACTTGTGTGATACTTCTGCAGGCTGTCCGAGAAGCTGAGAGGGAGAAGGAACTCCGTCAGAGGCACACTGCCATTCAGAGAGATTTACCGAGACCTTCAGAGGTGAGGTCATACGTCAGTCCCATCTCCACCTATCACAGAACAATCACATTCTGTGTGACACATTACCATATGAAACGAAATATTCTGTATATAATCTGGATATATTGTGAAGAGCGACAACAGATGATATTATATATATATTTCAGTGCTGGTTTTGTGAGTGATGTGATGTTCTCTGTGCTGATGGATCTGTTTGTCATCAGGTCAACGAGACAATTCTCAGGCCTCAGAACGTGGAACCACCTCTGACAGAGCTTCAGCAGGCTGAGGAGCTCATCAAGAAGGAAATGATCACCATGATCCACTATGACTGTCTGCATCACCCCTACAGTGACGCTCAGAACAAGAAGAGCAAAGCTGCAGGGTCCAGTTCCAGCAGTGGTGATCACGTCACTTACCTGGAGAAAACTCCCTACATCAAAGTCTCAGAGGAAGACCTCAAGAAGGTGCGCTTCATTTTGACATTTGCTTTGGTAATTTTACAGCGAATTGTTTTGGATAAAGGTACATGTGATAAAATGTGTTGATCATTTGTTGTATTTTCTCAGAAGAGTTTAATCTCTAAAAATAGTTTTGGCAGACTGACTTTTATTACTGTATTACAGTAGAGAATGAGTTTTTTATGGTAAAGGTTTAAGAGATTTATTGAAGGAACATTTATAATGGGCACAAAAATATCAATGCCAAAACAATTCTCTGTGGTCCATAAAAATATCATTGAAATTTGGTGAGATATTTAATATTTCTTTAAAGTATTGGTACATGAACATAAAAAAGGAGCAGTTTGGTTTTCTTGAGTTCATAACCTGCTGCCAAGCCAGTCTGGTTCAGGCGATTTGTAGTCCAGTTGAATCAGGTGTGTGAAGCTCTGGAGATGTTTGAGGTGAAGGACTCATCAGTGTGTGTTTGACAGGCCCATGAGCTGCTGGCGCAGGAGATGGAAGTGGTGAAGCATGGCATGGGTCATGGAGATCTGTCCATGGAGGCGTATAATCAGGTGTGGGAGGAGTGTTACAGTCAGGTCCTGTTCGTGCCCGGACAGAGTCGCTACACACGTGCCAATCTGGCCAGCAAGAAGGACAGGATTGAATCCCTGGAGAAAAAACTGGAGGTAAGAGAAATAACTCCACCGTCATCCAGCAGATGGGGCTGTCTGACCAGCAGACAGTTTTATTCAGCCTGTTAGCACATATACTGCTTGACTAAATATTTAGCGGTACATCTGAAACATAACAGTAGAAATACCCAGCCTTTGTTTGCTTTACATTTCAGCATCATTTATTAAACATTGTGGTGATTGGATAAGCCATCAGAATTCTGTTTCAGTGTAGCAGTCATATAATCTTTGTTGATTGGTAACCATAAACATCCTGCTGTTATGCTAATGAGCTGTAGTACATGGTTGAAGAGATGATTATAACTAGTGGTGTCAGTTCAGGTGAGCGTCTCTGTTGATCAGTGTAAATGATCTGAACAAACTGTGTATAAACTTAACCCTTGACATAACCTGTTTGTGGTGTTGAGATAGTGTGACGTTTTTTTCCATCTGATGTATGTTTTCCTGACACTTAGCTGTAACGCATGACCTTAAGTGACATATTGCTTTAGTATAAAAGGTTGTTGATTTCAGATCATTCTTAACGCGCTTCAGAATTAAGTAAATTAACCTTGTCATTCAATATGCAAGAGAACGGTGATATTTCTGTTTGTGTTTTAATGGGTTTAGGGACACTGCTAGTTGCCCAGCACGTGTCCAGAAGTCTTACAATGTGTGCGCTTGTTTCATGTTTTGGTTGGCGTGGAAATTTGGAGCTAGTTCACACAGCAGCACGTTCAGAGATGGGGGCTGCAGGAAGAGAAATGGAGGAGATTTAAACAGACAGCACGTGCACACCACATATCTGAGCCGAACCCAGCAGAAGAGCTCTCTGTGTCTGTATCAGTGTTAGGGCCCATAAACCTCACCTCCAGCTAAGTTATCAAAAAGTTCTTGCAGTAATGTTAGTAGAACTTTTTTTAATGCTATATATCATATCAAAGATGTTGTTAGTGGAACGCTTTAAAAGCTTAGAACTAAAACGTTTGAATAACGTTCTTATAAGCAAGCAGTAATGTTAAAACAACGTCTAAAAAACAGAATGTTTCGAATGTTCCTATAACTTTTAAAATAACATTTTAAACATTTTTGGTACTTGATGGAAACGTTCTTGCAGCCTGTTAGCTGGGACAACACTCTCAACCTCAGGTCTTTGAGCTGGAGTATGTAGTTCTGGGCTGGTAATCAATAGGTTAAAACACAGAAAGAGTTGATTTATAATTATATGTTTAAGCTACTAATGTAAACTAGCTTACTATTGCCAGCCTCTCCGAAATTCCCTACCTTATACTTAACTATAATAATAATAAATGATTATATTAAAGAAATAATTGGAATGCATATGTCTTGCTTTAAGAATGATGGTTTCTTCTGTCTGTGTTTGAACTGGTGAATTGTTTGTCCTGTTGTCACCGATTTCTCATTGTCTCTGCTCGTCTGGAGATGGTTTAGCAGAGATGTCCACTGGACGTTGAGCTGCAGGACACTTACTGGAAACTTCCAGACACTAGAATACAAAACAGATTCATTATAATTGCATAATGGTTTGTTAAAGAGCAGAGAGATGGCGTGTGTTTCCGCAGCCTGTGTTGACGTTGGAGGTTTATTGTTTTAGTTTCCAAGTCAGAACTGTTCGCAGAATTTGCCATTCTTTTACATCTCGCACATTATTGGAAAATTGAATGTCTGAAAATAGTTTGCGTAAGCGATGGATTCAATTTATCGTGGTGCCAGCGTCTGGCGGCAAAATTGAATTCTGGTCTTTCTCATGGCAATTTGACAAGAAGCGACGTTTAACTTCAGCCAAAATGTTTGTTTAGCGCAGAGATTGAACTGCAGACTGTTAGAGACGATGTGAATGAAATCTTACATCACGTTCAAGCATTTCTGCATCCAACGCAGTTTTATTCCTGTGCAGTTTGATTCCAGTGCAGTTTCGATGGCAAGCCAATGAAAATATGGTTTATATTTTAATAACCCTGTGGTTGTGCCTGTTTTACAAGCCACAGAGTTATTTAGTAATGAAATGTGCGCCAGCTCGTTTGATTTTCTCCTTTTTATTAATAATTTGGAGTCGAAAGATTCACATTTTATAGTTGCATGTATATTGGTAACTGCGCTTTTAAATTCTGTATTAATACGGCAGGTCGCAACATCGCTTGACAAATCTTACTGCCCCTCGTCTTGAGTGTGTTGGGACACTGCTGTGTAATTTCATTGCTCTTCTTCATGCTCATGTTGACAGATCAACAGAGGTCACATGACCACAGAGGCCAAGCGTGCAGCTAAAATGGAAAAGAAGATGAAGATTCTTCTGGGTGGGTACCAGTCCCGGGCCATGGGTCTGCTCAAACAGCTGAGTGAAGTCTGGGATCAGGTGGAACAGGCCCATGTGGAGCTTCACACCTTCCAGGAGCTGAAGAAGCAGGAAGATTTTGCCATTCCCCGCAGACAGGAGGTGAGACTCAGCAGATCCCTCTTACTGACGTCAGGAGATGCTCTGATCTGTGACCTCACATTAGTAGATGGGTTCTTACCTTTTAGAACAGCACAAATCATGAAACTGGCAAAAACTCAAGCACCTGAGCATACACGGTGTTAGCTTAGCGATGCCAGTGCTTTAAAAATGCTAAAGGTTTTCACAGTTAAGTGTTGTCTTGACATTAGTTCAAAAACTTGAGGACAGATTTTATTTAGCTATGGCGATATTTATTTCGTTTACTGAGCTAAATGTATCTCAGTTTTCCACAGAAGTGTCATGAAATCTCATTTACAGAGTTCCTCTGTAACTGGAGCGTCCAATCCACCTGGAGGTCCACAGAGCTGCAGAGTTTAGCTCAGATCTGCTACAACACACCTGCCTGGACGTTTCTGTCAGTACCAGTGTGATTCAATAGGGCTGGAGACTAACTCTGCAGCTCTGTGGACCTCTTGGAGACTTCTGCTTTATAAATTAATGAGGCTGTTGTATAGATTAAAATTAATTCATTAGCCTGTAGAGCTGTGCATTGTTACTATGTGTTTACTGATGTCATCATGGTTCCTCATGTTCATCTCAGGCCCTCAGAGAAGATGTTCAGAGACAACAGGACCGAGAGAAAGAGCTTCAGCAGCGATTCGCAGACCTGCTTCTGGAGAAAGAAACACTCTCCCACAAGTTCTAGATGCATCTCTGCATTTCCTGCACTCAGTAGAACAGCCGTCTGTCGTCTCTAGTTGAGATCCATCTAGATTATGTACAGCTTCTCTGCTTTGTGATTGAAATATTTTAAGATTTCTTTGAGCTTTACTGGCTCTTTACAGAGATGTTTCATTCACAGCTTTTTTGTTTTTAAAATAAATGTTTTTCATTTGCTCAGTGTAAATATTGTTCATTTTGGCAGTATGTTTTTCCATATTGAGCCATTTTAGGTTTGTGCTCAAGTTTTCAGGTGTCAGTCGGACCAATGATTGACAAAGATAATCGATCAATCAAATAAATCACTGAGAGCTGATTTGTGTCTGTTCAGTGTGTGTGATGGTGTTATATTGTTCAATCTTTGTTTCATACAATAAAGAATTAATGAATTGACAAAAATAGATAAATGTCTGCATGTGCAAATAAAAAAAAATCGATTGTCATTTATCTGCAGCGTTATAGATCTTAAATGTTGCTCCATTTAATTCGATGTTGCTTTTTTGTTTCCTGTACTTGTAAAAACAGCAGTGTACAGAACAAGACAACAGATCATATGATAACACTGACAGCACATCTGACCTTATACAGCCACTCAAAATGACCAATGGCTGGTTGCTGAAGAGTTCATTACAAAAACAGCTCAGAAAATTGGTTTGTCCAGCATCATTTGTTGATAGATAATCTAAATTCAAACTGTTGTGGATTAAGGACCAGTGAATGTGTTTATACACAAGAACATGAAAAGCGGTTCAACACGATCTGTGTAGTTTCTCTTGTGAACAGTTGTTGAAAATTGCTTGAATGAAAATAAAGTTTAATGATGGACTACATGCAGTGCATTACATGCAATATTTTCACAATATTCTGTACATGAAAGTATCCTGTCATCCAACATTGTATTGGTTTGAGGTCCCATTATTTTATACAATTCTCTTATACAATTCTCTGACAGTCGTGTGATTAGAAACAGTCACTGGAAACGACACAACACTATCAGATGTCTCAGAGACTGAACTATTGTCTCAATGCCATTTTTTTTATCTTGGATGAAAACGTTTTTAATAAACGTGCAATGTGGTAGGCACAGAAAGTATTGTTTCCTGCTTCAGTGCAATATGAATATTTTCAACAATCTTTACCTCTATAAACCACATGAACTTTATAGCTGCAGGAAACGGGTCGGCATTTACTGTACATGTGCTGTTAGATTTTTTTCTGTCTTTTGGTCATGTGGCATTGAGTTCAAACTGGTCCATTCAGATTAAACAGCCAATTAGAAAAGAATTGCAAGAAACATCCTTCAGTTTATCATTGTACAGGCAGTGGTTACGGCCTTTACGGCATTACTTTACATTACTTTGTGTTGGTCAAATGAAGCCAAACATTTAACATTTCCTGGAAAATCAGACTTGTTTAAATTTTAAATCATTGTTATCAACTTACGCTGCGAATTGGGATACTGAGTAATATTAATTACCAACATGTACTTTAATAATAACAGTAAGTTAACTAGTAATTGGCCCAGTTTTTAGTCTGTAAATGTATACATATTGTATTAGTTTAAAGTATACTAATAGCATACTTGAATACCTTTTTTTGTAAAAGTCTCCAAGACACAAAATCACGGGGAATTAATCCAAATCAAGCAGGCACCAGAAAACCTCTTGCAAAGACCTAAACTTCTTAAACTCTTCAAAGGTCTTCCGATTTTGGGCAGCTACAACTGACAACAAAGAGAGAGACAATCACAATATTCATGTGAAACGTGAGGTTTTGTGACTTTCTGAGCAGAGATGCATCTATTTTCTTCTGAAATCTGAATTTAAGGCTTAAAATGATGAAATGTAAACAGGGTCCAAAAAAGGCCATCAAACAGAAGAACAAAAAGAGTCAATAAAGAAACTCAACAAAGAGAGTCAACAAAGAAACTCAACAAAGAGAGTGATGGGCAGATGAAGAAACTTAATGTATCTGTAGGTTTGCCAGAATGAGTAAGACACTGACTTCCACTAAAGTTGGAACAGAAATAATATGAAAGTCGAACAAGAAGACAATGTTTTTTTGTGGAAAGCTGCTTTTGTCTGGCCAAGTCTGGCTCCAAGTGCCGGCCACGATCTCCCTGGTGGAACAGAGTATGAGACAAAGGTCACACCAAAATCAAATGCAAAACATCTACCAAAATAACAATGTATAGTGATACGGTCTGCGGTACATCATAAATAGAAATTGTCCTCTTGTCTAAATTTAAACAGACTGCCAACAGCAACATGGAAGAGCATCACACCAGCTCTGTGTTTTGATCTGGGATCTGCTGGCTCTTCAGACCAGACCGTCTCTTTCTAAACTGTTTACAGGAGTGAGTGAGTCTGGCTGTTATGAGGCAACAGGAGGTCTTTTTATCAGGCCTGTACTTACACAGCCCTGAGGGAGGAAAGATCCGGCAACAAATAAAACACAATTTCCTTCTTATATGCAATTAAACTGAAGCCGTCTGCTGGAATCACATCTGAGTGTCAGTAATTGCAAACCGATCCGTTCGTGATTCACAAGCGATGCTTTAACTTTTATAAACGTGAAGGATGAGTGCCTAACTAAAATATGATTTACAAAAAACAAGCAACTTAAAGGGCATTCAAGCTATATATTAGATCAGTATGTGTGTACTGTAAATCATTTCAAACATATCTTTACTATATGACTGTAGATACAGAGTTTTATGCTGATTCGGAAACACAGTGAAAACAGAGAGCTTGTCCCCCACACACCTCAGCCAGCGATGCCCGTGTTTGATTTGGACATCAGTGAATAGCATCGTAGAGAATTAAAAACGCAGGGTTATAATTTACAGGAGAGTGGGAGAGATTTAAAGGCCTGGTTTTGCTGCTCCACTTCCAAACTTCCAAATATGTCACAGCTGAATGAAATCTGGGCTTTTCTCGGGCTGGCAGACGCAGTGAGTGTTCTCGTGTGCCAGTGTGTGATGACCTCCAGGCAACACTGTTTATCAGATCCAAATGTTATATAAGCCCCACATCTGATTCTGACTGTGTGTTGCATGTGCACAGTTAAATTATAGTGTAATTTTAGTGTGTTTTATAAAAGCGAGGGCTGGGGGTTACCAGATGGTGAATATTTTGGGTATGCGCTGATGAAGGGATGGTCAATTATTCTATTGAATCTTTCATGTCCAATATTGAAAGAGACTTTGTACTGACTGGGTGAGTCAGCTAAAGGTTGTCAGAAACATCGCAATTTGTGATTCTTTGTCCTTCTTTAAGAGCTTTAAGCTGACACAGGCCCACCAAAGACTGACATAACTGGTAAGCATCATCATATGAGCGCAAAGTGACATTTGCAACATTTTTAACTTGTGTAATATGATGTATTTACAAAATGAGGTCATGACAAGTGTGTGTTCCATACCAAAACAATTAGCCTGAATGTCCGTTTGCAATGGGTTGTGGAGAACCTTCTGAAATGCTTCTGACACCCACCTATGAACATGAAGATAAACTGAGCAATTTCATTTCATTTTGACCAAAAAATAGTTGCTTGTGCCAGGTTAAAATTACAGGTTACTTCGGGTACTTTACGTATGTTTAAGTCAAATGAAGCCAAACTTCATTTTGAGATTTTCCGGGAAATCTGACCTCACAAATCATTATTATAAACTTACTGTTGTGAATCAGGGTAAGAAGACCATTTTGAACACTCATCTGTCATACTTGCTCAATAACTGTTTTTCTAAACAAAAGAAGTTACAGATTGAAGCTTTATACATTTGGCCTGCACATTTTGGACAGAAGTATTGATGTCTCAGGTATGAAGTGATGGTTGCTCTGGCTGGTCTTGCGGCGGGTCAGGGGGCTGTAACTTTCACTTGTGGTCTTTGGATCATCTCCAGGACTGTTAGGTTTATTCACTTAACTACCTACTGGCCTCTGTTGACCGCTGAAACCTGGCCTACCTCACCTCAGACTGCTGCCAAATACATTTACATCTTATCAATTTTATATTTCTAGTGCAGCAGGATTACAGCATGTCCAAAAGGTGGCGCTCTTGTCCTTTATTGCAACGTTTGGTATGGCCTTCATAATGCCTGTTAAGAGCCAAACTCTCAAACTTTATCAGAGAGCAAAAATCTCAAGACAATATTATTTCTCAGTGTTAGTGGTGCTTTATGTTAATACTGAACAAAAGTTAAAACTGATGGGCAAATTTCATGCAGTTTTCAGATATATTTTTAGTCCATTTTAAAGGCACGTTTTTAACATGTTCCAATGCAACTGTGCTGTATACTGTGATTCATTTAAACTTTTGACATTAACACTTAAAATACATTTTAAATACATTTAAAAAATATTAAAAACACTTAAAAATCAAAGCCAGATATTAACAATAAGATTGCATTTGTTAACATTAGCTAACTCCCTTAGTTAACCTGAACTAACACTCAGCAACATGTACACAGCAATTATTAACCTTAACATTTACTAATAGAGTTAACAATACATTAACCCAAGTTAATGCACAATAAACTAACAAGAATAAACAATGAATGGTTGGCTGTATTTGCATTAACTAACATTAAACAAGACTAATACATACTGTGAAAAATATTGTTCATTGTTAGTTCAAGTTCACCCAAGTGATAATTCACCCAAAAATGAAAAATATTTTCTCACCCCCACTTCATTCCAATCCTGTATGGTGTACCGTTTCTGTACAAAACAAAGCGAGCATTTTTAGTAACCATCATGCGGCTCTGTACGATACAAGAACAAGGGTTACAGTAACTAACTGTTACAGGCCAATTTTGGGGTGATTTTTTTCCTCTAATTGTTATAAAGTTAAAGAGACATTTTCCCATTGTGTGCAATGAAGTTAATGATGTCAATTAAACTGAACTGGGAACTACAGGAAAACGGAGCCTTGAACATGATCACACCTAAAATCCCAGAGCTGGTTAACCAGCAGACATGGCCACAAGAACATATAAACAAGCAATCATCAGCATTCTAATATAACCAACCACAACCCAAACAGCTCAGACAGGCAAACCGAGTTAAGCCCTCAACACAGCTGAGAAATGGACTTCAAACTGCTTAATGGAAGTGTTAGCCTCAGAATGACTTTGTCTAGGTTACATAGTGTTTTTGGAGGGCCGTTGAGCTGTGTGGTCTTTCCTTCCTGCACCCTTAACAGGCGACATTTGGGGTTAGTAGTGAGAGAGAGGGGCGTGGGGTGGTCAGAACTGCAGTAGAAACATACACAAGCTCTGCTTCCAAGACAGAAAGTGTCGACACAGTGAGACACATCGATTTCAGCCTGTCGGTACGGGCGTCCTCCTTCAGCGGAACTGGCAGATTTACCCGCCTTTATCATACAAATCATCAGCATAAAACTCCCCTGATCTGAGAATCTGAAAATAATGATCGTGTCCTAATGGATCTTCAATATGTTCACACTGTTTTATGGCAGGATTTGGAAACGCTGCACATTTTTTTGCGAGAAGTGTCTTGATGTATGTAGATGAAATGAATGCAAATCATTTACAGGACACGAGGACCGCTAAATGTATAAAACACACTACTGTATGTTCAAATGTAAACAAGTGAAAACATATTCGTTCTGATATGAAATATGCAGAATCTACAGAGTTTGAACTCTCATTGTGGGTCTTTAAGAAAACAGCATCTTAAAATACAATCTCACAGTTTCTGCTGAAGTCATCAAAGCTGAGCTAGAACAAGTTTTTCTTGTCATCTGTAATTATCAAGATGTAGATGTCACATAATTTATCTGTAATATTAATTACTATATTAAACGTCAAAACGTCAAATGAACAAGCACCCTTTGTCCCTGGGTTAATCAGAAGAAACCATAACCCCAAACACAGCAGCTTCTCACACTTTCACAAACCATTTTAAAAATCATTTTAACCCCGGGATAACACAATCTTGGGATATGTTTAGTAAAGGGCCAATATAAGCCAATATTTGAAACTGAAATATCAGTTTGGCTTTATTTGACTTAACATATGTAAAGAAAAGTAATCCGCAGTTTTATGTTTAAAGCAGAGATGGAGATAGAGAGGCAAAAGTTACGGCTCACTTTAACTATTCAAGCTTTTCCAAAGAACTATTATACATATACTGTATGTTACATTATACAAAAATAAATATTCTATAGGGATACAGCTGACATCATCAATCCCTTCCCTCCAATCACCTGCCATATAGAACTTTTCACAAGCCAATCAGATCAAGTCCTGCTATACCTGCTGTAAGTTAAAGTGGTTGTGAAGATAATTTCATGGTTACTTTAAAAGCAGTGCTGAACTCCTTTAAATGTGAATGTTAGTTAATGCAGGAATAAAGGAAAACTTAACCTGAGGTTTAAAAAGACTTTTCCCAGGGCTAAGTACAGTGTGAACAGCCGTCATTAGTTCAAAAGAGTTTAACCTCACAATGTTTTCCATGCCACATTTATTTCCAAACTAAATGTTTTATTTAAACCTGGTTAATAAATAAGCATCTATCGGTGGATTAAAACACAATTACATGGATTTATTTATAACATGTTTATATTCTTCTCTACAAACTACGGTTTCAGTCGAGACAGTCGAAACGTGTGGTTTACATCCATCATGTGTGTGATGATGAGTGATTTTGATGTTAATGGATGGGGTGGTTATTAGTCTGGCTTCATCAGTTCTGATCTAAAGACCACTGAAGTGTCTGAGTGTAACCATCACAGCCCAGCAGCCAGTGAAAACAACAGGCTGTCATTAAAGCAGCCGGAGGGACAGTGAGGAGAAGAATGGAGCAGTCTAGTCTGCTCATGAACAAAGAGCAGGAAAGATATTAAAAACTGCAATTACTGTTAAAAATAGAGCTATACAGTAAAGCAACAAGCCCCAAGAAGCTCTGGTTTATAGTGAATTTACAACAGCTGATTTACGCTTTCGAAGGACTTACTGTTTTTATAAAATAATTATTCCATACACTTGGCAGGGTTTCATAAAATAAACAACAAAGAAACGAAAATGTCATGATATTGTTAAAAAATATTCTTCCACCATTAATGTAGTTCCTCCAGTAATATTAATGTGATGAGGTCGCGGGTGTATGTTTCTAGTCATTTGAAATGGTTGCAATGCAGCTCAGCCAATCATAATCAAGGACTGGAACAGCTTGATTAGACAGCGTAAGTATTCCATGTAGATTGACTTATTATGCTGATTATCTCAAACATTTATGTACATGTTTAATGCAAACAATACTAGCTTATGTAAACATCAGCACTCTTTAAAGTTAAGGTTAAGAACTGCAACAAACAACACTAGCATTACATTTCTGTTTAAATTCACTTACCAAACCTTCCAGAACAGCATCACACCAAGAACCACTGCAAACCACTTAGCAAGTGCATAGCAACACCTTGGCAACCATCTACAGCACTTTAGGATTGTGTTGTTGAATGTCTAGTTAACAACTAGTTAAAAATAACTTGATGAAGATGCTTTTCCAAGTTTTTTTCTGTTCATGAAACATTGTTGAATCAGACTGTGTCACTGAAGGACAGAAGTTCAATCTGTGAAGCTCTTTGTCTGAAGTCTCTTGTGTACAGAGCTGAACTCCTTCACAGGAGATGAATCAGGAGAACATCTCCAGAACATCTCCAGAATGATTCATTTTAGGCTCTGATTCATGTTACTGCTCATTTTATGTGCAATTCGTTTTAAACATCAACAGCTGAGTAATTTCATTTTTATACCAATGTTTCATAAGGAACATTTCCACACTGTAATGAAGACAGTCTGTTGTTTCTTCCTTTGATGTTTGGACTACAGGAACTAACACATGGTGAGGAGAATGATGTTAATGGTCTTCTGTGGAAAAACATGAAGAAAAGATCTGTTGATATGCGTTTACATGTGGCAAACGATTCAGAAAGAAGAAATAGGCTAACAGATATGTAAATAAAAACTATTAAATAATTAAAAGTTTTTAAAAAATTATTATAATTATACAAAAATACAGTATCACTTTTTTACATGATCACACATTTAAAAACATGAGAATGAACATTAGTTTTTAAAACAGATTTGAACGTTTTTCAATAATCAGTGAAACCAGAATGATTACAAAGATGACAATTGAATTTATGAAAATGCCATTTGTCATGGGCTCCAGTTTGGAATATCAGCATACGTACTTTAAAGTCGGTCACACAAACACGCATGTGGCATGTAGCACTCACACGTGTTGGGTGTTGCTCCGCACACACGTGTGTTCCTCTGCTGAGAGTTTTCAGCATCACTGTTTGCCTCAGAACCACCTGTTAAAAGAAGCAGGGGGTGCGGGGGTTTTAAGCTGTGCTCTGTTTCTTGTCAAGCATTGAGACACCCAGGTGTTTGTGCTGTGGGCTGCTGGACGCGGCTGTACTTCAGTTTGGAAAACTACTTTGCAGAGGTGTCGGATATCAAGAAGCTGTTTCAAATGCCAAGCTCAGCAAAACTTCTCCTCTCTGAAGCTGCACTGTTCCAACCTGGCTGTTATTTTCATGTCATTTGTCAGGCTGTGGATGAAAAAATATATTCTTTGCTCCACGCGCTTTGTTAGTACTGGCTACCTTAAAGGTCCATTCATTAGTGTGAAAACACCACTGTGTCACTGTTTTGCCTCTATTCATTTTACAATAAGTTGCATATTAGTTTTGCAAATATGCTTGCATATTTTTCTGCACCATTGATTGAAGAAACTAGATCGGTACTGAAACTTTGTTGGTTTACAAAATCTTTGTACAGTGCAGTTAAACACTGAGATGAGCTTTCTTCTCTTCAATTATTTTATTAATCTCTTTAGTAATCTCTCTCTCTCTCTCTCTCTCTCTCCTCTCTGTCTCTCTCTGTCTCTCTCTGTCTCTCTCTGTCTCTCTCTGTCTCTCTCTGTCTCTCTCTGTCTCTCTCTGTCTCTCTCTGTCTCTGTAACCCGTTGAGAACGGTGGACATGTTTATTACACGGGTCACTGCTGTTTTGGCTTCAGAGGAAGAATGCACCACGGGGACGTCCCCACAGTTTATCTCTCCACTGAGGCCAGAAACACACTATACAGGTAGGCATACACATGAAGTCTAAGCCAATGAACTGTAAGCGTGCAGACCAGTACACACCAAGCTAACAATTTTAGGTTGTGAGAACATTGCCCTAATGTTTTCATTAAATAACAAAAACGTTAAAAACTGGATTTGGAATGTTCTAGGAATGTTTTTGAGATGTTGTATTAATGAAAACCAGATGTGGTAATATTCAGGTAGCTCACCAAAAACATCACCTAATAACAGCTAACTAACTGTAAACTGTTGCTCCCATGAGAACAGCTGACCTGAACTCAAACTTTCCTGTCAACAACTGCTCGTGGGAATTATTTGGGAATTCATTGCTTGCTCTGTGAGAACGGAGATGTCAGAAACCTTTCCAGGTTCTTTCCTGTACAATGCTCGATTCAGCAGTTATTCTGAGGAGCAAACACACCATCCTGCGGTTCTGTTTGTTTGGGTTTGATATGTGACAGTGATGTGATGGAGGTTATGGACTTTCTGGCACATGACACCCGGGACGTGAAAATCCAGACACCTGCTCTTAGTCTCCCAGTTAAAAGCTGCCAGTCACACGGGTTAGATGATTTAGCCACTGAGGTGTGAAGCTTCTCTTGTCTGCTGGATTCTAGAGGTTTCTGTGTTCCTCTACAGTGAGTGCGTCATGGGAAACAGTCGACCGTAAGTGACTGCACAGAACCAGGCAGTGAAAGAACGAAAAGTCCCTTTTCAAGAAGTTACACATTTTATGAGCCAATAATTAGAGCCTTCACAACTCCCAAATGTTTTTTTGACCCCTCCAAAAATCCAGATTAGTCAACCCAGCTAAAGTTATCAAAAACATTCTTGCAGTAATGTTATATATCATATATCAAAAACATTATTTTTAAATTGTTAGTGGAACGTTTAAAAAACATTCTGTTATAGTCTGAATAACCTTCTTTTGGCCAAGTGATAAGGTTAATACAACATCTAAAAAACTGGACATTTTGAATGCTCCTACAACTTTCAAAATAACATTTTAAAAGTTTTTGTTACTGAATGGAAATGTTAGGGAAGCGTTCATGGCTGATGTAACAGTTTCAGACTGGAAACACATTTAAAGGCTCTAGTCATCATGACATCAACATGTAGCATCAATTGGGAATGTTTAAGAACATTGTCTTGCTCACAGCGCTTCGAGAAAGAGAACTAACCCTGGATCTCAACTGCATGTCTTGTAGCCCACATGATTAAAATGACATCATGGAGGGTGACGCTCCCAATTCAAGGGGCCAGACGCAACTGGAGACAGTGTTCCTGATTTCCTTCCCAACTTCTGTCCACTTTAACATCGAGAAACAGAATTCACAAAGCGTGCCATCCGACAGAAGTTCATAACATGTCCTGAGACAAACACACATTTATAATCAGAATGAAAACTGACCCCTGTGGTGCACAGCTGGCAGGCGGCAGTACTGTGTGACGTTTGAGGCACATGGGAGCCACGTCGTCTGCCGAACATTGAAATGAATGAGACTCGCAGGAAAGTCGTGGCAAGACTTCATCGGAACCTAATAAAAGTCTTGAACAGGAAGTCTTGTGTTCATTGCTCAAGGCCTTTATTGGGACCCTGGTGGAGAGCGTCCAAATCTGACACTGCTGAAAAAGAAACAGAACAGAGTAAATATTCCACACATCCAATAAGTGCTTTTCTTCTCCTGACACATTCATCTCTCTCTGACCCTCAGTATTAAACTCTGCTGTGTAACTCATTGTGTTTGTGCTACAGTAAGGCATGTGGGATTTCTCAAATTATACAGCTTGTTAAGGACAGATTTACTTTCCGGATCAACTGGACATTTTACTCCAGGACATTTTACACTAAATTAATTAACTAAATTTATGTTTAGGGACCAAAATACCATAAATATCAGAAAGGAACCATTTACAATCATTTATAATATAATATAATATAATCATATCATAATATAATATAATGGATATATTTGATTGAGTGATGAAGACAATAGTTTCATGTTTCTGATTTCAAGTATCTAAAAGAAATGACTTTATGCTCTTTCAGTATTTATATTTCTGAGAGAGAGCTGATAAAACGTTGCTGAAAACGAATACATGATGGAGAGATGGACACACTGTAAAAAAAAGTTTAAGTTAAGTTTAAGTTAAATTAAAAGGTTAAATTAAAAAATGTAAGCAGATTTCTTTACAGTGCAGATAGACAGAAATGCATCCTTCATTCTACTTCAAAAACAATAATTACACTGTATGTCTCTGGAGTCGTGTTGCGCTGTTGCCAGTTAAAGATATCATGTGGAATTATGTGCTGTTTGCTGTAAGACACAAAACATCCTTCATTTCACATTGCGTCCAATAAATCAAACACCCAAAATGGCTTTAATCACGACCCTTCCTGCCATGAAAGACAGACACTGGGCTTTTGATAAACGCCAGCCCTCCCAACCACGCCTGTCTCCAATTTTATAGGCAGTGCGTCTGTATGACAACACGATCACAGCCATCACAGACAGAGACTTACAAGAGACCGCCAGCAGTTCTGCACAGAGCACATATTCATGGCATGAGAAATATGCTATTACTGAATAGTTGAATATAATTGATACAGTACAGCAGCCAATCAGAGGCCATTTAACCCATGCGAGATGCAGCTCACATTCTGCAAAAATCTTTCCAGATGAAACAAACTCGCCAGCAATTCAAGACTCTGTATGGCAGGAATCAATTATAACCAGCCTAATCCAGAGCAGAGAAATGAAACTCTTAACAGGACCTTTGACAGTAACACGGGTGCAGAGGAAACTGCAAATGATCTGATACGCTGTTAAAACACTTTCAGACACATACTGGCAGAATCTAGAATCGGGACTGCTGGCGGTGTGGATCTCATTTTAAAGCTGCAATCCGTAACTTTTATTGGTTAAATATAAACAGAATCAGTTATCGAGCAAATACATGACAGATCAGTGTTCAACATGATCTCACCTTACACCAATTTACAACGGTAAGTTTAGAATAATGAATTATAATTTGAGCTGTTGGGTCTGATTTGCCAGGAAATGTCAGTTTGGTTTTATTTGACTTTGTACTTCATATGAAGAGCACATACAGTAACATGCAATTTTATGTTTCAAACAGAGATACAGAGGTTAACATTACAGATTGCAGCTTCAAAATTAAAAGCTGATTGATGCAAATAAGTGTCACTGTAATCTGTTATTAGGCAATACGCATCATATACTGTAAACTAATATTTCATTTCAAGGGCATCTTCAGCAAACAAAGACAAAAAACCTGTGTCACAAAACTGAAAACACTGCAGGAATAACTGAACAAAAATGAACAGTTCATCACCTGCATGACATTTCTTCTGCGGGACACAACAGATGTTTCAATGAACATGATGATACTGAGAATGATTTAACAAAAGCAAAACAAGAACAAATAAAAGCACAATTAAAATATAAAAGCAGTTTTTAACACCTGTGTGAACACATACAGAATTGGAATTATGTGAGAGTAAGTGAATATTTTCTTTTATTCATCATTTTATACTCACTGTTTATAATTTTGTTTTGCTTAATGTAAACACAATTAGCATGAAGTAAAATCATGTCACATTAGACAGGAAATCAGAAACATATTTCTCTTTATTTAGGCATAACAAATCCCTCCGTTTTCAGGTGTTAGACAGAAATACAATATGATTTAAGGTGCTTAACTTTACCTGCAGGCTGAGAGACTGTTTCTCATGGTTTATTTTCTCTGCTCTGTTGTGTCTGTCAGCTCTCATTAACACACTGTGTTGAGTTCAGAGAGGAACTCACTGTAAACTCACCACACGTGTGACTGAGACCAGCTGAACACAGACCCACTGAGAGTGTCTGTCTGTTCTCACGGCCTGCTGCTCAATGCTGCGCTTGTGTGTGCAAATACATGCGAGAGACACGGAGAGATCAGATTGCAGAGTTTACATAACACTCATGTTCCCTCCACTCGACAGACAGCATGTGAGAAACAGCATGTTTCTCTGACTAATGAGAAGGCCACGCTCACAGGTGAGAAAGTACATTTATCAGAGAAACACGTTTTGTGATGCTGGTAGAGGTTTGAAAAGTACAGAGAAAAAATACTGTTTCAAAAACTTGGTAAAGTAAATTACGCTACATTTTTATAAAAGTAATTTAAATGATAGAAACATGTAAACTGTGTCGAGCTCTAGTACACTCCAGATGAATCCGTAACCTAAAAGAGCTTAATTTTTTAATTTAGCAGCAGCTGATTTTAAAACTGTTTGACATGTAAATGGATGTTTATAGACTGACCGCTGCCTCTGTTCACACTCGAGTCAGGACGGTCCATCTTCAGCGATGGTTGTAATCGAAACGTTCTGTTCAGTCAAAAACTGAAATTTGTCATGTTAGAAGAGAGATATTACATCAGACCTCAAACTGTGACCCAACACTGTACCAAAAGTATTTATAGTACAGTAACAACAATGCCCATAAACTGAAACATGGCAATTGATTAATTTTACAATAAATAATTAAACAAAATAATAGCAACAAGTTTAACGTCATTCTAGGGCTAAATACAAAAGCTGACAAGTTTTTAGATGCATAAACAACAGCAACATTCGTTTTTTTTTTACCAGAAAACTAATACATTTCTAAGCATACTTATTTTGCTATCCTATATGTACACAATTATACGGTTAGTTGCATTTATTGTTTTTATTCAGCATTGTTTTTCTCTGCTTCCTGAGACCCTGTCAGAATAGACCTGTGATCCATTTCATTGGTTTACGACCTGCAGGTTTAAAAAACCTGTTATATATGAAATATATGTAAATATATATGCATTATATATACAGACTTTATGGTTCAGTGTTACAGTGTTTGATAATTACACATCTGCTGTGATTGTTTCGTGGTTATTCTCATTCGACAGTAAAAGCTCAAACTTTTGTTGCTAGAAAACAGATCAGCAGTCTGTTATTATTATTATACGTCTGGCAGAAATATAGAATAAACAGCTGTGTAACATGAACTACAAATACACAATAACAGTCACGAGAAGAAACATGGGCTGTTGAGCTTAAATAACCAGTATTACTTTATTTTATTTGTGGCTGATAAGTGTAAATACTTCAGGTTTTGGATATTAAAGGATACACTTGCTGGCACCTGAATTTTTGAGAAGTTTAGAGAAGAACAGAGGAACATGATATTAGGCAGGTACATCTGATTTCACATTGATGAACAAGCAGTTTCTCTTATGTCTGAATTCTCCTGTGAAGTTTCACATAAACTGAAGCTTTCCATAACGATTCTATATTAATATATTTTACTATTATATTAAACACATTTACACTAGAAATCTTGTACTGAGTAATGTTTTATAAATGCTGCCTAATACACCTTAAAATTCTCATAAATAATTGCAACCACAATTGTAATACACTAGATTGTTTTCATTTTCAAATGAAAATATGACTGATGTTTGCCTGTCTGTCTGTGTTGTGTTTGGTTTCTCTCTGGCCTGAGTTAAGAAATCTCACCTGAACCTAGAAGATATGAAACCAACATCACACCGGTTTTATTCTGTAAAAGCAGACTGACTCTCCAGGACTACAGACAGCTGGGCTTTCACTCTCCCAAACTCTTCTATTGTATAACATCTGCAGTGATCTGGAATATAAATCAGAGAGCAGCACATTGATTTTACAGGTAACACACAGATTGTTGCGTTCTGTCTTCAGCTGTGAGCTATAACTCAAAGCAGTGATGACCTGACAAGCCCCGTATCGTGCCTGTGAACAAAAAGCGGCTGCGACAGGGAGCGACGTGGGATTTCTCTCCCGGAAGGCGCTCATAAAGGACAGACCGAGTGTGGTTGTGACACCAGTGAAGCGCAGCTTGATTTCACAAACAGTCTGACTGGCTCTCTGTCTGTATGAGGCAGCCGAGAGATCTGGGGTCGCAGGGCATGCACATATGCAATGTAAACGCCAGACTGTTCACTGAACCAAAGGTGAAATTTCTTTGTTTAAGAGTAAAACAGAGAGAAAGATTTGAGAAATGCAGCTGGTATAGTCAATAAAAAAGCTACAAAATTGCTGGTATTATTTACACAAAAAACATTGTTATATATTTATATTACATTAAAAACACATTATTGTAACATTGAAAACTAAGAAAAATCAAAATTATTTCACAGACTACATTTTGAAATCATATAATAGCTTGGAGTTTAAAACTGGTCTAAATTTAAGTAGTTATTCAGTGACAGTTGCAGGCTGGATTTAAACCATCATTCCCCGCATGAGTGCTAGGGCTGTGTGTCAAACATGCAGCTCTAACCTGCATTCATGAAGTTATTAGCTGAAGCCTGTGAATAAGAATTCAGCTGTATGGAGATGCTGAATGGATATACAGAGAAAACATAAAAGGTTTCAGCATTTAAAAGGTTTATAATAATTACTGGATGATCTTTGAGGTGTCATTAATACTTGAGAACCTGAAGAGCACTAGACACAAACGCAGCACTAACGCAGTAACCAGACATAAGTGAAAGTGATAAAACAAAATAAAAAGCTGCCTGCCAGATCGCTTCACTTCCCATAAATCTCTGTTCATCTCCTCTGAGACACGCCGGTTCATGTGGATACATTTATGAGGATCTACACGGTGACATTCTAAGCGTGCTGTGAAGGTTTAAGTTTTACTGTGGGCTGTTTATAAGCTGCTGACAGGGACATGGACACATTAAAGACATCTAAGATGGGACATCAGCGTTTCTGTTTGAATGGTAACGTTCAAAATGGGCAGTAGATACTGAGGTCATCACACGAGCACAAAGCTGAAGTTTTTTCGGTTTGTTTCTTTATAATAAAATGCTTCTGTGTACTGCATACTAGTTTAAAACAGTGTACAGTGGAGGAGTGAATCTTTTGAGCAAATCGACTCGCTTCTTTGAGTTTCAACTTAAAGGGACAGTTCACCCAAAAATGAAAAATTTCCACCATCTATTCAGCCTCATGTCATTCCAAACCTGAATGACTTTTTTTCTGTGTAACACATAAGAAAGTATTTGTAAAAATGTCTCAGTGCTTTTGTGTCCATATAATGCAAGTCAATAGGTGCCACTGTTGTGTGGTTACCAATGTATTTCACAATTGTTCTAATAAGCAAAAAGTCTCACAGGTTTGGAACATCATGAGGGTGAGTAAATGATGGAAGAATGCAGTTCAGAGGAGATCTGTGTATGATGGATGCAGACCCCTGGAGATCATCATGATCAAACACAACATGTGCCGCTTGATTCTGTGTGCAAACTCTCACACTCTCACAAAGCATGTTGGTCTGGGCAGTCTGCTTATTCGAAAGCTTTGTGGGGAACGTGACCCGTGTGCTGGGAGCTTGCACTTTAACAGATGCATACGGTTTGGAAACAATATTACTGGTGTTTATTTGATACCTGTGCTTGGTAAACCTCGTAATCATTGTGTCTAACTGGAGGAACTTGTGGAAAATGAGGTAATGTGCTGCATACACTTGGTGGTTTATGAACTTCTAAGAGTCCAGAGCTCAGATCTGTGTTCCTCACTGATCTTTCTGACTGAGACGGAGAAAATGCTGCTCACTCCAGAACTTATTTACTTAACCTTTCTTTCTTTCTTTCTCTTTCTCTCTTTCTTTTCTATTATACAAGTTATGACAACATTTGAAAAGCTTAACACATAACACACTTTATTTTATATACTTCAAAGGTTTTTATAAAAAGAACAAAACAAATTATTTTTAATGTGCTAAACAAAATCAAAGCATTGAAGCATCAAATGAAAGATACAGTTTCAGCCTCTAACATTTCAAATAAGAAGAAAAGCAATAAAACATCACAAACAAAATCCACATATAATCATCAACATCCTATTTGTTCAAAATTATTTTGTCATTTTTGTCATAAACTAAAGATAATTCAGAAATAAACATGCCAAAAAAAAAGGAAACAAAAGAGTTTATATGAAACAAACCCATGGGCTGTTGTTCAGATGTGTGACAGTTCACACGGAGATGCAGAATTTCCTGTCTAAATAACTCTGTAAACAGACAAGAAACACACATACGACTGTCCACAGCACTCATCCAGGATCAGACGAAGGACCCTCGGTGAGTCCTTTAGCCCACCTCTGTTGTATTCCCTCAGAACTTCCTGTGCGTTCACCTCAGCAGGCCAGGAAAGTCAGGCCTTCCCTGCGGTAGGCACTCTGTCGGGAGAGAGCAGGAATCTGTTATGAATTACAACAGCTAGTTTTCCGGTTTCACAGACGACAGGGGCTGGAATGTGACGCTTTTTTCTTTAATGTTTGCTCCAAGTATTTCTGGCTCTGTGGGTTTTGCGACACAATTATTGTGTATTAGAAACACAGATACAAAACAACTGTGGTTCACAAGTGGTTTATGAATTTACTTGGGAAACTGGAAGCTGATTGGTTGAATGTCTGAGGGGTGTAATTATGAGGGTCTAAAGAGCTGTTAACTAGTTGTTATTCACATTTTATTTCTGAAGCACATATTTCTTATTTCTAAAGAACTGGGTTGCCAAAATGTTTATATGATTTAAATATTGTTGCCTGAATAATATGCTTTAAAGATACTGAAAAAGCACAATGTACAGTTGATGTATTTATTTTCTGAAATATGATTATGAAAGTGGCTCAGGTCACTTTATTACATGTATTTTATGCTTTAAGACTTTTGTCTTTGCCGGGATTTATTGTATTAAAAAATAAAATCCAAATATAATAAATTAATAAATAATAAGTTAATAAATTCAGTAATTTCAGCTCTGTGGTGAACAGTTCATGAACATTTCAAACAAAACAAACATACAACACAAACATTTTAGCAGTTAATCATAAGCTTTTATCCCTTAATATTATTTACAAAATTATTTAGATCACATCTGATGAAAATGTTAAGGACATAAAGGTCTGAACTACTTTCGTCAAAGTAGACTTTTCTTACTCGTCATTTATTTAAATTAGAGAAGTCAGCGGTAAGACTTGCTGTTGGAGTTACCAGAAGCACTTGGTTTGAGGGTAGTAAGTCACACACAACATAATTACAATTATTACACATGAGAAAATTCTGGACAATCTCCTGCTGCCGACAGAAACAGCAGCGATCTGAAGTTGCGAGTTAAACCCTCCCTGCACACAAGTGACCACAACCCGACCTGAGACAGTCACGGCTGACCTGCACAAATAACAATGTGTGTGTGTTTCACGAACACAACTATCAACAGTCATTTCAACCATCAATTCAGTGGGAAAAAAATCCATCACAAAGATTTGACCATAACAATACATTCAGCAGCATTGTGAGTGAAGTTAGCTTCTTTTGAGAATCTGGTCACTGAAGATTGTTATATTTGCCATTTAATTTCCCTGTTTTAAAGGAAACTGAGAACTCAAAGCAGATGTGAGATGTGCTTACTGACACGACCTTCATGAGATACAATCGTTTCTTCAATTCATCTCCTCTCTGCGTTTGTCTGCCGTTTAAACAATACACAAAGACAAACTGAGAGATTCCAGACAGAGCAGAGTCTGATTCAGGAAAACAGACGACTCAAACTAGATACAGGCCTAGAAACATGAACTGGCTATAAAAACGACAGAAAAATTAGGCAGAGAGAGGAAGAGAAAGACAGAAAAAGAGAAAGTGTGTGTGTGAGGGACAGAGAAAGAAAGAGAGAGAGAAAGAGAGAGAGAAAGAGAGAGAGAGAGAGAGAGAGAGAGAGAGAGAGACTGAGTGAGTGTGTGTGTGTGTGTGTGTGTGTGTGAGAGAGAGAGAAAGTGAGAGATGAGAAACAGTTTGTGTATGAGAGATAGAGAGAAAAAGAGAGAGATTCTCATTCCACATCGGACAACCTGGAACCTATAACATGAGATTCCTGCATATCAAAGGTTGTGTCTTGATTTGCTTGCGACTTCTGTTTCTGTGGCTCATTATCTTCCAGCTCAATTATAGGATCAGCACACTGCAAACCAGATTTCTAATCAGCGTAAATGAGGAACAGAGGAACACATGATCCTGCAGTCTGAAGCCATTTACACCTGTATCTGTTTCACCATATCATACACTGACTGCATTTCAGCTTTACTTGTTGCCTGTTTTAATACACACACAACATTCAGTTGTGCTATAAACATGCATGATACCTCACATCGTGTGGATTTGGGGTGGACTGTTGGCGCCAATTAATAAGCAGCCACCTAGCAACCATGTCAAACACCATAGCAACCCCCTAGCAGTGCCCTAAGCACACAGAACACTCTAGCAACTGCATAGCAACAAGCTAAAACCACTTACAATACTCTAGCAACAACATATCAATTAAGTACAAACTCAGAATACTTTATAATCCACTTCTCATAACAGAATTAACTACATTTCTCTACAGAGACTTTCTGAAATAAATTTAAATACAAAAATGCAATACGCAATGTATGAATATTAAAAAGAGTGAGATATGAGCTTTATTAGGATACACAGAATAAAAAAAGAGATGATTTAATTAAACCTATTGAATCAATTCTTATTTGTGTATTTTCATTTTACATAATTGTAGCGTTTAACAGATTTTTGAAGGCATGGATAAGGCTGTATTAAACACTGCCGTTTTACACCTTCACTTATTTATGAACTTTTCTTTTCAGTAAAAATACACATCCTCTAGGAATTTAACCAAGAGGGGTTTCCTAAAGATCCAGAAAAATAAACTGAAATCTGCTCTGATATATGAATATAATTGAGATGTATCTGAAGAAAGACTTCCTTCCTGTATGGAAAATATTTCAAATCTGTCTGGTGCACACGAGACAGCTGTAGTCCTTCCTTCTGCTAAATATTTATACTGTATAAACAGAAAGCATAACAAACATCCTGTACAGTGTGGAACAGACTCAGAAAATCACCCTTTTATGAGATTCTTTTTTAATACTGTTAACACCTGGTGTACCTGTAGCTTCACTGGTACAGCATTGTGTTAGCCACCTATAAGGTTGTGGGTTCGAATGAAAACACTGATCAGATCTATATCTTGAATGCACTGTAACTCACTCTGAATAAAAGCGCTTGCCGGATGCAAAAATGTAAATGAAAACGTACCTATAAACTCAATCAGCATCAGATACAAAAGCAACTAAATGGAGAAGATCAGATGCTCTAATACACACGTAAGTAAATTGCTGTTCAGATTATCTGGTTCTAGGCTGTCCGCAGACTCAGAATATTTGATATGATGGAAATGTTGGGATATTTCACTGACGGCCACTGTACAGATCTCTGCAGTGAATACAAAGACAGTAAAGCCAACTTGGTACATCTAGGACAGAACATTAACTACTACATTAAATTACATTATAGATAAGAAACAGGTTTTATCTATGGTTGCGTGTTTTCTAATATGAAATTTTGGACTTCTGGGCTGTTTTGTCACTTTCAGGGATATTTTGATGGTTCAATTCTGAGCCTGCAGTGGAACTTTGGAGCAGGTGTACATCACACACCCGCTGCTGTGGATAAATGAGACAGAAGACAGCTGTGAACCCCAGTGAAGATCAGATGACCTGCTCTCAAGGGAGGAAATTCCTGACATCATCAGGCTGACTGCAGTGGTGCATTCTGGGATAGCTGACAGTGATTACTACAAATGACTTATGTTCTAGCAGGTAACCGGCCAACCATCTCACTTCTGCTGCTGTCTTTCTGTTTGCTATAAAAATCTTCATTTGCTAAATGGCAAAGACAAACATGAGTTCAAAAGATCAGCATGCATTTAAACAAGCTGAACCCTAACTAAAGAGCAGACTAAACTAAAAATCTAAAAAACTCTAAATGTTACTAAACGTTTCTAATTACTAAAATCTAATTCTGTCCCAGTGACGTTCCCAATAACATCATATTACATTTATAAAAATATACTTTTTGGGCAAATTGAAACATATGCAGACGAAAACGTCAAGCTGTGGGTCTTCTCGAATTGATCATTCATAAATCTTTATTTTGCAGTAAAATAATGCTAAGTAAGACCTCCGGCCCCCCTTATGGAAACAACTCCATGGAGGTCTTCAGGTTCAGAACGGCCCCCCTCATCCAGGCAGAGCTTTGGCCTTGGAAGTGGGTGGCGGACCACGGCCGCCCTCCACAGACCTGCCGGAGCGAACAGCATCAACTGTGGCCAAGAAAAACTTGAGGTGAATAATATCTGAGGAAGCAACCGTGTGGAGAGAGTCTCTCTGATGAAACATCTCCCGCTGACAGCACGAGGAAGAGAGGCGTGTGCGGTTTCAGAGACCTCATACAGAAGTGGTGCTGTAAAAACGCTTTCCAGTAGCGCAGTGACTGAACTGTGCCGATTTTATTGCGCATGTATATAACAAGTTCTGCTGAAATCTGCCGTGTGGATCAGAAAATCTGGGACAGGGTGATATGGAGGGGTCTGGAAGACTTTATTGGACACATGCACATGTCCTTCACTTCTGGTATGAGTAGACGCCATATTGGTGGTTATTTGTACAAGCTGGTTTTCTTTGGTAGAATGATGTGAATTAACGACCTTCTCGAACTGGCGTAAAATAATTCTGTGTGTATATAACACACACACATACATATATATATATATATATATATATATATATATATATATATAGACAGATAGATAGATATAGATATATAGGTATAGATATACACACATACAACACAAGCTACAAGTGCACAATGAAAGCAATCCTTGTGTGCCACAGTAAGAAAGAAAAGTAAATGCACAAATTGTAAAATGTTTCATGGAAGAAAGGCATAAAACATATGGACTGGAATTTTTAGTTTTGCTTGAACTGTTCCTTTAAAAGCTCTATGAAATTCAAAAATCAATAGATTTTTGGGTACGGGAGGGAAATTGCTCAACTATTCAACTCGGCCTGATCTGATCAGGATTAAATTGGGATAAGAGCTTAACTTACGCAGAACTCTCTAGTGCTTTGGCCGGTTTGGCAGGCAGAAAAGCAGTTGAAAGAGAAGCTGCTCTGCTCGTCTTTTATGCGTGAGGGAGAAACTGTTTGCACTTTTCTCTTCTAGCCCATTATGTTGCATCACTGCCAGGATTGTGCTGAGAAAGATGGATGACCCCCGGTGAGAGGAGGTTTATCTTTGATCAGCGCTGTCGTGTCCTCTCGCTGGCCGTCGAGTCCCGGGCGGCCGTGTAAATGTGAGAGACAAAGTGTCTCCTCTCCGCTGAGAGATGACACGCCAATTAGTGTTGCACTGAGGGGAACGCGCATATGAAACCCATTAGCTACAATATCCTTCTGTCTCCCTCCTATTTTTATAAAAACGATCGCCATCAGGCATTGTTTATCGTGTGTCGTAAACAACATGCCAGGCATTGCCTTTCTTCAGACTCCATCTTGTGCGTGACCGTCTTGCAGATGCAACTTGGAAGATGCCGACCCAGCCAATAATTTTAGGTTGTTAAAAGGTTTCCCTGATGTTTCCATTAAGTAACAAAACCGTTAAAAATGTTATTTTGAAAGTTGTAGTAAAATTTTGTAGGAAAAGTCCAGTTTATAATAAGAACATAAGAAGAAGAATAAGAAATGTTTTTTGAACTTTTCTTACTTCTTCAACGTTTTAAAAATGTTCCACTAACAACTTTGAGTAACATTTTTATATATATGATGTAACACTAAAAAAAGCTATTCACGTTACTGCAAGAATGTTTTTGATACCATTGACAGAACGTTTAGAGAACGTTAGTCAACGTTCTGAGAACATTCTCTGTTAGCTTGGCAGTCAGTCGACAGTCACAGAAACATTGTTAGCAACACTAAACAAAACATAAAGTCCTTTGCACGCTTCATAAAACTGAGTGGTGTGCATATTTCTGCTCTGAACACCTCCAATGGCTCGTTTTTTGCAGTTTTTATGCAAAATCTGCAGGCCAAGAAACACATTAGACAAAAAGGTCAGAAATACATTTAAACACGCCGGTACTAAATGAACATAAATACTGGCAAAGAAAAACAAAGATGTGTCACAGCTGACACCTGAGCAGAAACTTCAGTTCAAATGCTGAACAAAAAACATTTGTTCAGAAGGGATAGTTCACCTAAAAATAAAAATTGTGTCATTATTTACTCTTCCTCTCATCCTTCATTAAAACACAAGAGAGAAGCTTCGACCAGCATTTCAAATAAAAAGTCAATACACAGTAACTGTAAATAATACACAATATATCACACAACACGTGCTTGGCTACACAACATCTTTGTGAGAACAAATGTGAGCAGTTAGTCCATCAGAGTGAGGACAAAGAGAGTGAAGGGAGAACATTTTGGGCGGTCCTCACTTTCTGACACACCTTTAAAGGGCTGTGTGAGGGTTAAGACTTGGTTTTTGGTCTGTTGTGATGGTTAAGGTAAGGGGCTAGAGATTTTACTGTGCCAGTGAATGTCCTCACAAAGACAGCTGTACTAACGTGTGTGTGTGGATGGGGATAAGCGGTGAGGTCCTGTCTGCCTGGAGCCGGTAGAATTGGATCAAGGCTGAAGCTTACACAAGATGCAGTTTGACCGGGACTTCCCACCGACAGGCTGCCAGGCTGCATGTGAGTTCAACTGTATTGATGTGCCGCCGGCCCGGGTTCGAACCGCCCTCAAACGCCTTCAAGCTGAAATCCAGAGGGCTTAGAAAAACACACAAGGCTAAGTGTGGGTTTTAATGCAATAACGAACTTCAGACCCTCTTTTGTATCTATCCTCAGTGTATCCGTGTCTGCAAAAGCACTGGATGCAAATCCAAACAGATCTGCACATCCACGCAGCCGTTGTGTGAGACAGTGTCACAAGACCTGACTGCAGTGATATCAATACATCACTGATCAATGATCAAATATATCAATCATGATACCAACACACACACATTTTCTATCCATCAGGGATATTATATATGAAATATAATAAATATTATTTATTTAACAAGGTGTGTTAAAGCCTTGTGAAAACCAGATCAGTAAGTGAATTTGCATAACTTCACCTAATGTGACTACAGTGTAAACTAGCAGTTTGACCACCTGAATTGCGCTGGTCCTGCACCACAGCAGTTGTAACAGAGGGGTGATTTAGAGTAAAGCCCCAGCTGAAAGGAAACATTCTCAGAACGTTCTCTCAATGTTATCAAAAATATTCTTGCAGTAACGTGAGAAGAGATTTTTTTGTACTGTTATATAACATATATCAAAAACATTTATAAGTAGTTAGTTGAATGTTTAACAAAATGTGTAAAAACATTCTTACAACCAAGTAATAATGTTAAAACTACATCTAAAAAAAGTTCCTAGATGTTCCTAAACTTTTCAAAATAACGTTTTTGTTACTTAATGGAAATGTTAGGGAAACGTTCTTACAACCTAAACTTGTTAGCTGGGGCAGCACCTTTGAGACCTCTGGGTAAAGGATTAGAGTTGTTACTGTGCTATGGAGTCCTGCTATTTGATGAATGAAAACGCAGCCAGATTCATCCGCTCCAGTGGGGAAGAGCATCCACTGAACTCAGGCTTAACGGGTCGCACTGTACACCAGCACGCTGTGAAGTGGGATCTGGAGGTCAGTGTGCGTAAAAACCCGCCGTAAATCTTACAGAGAGCGTTAAGAGCATCTTACAGCGGCAGAACGCCACTCGCTCAAAGCCTGCAGATGAGACTCCATTCCAAAATAATAGCCAGTCTGTTTACTGTGCCGCGAGATGGATTACATGGCAGTGAAATAAATACTTCCAGATGCAGCTCAACAGAAATTACCCTGAAGAAGAGGAGAAAAAACGGCTTCATAAATCTAAAGAGAGAAATAGTGAAGCGTTTTTTTGGCTCTGGAGACTCAACTTCATGCTTCTAATGGCATAATATATTCATATCAATGCTTCAACAAATAAGAGAAGACAGACCGCCACTGCCAACATTTCTGGCACAAAATAAAAACAAACAAAATCTTTTGTGTTCAAGGGTCAGAATCGAGAAGTGCTATTCCTGGTCTGATGAACGTATTTCAAAGACAAATATCACATGCTTGGCTTCAAATGGCGCCAGTATGGAGGCAGTATTTCAGCACTGGGAGGTTTGAATATCATTTCCATAAAATATTGCTCTTTTGGATAAACTACCGCATGTCATTTTCCTGATTCCAGCTGACCCAGTTCTGTACGATCCTGCCAGTCCAACAGCTCTCCTGACATCCAACAAGTAATTTCATGGAGTAATAACAAGCTATTCAAACCGCGGACAGGAAGGTCTCTACTTGTAAATGTGTAACTGTTTGGGAAGGTCTGAATGCGTCTCATGCCAACACTAGAAACAGAACTGATGTTCAGGCATGTAAAACCTGGTCCAACGGGCCAGGGGTAGTGTTTAAGGGGCACTGACGAGGACCCTGACATCTCTAAATGTCAGCAGCATCTGTCCTCAGATATGGAGACGATGGAGTAAGATGAGCGGAGGCGCATCACTCCTCTGTTTGTTGTCTTTGGCACAAAGTCTGACCAGGGGAAACCGCAGAAAGCAAGATACAAAAAACTGCCATCACTGCAACTTCTAAATATGCAAAAGGGCCAATGAAATTTAAACAGATCCACCAAAGACAGAGATGAACATATTTTGCTTTCCAAGACGCAATTGTTGTGCCCTTAGAAGTGTTTACTAAGGCGAACCCATTAAAAAACCCTATAACCCCAACTCAAAATATTAGACTTTAGTGCTTTAGTGCATTATTTGAACACATCAACACACTCTTTTGTTCTTTTACCTAACTTCACAATAACAGGTCAAACGAAGCATCAGAAGTGGATGTTTCTACAAAACTGGCAGATACAGACACAAAAGAAAAGAGTGAGGAGATGATCTTCCAAACACTGAGTGTGGAATCAAATCAAGGCTTCAGTCTTTGTGCCTGGCCGTTGACACGCTGTCCTGCAGGACGGGGGAGGTAATCGTGTTGCCCTGTGCGTGAGTGTAATGCAATCATCTCTCAATGACTGCAGGTCTTGCGTTACTCTCCTAATTCAATTTCCAAGTTAATAATCTCACGATGACTTGATTGCGGTAATCTGAGGCCGATAAAGCCGCCAACAGCAGTCACTGGGCAGACATTTCAATAACATGATGCTGTACATCCACAGCGCTTGCAAAAAACGGCGCAACCCAAGTGAAAACAAAACATTTCCAGATTGGCTTTTTCTCTTCGCTTCAGTTGGAGGAGTTATCAAAATTCCACATGCATTTAAAATGCTATTACAGCTACAACTTAACTGCTGGTTGCATGCGCAGCGGACTGTCGAACGCGCTAAAAGATAACTGTACACGCTAATGAGAATTTGTCTTGCGTCTGTCAGTCGCCTAATATACAGTCGACTGTTTGAGCAACAGCACTGTTGGATGTTTGAGAGCAAACCTTGTGGTTAAAGGCCAGCCTGAAAATTACTTATTGCTCCAATTAATCTTTGGGTTTAAACTGGCTCCAGTCGCAATAAAACCGGCCAATTACATGATACAGTAACTCAGTTCTGACAGTTTTCACTCAGTCACTTGTATCAGCGCAACTAATTATTTCTGTGCTGCTCTCCGTCAGATTTCCTCATCAGATGTGAACAAGAGTGGCACTACACAACATCTGGAAGTCTTCACTCTTTGTCATAGGTTAGAAAACCATATAAAACCTGTTTTATATATTAAACAACACACTGTCTTTCTGTGCAATTCTGTGTCTCATGTTTTAGTTTACGGATGGCATAAACGTCACAAAACTAGTTTGCTTTCAGTTTGTCATTATCTGATCTTACTGAATATTTGCAGTAAACGAGATACAAGACAAAAGACAGAAATATGGAGCTTGCTGCTGTAAAACGCAGTATTGAGTCAAATCTGCAAACTGGCACAGTTTAGCGTTTTAAAGGGGAGCTAAAACAGTAATCTACTGCAGTTTGGTTTATCATCCACTAAGTATAACATCACAATGAAAAGTAAGGAATTTTAGTATGAAAAAACAAAAGTGATTTTGTCAGCACTTCTTGCGGTCGCTGGCTTGAAAACGATCAAGTAGCCGGTCATTGGTGAATTGCTCATTACCTGTGAATTACAGATTGACCACAACACCAAAACCCTGCAAATTGGCTGTGAGACTGTTTTAAAGCTTCCAGAAGCACAAGCTAACACTTAAAACACCCACAGCCCTGCAGAGGCTGGTGGAACATTATAACTCGCAGTCTGCGAGCTGCAGCATCGCTCGCGTCAGCATGCGGAGCAAGGTGGTATTTCTCAGCTGTAAACACAACTTACGGAAAACAAAACGGAATTAAATCTCTGTTATATTTCCAAAAAGGATAGAAATTCTGCTTATTTAATTCTCCAGTAGAATTATGTGACTTTTATGAGGAAAATCACACTAACCACAAATTGCGCAAAACAATTCCAATACTTCAGTGCCTGAGCAGTTTAAAATGGGGCTGCTCTGCGCTTATAAATATAACTTTTTACGGCTCTGTTATTACGTACTGAGAAGGGGGAGAGCGGGCCGATCTTGTGGTTGTAGCGCCTGATGGCCTCTCTGATGTGGGACGGTTGGATGGCACTGCTCTGAGACTCCGCCCCACAGGCTGGTGAGCTCTGCGAATGGAGAGAGAAAAATACAGTTCCCGTTATTGCTAAATCAAAACATCGGTGATGTCCAGCAGATTAATGCACACTTCATTTTCTTCTGACGTTAAAACCAAATGTGCTTCTGATTTTACAGTATATAAATATAAATGACAAAATGAAAATAAACAATTTTTAGTTCTGTGCCACATCTAGTGTTTGTGTTAATCTGTGTTCATCTGAAATATGTTAATAATTGAACAGAAAGTGCAAATAAAACAAACACTCAGCTGCTACAAAAGCACAAATAAAACCGATTTTTAGAAACTCCAGATTCTCCCTCAAGATCATCTGGCATTTCAAGAGGGCTGATGTTTCATTATGTTTCCATGAGTTCTTTATTTAGAGTTAAGATCCTAACTGGAAAAATGTAAGAGATGAAACTATTTCTCAACAAACATTACTATTGATGCTGTAAACTGAACTTTGTTTCTGCATTTCCCAAACATTATAAAGCAGTAAACAGAACAACAGAGATATATAAAGATCTACAGATCTAAGATCTGTCACGCTGCTGTGTTTCATTCTGACTGGTAGCGTGAATAAGAAACCTAATAAAAACCGACCCTGAACCCTGAATACTGTATCTGTCAATATTTCTCAACTGGACCTTTTTTCTCTTCCTCTGTTTAAGTTTACTGCTTTCCTGCGCGAGCCCCCCGTTGCCCTGGGCCATGGAGTGACTCTTGCTCTGGTGTCCTGTGGCCAGAGGAGCACTGGGGGTGGAGGGAGGTGTGTTCTCCGGAGAATCAGTCTCCTTTTTGGTGGTTGCAGCCTGGGGAAAGACCAGAGAAACATCTCAATGGTGTTATTGTCTAGCGGTTAACGATCTAGGCTGGTAACTGAAAGGTTACAGGTTTGAATCTTAAAAGGGTCAATCAATAAACTTTCGCCCTGCCATAGCTCTGACAACACACATGAGAATTTGACCAAAGCCTTTCAGATGATACACAGATGCAATGTACAGATGATGTAACAAGGAATTGCCTAGCCTACCTTTAAACCAAAGAAAGCAATGCGACAGAATCATATTCTCCACTATTAACCTCCAGTGAGAAAAGCTGAAAGGGTTTTGTGTACCTCGGTGGAGCTGCTGTACTGAATGAAGTTTGCAGATATGGCGTGTTGGAAAGGATCTCCTGTTTTAGGGGTCATATCCTGTTTAACCAACAGGGCAAGATCAACAACCTAAAATATTAAAAGAAAACAAACCTTTGAGTAATGACACTTGATATAAAGCACAAGCTAACATTTCCCTCAGGAAACATTATATTAAATGATCAAATGTCAGTCTGTCCCTCTTGCAAAAGCTTGCAAAAGATTTAACAGATTTGTGCAGGTTATTTTCCGGGGTGTAATTTCATGTTAAAATTCTAGGTTTCTTGCATCGGAAACAAAGACGAAGGAAAAGTAAATTCTAATTAAGGAAGTGTCAAAATGATTTTCTGGAAATGAGACAATTTGTCATCTCAGTTTATTTGAGAAAGTGTCTCAAAAAAAAAAAAAAAAATTTCATGCTTTGCTTCTGGAAACTCGATCCACTCTGACAGGTTACAGTATGTTAGGCGTGCGGTCGAACCGCAGCTCACCTGAGCCACTGTTTCATATGCCAGATATGACAGGATCTCCATGGACAGGGCACTGGGCTTGACATCCAAACTGCTGCAGTCCAACCACTCGCGGAACTTTGAGGCCTTTTTAGCTAAAGCGAAATAAAGATTTTAATTATAATCACAATGCCAAAATGTGACCTATGCTAGCAAAATTTGATAGCAAAAAACAAGAAGCAAATTTTTAAAACTGAGTTAGTTATTTTCACATTCTTTATTAAGAAACCCTAAAATGTCGTATGGTTTGCTGGAATCTGATAAAAAAATGTCGGAAGCCAGTTGCAAGAAAAGAACAGAAAAACAATAATGTTTCTTTCAGTTTGCTTCCTAAAGATTTAGGAAGGTTCGCCTCCCAGAAAATATAATTACTCCTTTTTATTTATATTTTGTGGTGAAATTTAACCTGGACATGTTTTTGTAAAATTCACCATCATGTAGATGATATTGGAAAGGTGCTGTAATCAAATGACAAGAACTGAAATCTACTGTGAGGAAAGATCTGATAATGTCCCTTTGCAAAAGACATCTTCATAAGCACAGAAATACATCTGCCTGTGTTGAAAATGGTCTGCTATCTACTATTTATAAAAGCAAGCAGTATGCCATATGTATACTGCTGAGTATGCGTGTTAAGTATGCATAAAATAACTGGCTGTCCACCTACACTAGCTAGAATGTGCAGTTTACAACCAGCCAACTGTGTGTGTTGGCTTACAACCATCTCAGTGCATATTACTGTATCCCACAATGCAATGCACTCGACTTGACCTTCCATTGCCAGTGTTGACCAGAACGACAGAATTACTGGAACTATGAATAATCGTTTTTATTTCTAAGAATTCTTTCCATTTTTAAAAACAGTACTCAAAATACAGTGTAAACTATCTGTTTATCCAAACACGCTCACTCTCTGCTTCGTGCTTCATACTATTGGTTGGATTTGTGTCTAATCAGCATCACAATCTTTTCACACACATTCAGCGAGATCTCAACCTGCAGTCTGTGTTCAGAACAGCCAATCATACAACTCGATACAGATCATATACGGTATCTGACTTACTGTACTACACTGATGCCGTGATTTACACACACCCTTCTGAAGAAAGATCTGTATTCTACTGTAAACTAATATAAAAATAATGAAATATGTTCAGAGTGATCAGAGCAGGAAACTGGATGGTTTTAAATCATTCACACGCAGTAAGCCTCTGTTTAAAACAGTGAATAGGAATGAATACTCACAAAAACTCAGCTGTCTGCTTTCACAGAATTCGCTGTATTGACTGGAGTCCATGTTTCTGGTCATTTTGTCAATTCTCTGCAGAAAAGAGAAGAAACACAACATAATCTGTTAGCAGGGTGACACTATATTGAAGAAAAATGTGATCTGCGATATCTTTGCAAACAATGCGAAATGTGGTATGCAATATGATGTAAAATCTAATGTAAATCAAATGTAAATTTGTAAAATCAATTTAAATTACATTAAAATATATTTAACAACTGAAAATTGTACAACATTCACATTCTCTTTGGAAAACAAAAGCTTCACAACTTCTGATAGCAGTCTGTGATTTCTGCATTAACCTTAAACTGACTGTAAGTAACTTTTTGAAGTAATAACATTCATTTATGGCAAACCATAGCATTATTTCAATAATTTTGATGTATTGTGCAGCCCAATCTGTTACTATTATATTTAAATAAATGAGTTTGTTCAGATCACTAACCCCAACTATGAGTAATAGGTAAAATACAAGCAGAGATATAAGCAGCACTTGAAATAAACACTAACGTCAAAATATATTATCAATGTCAAATGCATCACTTTAATAAAGACATCAAAATTCCTTTCAGAGTTGAATTATGCCACATAATTCCGCAGTATTGTGTGAAATTCAATCACAGAGTGAAAACATCCCTGTACCTGAATCAGCCGTGAATCTGATTCCTGTGCTGTGCACTGAATCGATCAAACAGAAGAGCTGCTGGCTACACCTCAAACCCAAAGAATCAACTGAATAAACTATTTATATCACAAACCAAATGCCTACAATAGCTTTTCCATAGACAAAAGTGTCATGTATATCAACATAATGACTGCTTAAAGCAGATAAATGTATTATAATTCAAATTATGTTATAATAAATAGCATTTTCAGGTAGCGCAAAACCCCCACAAGGTATGATGGGACCTGAATGCTACTGTGTTTACCCTCATACACACACTTTTACACACTCATACACACCAGCCTTTATGAACGGCCCTGCATGAAATTCCCATGGTAAGAGTTTCCTCCCCGCAGTCCACAAAACTGCTATCTGAAATTCATTCTTACTCTTACAAGTCGAGTCATATTTTTCTGATCCCATAATAATCTCTTCCATGAAGATGCTGCGGTATTTATTCAGCTCTGCTGTGATGTCATGCTTCAAACCACAATTTTTATCAGGATTCAGTATCAACAGAGAGTCAACAGAGTTTTCTGCAGCACAGCACAACCCAAGAGCAGGTCTGTCTCTCTAGGTTTTAAGAGAGCTGTGTGCTGCAATGAACCCTCTTAATAGCAACCAAACAGGTTTCAATTGGATTTACAGCTGAACGTGTTAAGTTGCAGGTCAGAACCCATAATTAGACGTTTCCTCATCCTGGACCAGTTTCATACCTTCACATACCAGGCTGCAGACGGTACAAAAAAAGGTTTAAGGTTTATAACTTTTTTCCTTCACATTAAACCTTTGTGCTGTGAAGAAAACCTTTTTTTTTACGATCTACTGAGTTGCCTCTCAGAGCTGCTACCCAGCTAACAGGAAACGCGTCTCTTAAAGTTTTAAAAAAACATTGTGGCTGTAACATTAATAGAACCTTTCTTTAATGTTATATATCATATATTAAAAAAACATTTTGCTTAAATTGTTAGTGTAAAGTTTTAAAACATTACAGAATAAAAGTGTTTGAATAGCGATAACCAAACAATAACAATAACACAACATCTAAAACATTTGACATTTGTAATGTTCCTAGAACATTTTTAACATTTTTGCTATCTAATGAAAATGTTAGGGAAACATTACTACATCCTAAAATCTGGGTATCGGTTAGCTGGGTATCAGAAAGCATCAAAACTTTAAAATATAAGACTCAGGACAATCTGACGTGATGTGAGGCAGGTCGGATCATTTTCAGGCCACCCAAATCAACCGGAGTCTTTATATTTAGTTAGCTGGCAGTCACTGGAAATTCCATCTTTGAAAATACATATTAATGATGCCGAGCGTCGCCTCCTGTCTGCTCGTTACACACAACTGCGATTTCTATTAGCGTCGTTAAGAGGCACGCGGAGGTCTCAATTCGCCGCAGCCTCTGTGTCTCGGTCCCACTCCAAATTGGGCTGCGAGTGATACGGGACCGGAGCCGCTGAACTCAAATAACTCTTGTCAACCGGCTGGCCAGAGACAGAAGAAATGTTTTGACTGTGGCTTACTGACTGGAGAGAGCAGTGGGGGATTTTGTGTTTAAACTCTATGTTTAGCCGTTGATTAAATCAAAACGTTGACCCACCTGCTAATAGCCAAATTACACCCACAACTGACACGGCGGCTGTATAGGAGAAGGTTGGCAAATATTTGATTTGGCTGGTCGGTGCTTTCATTTTGTGCCAGTGTGGTCTGGAGAAAGAGAATCTCAATTTGTACCACCGCTAGCGCTGAGATTTCCATAGACTGAGGCCCCAAAGTAGATTCTGAATGTTTGGTATATTTCAATGCGTCTCACCCGTGAGTCCATGATTAACAGTCTGGGGCGGGTGTAATTAAATTTGTGGTGCATTTCATTCAAACACAAGGCTAAATATAGACGATCAAACAGGAATGAAGTTAAAGCTCCTCTGTTCACAGTCGTAAAGATCTATAGCTACTTGAAACTGACTCAATCTTATAGATATGAGGAATCAGTAGAGATCTCTGTTTTAAGTCTTATAAAACACTCTCATCCTGAGGAGAACTCAGTAAAACATCTGATGCTACTTACACCCTGGACGAGACCACAGAAGTATATTGTAAAAGTTCCTCAGCCAAACCTGGAGAAAAGCTGCAGGGTGAAGCAGAAAATGACTCCTCTATCAACTTCCTAAACCCATTGTGGTTGTGATAAAACCCATTATGTCTATGAGTGAGGAGATTTTTTTTTCTTTTGCCACGGGTTGGCCAATTTTCTAAAGCAAACAAATGTGTGTACCACCCATTTATATTAATTCACAGCATTTCACAGCACTTTCTTTGGTTCAGTGGTCTCGGAATATTTCCGAAGAATTTTGGCGCTCCCACTCAGACCCTGAATTCAGACCATCTTAGGAAGTGCTCAGAAATAAAAAATACCAAAGCGAAGAATTTATGACAAAACATATAATTAATATATAGTAAAACATGCTACTACATAACCTTTTCATTTATAAGAATGATATTAGTACTTACTAAAAAAATTGTAATAATATCTAAACGGTGTTGATTCCAAAAGTGAGCGCAAATACTAAAAACATTTCTTTTAATTAAACACCCTCGGATACTTTCAAAATGTTTAATCTGTGACCCTCTTATGGATTTACTGTTTAAAGAATAAAAATAATAGAAAATAAAATACAGCCAAAGTTATGTGCACACACAAGCAAGTAAAAGTGCAAGAGTTTATGTTGCCATTTTCAGCAATTACAATTTCCTAGGCAATGTGAAAAATACATATCGCCAGTATCCCAGTATTCCAGAATAGCATCCTGCAGGAAACTTCTGTCATCAGGGAATTAAGGGAAAACAATGTGGATCCCACATTATCATGACAAACACACTTTAAACATTCCCATCTGAACATGGACGAGAAAATAACAGACTGTCAAAAGATCTTAAAAGGATCTTTGGAAAGATGGATGACCTGTCTGAAGAAATACAATCCACAGACCACTGACAACAGCAAACCATCACAGACTGATCAAGTGTACGGGCGAGCGGGTAAATTATAGCCTCACCCGGTCTGACACAGGGCTGCCCCGGTCGTTCATGTGCTGGTATAATACTGGACATCCCCCAAATGTCAGAGCCATGAAGTAATGTCCACAGTATTTATTTAAGTGTTGCAATAAATGTACAGCTGTGACAAGAAAATCTGGAGATTAAATAAAATATATGGATCTATCTATCTGTTTGTCTGTATGTATATGTTACATATGTGTATACATGTTATATACTATGACAAACATAAATATAAAAAAAAAAAATAAAAAAAAAATATGTATACAAACATAATATTATATAAATATATATATATATATATATATATATATATATATAATATATAAAATATATATATATATATATATATATATATAGATGTATATATTATTAAAAAAATAAGATTCTGTACGTTTCTAATCAAAAAGAAATGTTGTGATATGCAATACTGATATCAAATGTTTGCACAGACAGGTAAGTCACGCAGACAGGACCTCCAACACAGCTAGTTAAAGAAGACAAGAGGGTTGCGGTAGGCCAGAAAGAGCAGAAGATACAGCAACACAGTGCAGTGTGGTTAAACCATAAAACTGCTCCTGAGGACCTCATGACTGAGGCGAAGTGGGAGGCGCAGAAGGATACGGATCCTTATTCCCAAATGGTGCCCTGATAGCTAAAACATACCCATTAAAACACTCAGCAGGAACAAAGTTTTGGGGGAAACCACAGACTTTCTTGGCCACATCCAGAAGTAACTGCGTTTGGTTTTAATTGAGACGGGACGTATGAAGTCTCATGGTAATAACCCTCTGTCCACGGCTCTTGCTTCAGAGCTTTAATTACATCTCTCAGCTGCGGCCATTTTAAATCACTTGGCAGAGTGAGAACAAAAGGATGTTACAGCAGACTTCTGCACTCATGCCACAAAGCTCAAGGTCATAATGCGTTTGAGAATGGGTCACTGGTGTCTTTTTATTACTGGTAAATTCTTGGCCAAAATAGCATCAGTGCTTGATTTGGTCTGATGATGTTTTTTTGGCCAAATAGACTGAAAATGCTTCTGTTGACTTAATAATGATGTCTGACGGGTCAAAACTCCAGTACTGCTCTCCAGTTTCACCCAGGTCATATTTGTATGTCTGCCTGCATTTGGAGGAAAATATTGGGAACAATATCAATGGAATGGAAATTCAAATGAAATGTAAAGACTATTTGTGGTGGGGCCGGAAGCCAGTTGGACAGGGGCAGTTGGTTTTTGGTGATATGGACACCATGTTCCCAGTGTTATCCTGTTATCTGCTGCTTCTGTGCTTCAGGAGTCCCTGTTACATGTTTAAACACACTGTTTAGTTCAAACTTCAGTTCAAAATAAACTGAGGTGAAAAGTGTCCACTGAAAATTGTGTATTTGCACTAATCAGGGACTGACAAAACATCACCTACAGTCTAATGAAATATTTGTATTAATAAATTGGTTACTTTTGAATGGGTGTGACAACACATGCCTTTTGGCTACAGAAAGGTGTAATTATGACATCTACCAGTGGAGGCTACTGGCCCATATATCAGCCAATTAACAACTCCAATTAACAATTAACAACTCCGAGTCAAATTATGCAAATTAGGTTATGGCACAAACATACCATAAATGAGTGCTTATGGCAATGTGCAGGTGGATTTGCATCCCAATAATAAAGAATCTTATACAGAAAAAGAAAGTCTGATGGGATCGATAATTATGCATGTAATTTCAATTTTCTCCAAATGGATTTTGTTTAAAAGAAAATGTAGAAAATATTTCCCTATAAACCAAACCAACATGCTTCAAGATGCATCACAATGTTGTATCTACCGTTTCCATGTAAACACTGCTTAATTCATCATCTTTAAAAATCCACATCCCACAAAAATCCACAGTGTTCTAAGTATCCACCCTTGCTAGTGTGCTAATTTCGGAACATTTCTGGCAGATGTAGGCGGCCTTTACTCCTACTCACCTCCAGTCGCTCTTGCTTGACCTCATCCACCTCCTCGTCCTCCACCAGAGACAAGAACTCCCCCGTCTGGTCGATGGCGCTCAGGAAGTCCTGCATCAGCCGTTGTCTCTTGTTGACACTGCTGCTGTATTTGTCTGTAAGTGGACAGAATCACATTTGCTGACTCCCTCCAGCCCACATCTGCAGGCCAGCTGCCGCACATGACGGCACATTGTTTACACCTGAGCGCCACTGGACAGAGAAACATCGGCCCACTCGCCTCAAGTGCTTTTGTGTTTTACCTGAGTCATCTCAAAACAGAGCACAGCGGCACGCACTGCGGCCAGACCTGTGACGACCCGAGGAACACAACTGCAGTACAGTCTCAGCCACTCCAGGATTTCACCCTTTAAAGGGGATTTGGTTTAAATACTTTCTCCTGTTCTGACTTAATATGCACAGCTTTCCTTTAATTTCATAAACATTAAAACAAAACTGAACTTTCTTAACAAATGTGTTTGGTTTTACATTGTCTCCTAACCATTCGTTTTTCTGTGCTTCTTCTTTTGTGTTTAATGCATTCTGAAGCAACAAGATTTATACAATATTTGTTATTTAGACAGTGTTGTTGAACATGAATCATCCGTTCATGCAATTCCAAAGTTTTTTTAATCTTTCATCAATAACTTGCCTTACCTCTGAAATGTCTTTCCAACATGTACACCTGCACATTACCAAAATATCACAAAGTATTGCCATACATTATTTTAAAGGGAAAGAAACACATTAAGGTATTAATAAATGCATGCATGTATTTAACTGTTTTAAGAACTAAAGAATAAATGTGGCACTATATCTGTGATAGTTTGTTCACTGTACAGCTTTAATCACACTAATAATCTAATAAAACACACATCTGATGCTCTGTTACAGCTCATTTTCCAGCCTGTCTGTTCCTCAGTTTGAATTATTCAGGCCTGGAGCTCCAGGGTGGGAAAATATTAAAGAAGGAAACTGTTAATGCAATGAGGGGAAACCCTCTGATTAAACAGCTCTGTGAAGTAACGTCTGCCAGAGAATAACAGAAATAACCTCAGAAAATGTTTAATGAAGGTTACTGAATTTATGACACTTAAAGAGCAGCTCTGATTGGCTCTTTTAAGTGTGCTGGTGCTGGCAGACCGCACAGGCTGTAATTGTGGACTTCCTCTGTAAACGGAGCAATTCAATCAAATAGTAAAAAATGTTTAAATGATACAAATATGTTGACACACATAATTAATGGTGTATTTCTGGCTTTAAAGAATTCTTCATTTGCCATTGATACATCAGTGCATTCAGACGAATAAAGATCTTGATTGGGAAGTTAAAGAAATGCCATTTTAAATATATCTAAACAAGCTATTCTGATTTACATCAAGCACAACAGTTCATCAAGCACTCCACCACACCAGAGAAAGACCTTACCTAACATGACTGTCACCCTCCCAAAGGCCTCATGAACAGAAAAGATTCTTCTCACTGAATTGATTCCCATTTTATTTCACATGCAATAACCCAGGTAATAGTCAAAGGACAATAACAACCCAGTTGAAACATTCTTTGACCGACACGGATCGGGTCACGAGGACAAACTTTCCAAGCCGATCTAAGTGCAAAGCAGCATGCAGAAGGGCACAACATTAAACAGAGCGAGCCGCCGCCAAGCTCATACGCAGACGCGCAGTCTCCCGCTCAGTCGATGGCGGGATTGCATAATCTGAATGCTGCGCTTAAACCTTCTTTCATCTCTCAAGTTACATGCAGGATAAGGAGCAAAACTCATAATGATTCTCCGCATGACATTTCAGGGGAAAACATGGGAAAACAGTTTCTTCTGTTCCTCCCAGTGCTCAACTTTCACTGCTGCTGATGAGGCCAGTGAAATGCTGTTTAAAACTGAATGATGCCAAAACTTCCGCTGGCATTCTGGTAATGACCCTCTGATTAGCCACGTCGTGCGAAATTACCTCGTTCGATTCTGCTCATTACCATTGCCATTTAAGAAAACCACTGAATGACGAAATGCCATTGATGTTGTAAACATCTTATGAACATTCATAAGTCTAAAGCTGCAAAATCTAAAATGGTCGACACTGGCTGGATCAATCTAAGACTGACTGATCTGAAATGGAATATACTTGCTGTATAATACCTGCGTCCAAAGGATCTTCATCGTCAATGGTTTTGAGGATTTTGGATTTGTAATCTCTGAACTGCATGTACTTCAAGAGCCTTCGTAGTTTTTTCTGTTGGATGACACAAAAAAAAGAGACATTAAAGGTGTAGTGATTTCTGAGAACTGCTGTTGAAAACTGAAATCACCAAAACAAACAATTCTGTATTCGTGTGATATCTGTTTGTTTGTTGAAGAAATTGTGAAAAAAAATAGTGTTTGTACATGTAGTCTTGGCTGTGACAACAGGAAAAAAAAACTAACTGGAGTGGACCGATCCACACAACACCATAACACTGTGGGGACGTGTGCACCAGCTGTTAGCCACTGCCTGTATTGCACATTGTTTGTAATTTAAAGGGTGGAGTAAAGAAAGGATGAGTTTGTTTTTTTGGTGTCGATTTTAAATATTAACAGGGTTTCAAAGAAATCTCTTACTGCTCCTTTAAATCAAATTATCTAAATACTCTCACTAAATTATCTTTTTTAAGGATTAATGATTTAGTTTTTTTCCATAATACTCAATGGCAGTTTAGTTAAAAAAAATGCAGATTTTTAGAGCAAATGCATAAAGATTCTGTTAAGCTTTATCATTCAGTCCTGATTCTTGTGTTACAGAACTACAAAACAATATAAACCCATTAAACAAAACCAGTAGCTTAATACAAAAGCTAATAATGTTTGTAATGTTTTTTTGTAATGTGTTTACCTTGTCCTTCCTCATGAGGAAGATGATGTCCTCTGGTGAGATGACCCTGGCTCCTCTCATGAGTGTCACCTCAGCTGCCTGATGGAGCTGCAGAGAAACAAACGAATCAGCAAGTTCTCTGAAAGAAGGCAGACATCAGCACATGACACCATCCAACCTAAAGTGTTGTTGTGTTTTAACAGTGTATTTTAGGGGAGAAAAACATCAAATCTGCAGCGTGAAGACCTTGTAGAAACTGATAAGGGTTTTATTTTGAGAGAGAAACTCGAGTCACTTATGGCCTATGTGAGTTTCTCATCCTGTGTAAGAGGTTTTAACTTCAGCCCTTGCTCTCAGCAGTCAAATATGACTGAAGACGTCCTTGCCTGCAGTGTAAACATGGAAAGAGATGCATCATTTCAAAACAACAGATAATGTTGAAGCTTGTGCTAGAGTGTGTGTGGCAGGTTTGAGAACTGCTCACGGGGGTATGTGTACTTCCACAGATACAAAAACAAGACCAACAGCCCAGAAACAGATTCAACATTCACTGTAGTTGTGTTGCAGGGTTTTTATGAAGTCACAAAGCATAATTCATTAATACATGTCATGGTTTAATTAAAAACAATACAAAAACATAATTGTCTTAACCTTTTTTTAACTGTGTGTGAAAGGTCAAACCAGACATGTCAAAATTATATTGAAAACAAATCTTAAATGTCTTAAAAGCATAAACACGTAACTGAATACGTCTGGTGACGTGCTATAATTGTACTTAGTTGCCAAAAGAGGAGAAGCAGCTCATTCATCAATGTAAATGATATTGTAGCTGTTCTAATATAAATCAAACTATCACATGAATTCTCTGGAACTATGTGAAGTCTTGTGGAAGGACTTTGGTTTTACCTCACTGACATTTTAAATAATAAAATCAAGATTACAGCAGACAGAGACAAACTAAATGATTCTTTAAAAAAAATAAATTGTTTGAGCAAGTGAAGAAGGTAGAAGGAATCAATGTATTTATAAAAACAATACTGTTATCAAAAAAAACATTATAGATTAAATAAATTATGGCTAATATTAAAACTGATTGTGTTACAATTGTGATGATAATTAAACACATTTCCCAACAAAGTCTGTTCACTGTAACGTGAGCAAATACTGATTTAGTATTTGAATTCTGCCTTTAAATGAAAGTCATTGTATTGTGATTTATTTGAACTGTAACATAGTAAAGAAAATACAGTATTACAGTAATACTGTGTGGGAATACTAATGAGAGCCACAAATAAAAAACACAGGAATTACAAAAATGTTTGCGTTTTATATTTAAACTAAAAACCGCAGAAAACTATCAGCACACTCTCAATAAAGAGCTTCTGTTGATTAAACCTCTGAACGGCCCCTGAAAAATCCACCTCAGGTTGTGTGGGGCCATTTAACCTTGCCTGACTGACTACAACTCATCCAAACAGAAAAAGATGATATTCCTCATGAAAAGCTTAAAAACTTAATCCACCTTGAGTCTCAGAATACACACAAGCTTGTAAACATTTGCTGGTCATAAATATATTTGCTTGCAAATGTACATCAGAGCGTGAAGTGTGTGAGCTGAGCGGGCCCACACATGCAGACACAGGAATATTTACCTCCACCCGCCCGAAGCGTTTAATATAGATGACTCTGGTCTGGCCACACACCAAGAGTGACACACAACTGCCATGTCTAACCGGCCGTTTTCAAGAGAATTAGTTTTTAATAGACAAAATTGACTGCAAGTATGCAAAATTTTATCCCCTCACCAAATTTCCCATCATCCTTGGAAACAAGAAACACTTGCCTGAGGAATTATTTCTATAAAGGACAGAATTCTGATTTTTTACAAATGAAGTGCGATGACCATTTACCATTGACATGGACTTTTAGGTCGAACCGACTCTTAATCGACATCCAAGAAGTCCAAGAAAAAAGATTTAAGGCTATGTTTTAAAATCATTTGTTTCCCTGAATGCATATAAACCCATTTTAAGTTTACGTTAGTTTTGATTGAATTTGGCCCAAAGGAAAGAAAAACAACTTGATCCCTTAAAAGTCTTACAGTAAAGCTCTCTTTTTAGGGAGGTTAGGGACGTTTTTCCGTGCCAGTTAAAAAGTCTGGCTCACAAACCTGTCTTCTGCAAAATATCAGATTCATTTTAGTAATTGCTCTAATTTTACATGTTGATCAAAGCTGTGGGACTAAATGAAGTTGGAGCGTTTATTCCGTTCGGGATGATCCAAGGAACACTGAGATCTCTGTGGTGGTTTTCCAGCAGCTCAGGGGCGAGTCTGTTGACAGTTTACTTCAGCAGACGAAGGACTGTTTTACCATTTCTCAGATGCCTGAGTTATCATACTACAGCCATATTCATAAGATTCAGAGTGTTTTCAGCCATCTCCACATTATCGTTTAGGGTTTCTCTAAAATAAATGGAAAAGACAACAGGAGAGTGAATCTGAAACATAAACACAGATGGGAGGGTGGGGATGATGATGATGGTTTGATTGACAGTTGGCCTCTGTACCACCCCTCCTTGTCGCCTTCTTAAAAAAAACAGCTTTAACACTTTTTAAAACTCTCTTCACATTATGATAGCAATCACTGAGCAAAGCTGTCCAAATCTATGTTTAATATACTTATATCTTCTGTGGAAGATGCAGGACCATAAAATGTTCGTCCAATCATTGTAATTAACTGTAACAGGATTTCCTACACTGTCAAACACAATGTGTTTGCATCCCATTCATATGCTGGAAGAGATGTGGCTTTGGAGACCGCTCTCCAAAGAGTGCGATCTACCCTGTGTTAGTTCATCATTTACTCACCCTTGTGTCATTTTAAACTTTTATTATTAAGCGTTTAGTTTTTGGAGGTTAGCAACACTTGGTCGTAATGTTGAAGCAACATGATCATGAGATTTGAGTAAATGATGAGAAAAGTTTTGTGTGAATGTTTTCTTTCAGGATTTTCCTTTCTAATTTAAAAAACAGGACCCCCAACAATGCTATATAAAAGATATGAAAAAGTAATACAAAAATAAAAAAAGCCAAAAGCGTTCCATATTACAGCACACAGCCCTGCCATGAAACCAGTGCCAACAGCTACAGAGACAGATTTCTGGCCTGGGGAAAAGCATATGAATCTTGTTCCTAATTAGACAGCTTAATTTTAATTACAACACATTTTCAAGTGACTCCGGCCTCCGCAGGTCTCTGGTTCATGTCACGTTACAGTGCGTCAGGAAGAGGCTGAGCTTTCATGCAACAGAGTGGCAGAAGTCAAATAAACAGGCCCGCTGAACAGAATTTCCTCTCTGCTGCTACTGCGGCATTCTGAAACTAAATCCACGATTTGATTACACTGGAACGGTAACAGGAAAGCGGAGAGAACTCCACTCACAGCGTCCTTGTGAAGCTCAATTACACCATTTCCCTTCAATGACGAGAAAATGTGAGACTAATGTTTTCAGAACTCACCTACCAGATACACAGACTTCAAAACACTTAAGAGAGACAATCTCGCATCGCCCCAAAATCCAGTCTGATGGCTGAAAACATCCTCACATTTCACTACACAAATCTCACGGCTGTTTCTGCTTTACTGCCCCAGTGTAAAGCGAGTTTATAGCCAGATTAAAAGTAAGTGACAGGGACGGTTTTCATTGATGAGTCTGTCAAGAGCATCCAGTTCACACTGTAAATGAAAGAAAAGAACTACAAGAAAGTCTATTTTGCTAAACATACCTGATTATTTTATGCATTGTGACAAATTAGCAAATTACCCCCCACAATTCACATGATCATAATGCAAAAAAATCATGATATACGGTATATAATTATATTTAAAATGCTTCATTATTTAAACTGGACAGAAATAATATGATATGGTAGTATTTCTTGTAAAGCCTTAAATGTATGCTGATGATTTAAATCTAAAAAGTTTTTATTGTAATAAAGAATGTGATAAAAACAGACTACATTAGAGGATCTACAAAAACAATTTAATGTTTTTGTTTCATAGTAAGAAATTTAACACAATCAGAAATCAGAGGAAAAACATTTGTCAAAAACATTTATTGAAAAACCCTAATTCAGCAGCAATATCGCAGGAGAAGAGCTTGTATGCCTCACAGACACTGAATGTTTTGCTCGTGTTCTGCGGTCTAATGGAGATGTTTAGCAGCAGTCGTTATCACTGTTTGCCAAAACTCAGCGTCCCTGAGAGACAGGCCGTTCCAGAAATAAATACATGTTTCCCATTTGCACCACAAACAATAAGATATTATGACAGATATTTGCCCAGGACTGATGCTTGATGCTTTTCTTTATGCTTAAAAACATCAAAGATAATGAGATTCTGAAGAAAATATAAGCGATGCTTGGCCGTGAAAAACGGTCACCATGATGATTAAGTGTATCTTCACAAACACCACTGATGAATGTCAAACAGACAATACAACCACACCTGTTCTGTTCAATATCCTGTTCAGTGCATCCCGCATCCAATGTGCCCGGCACACGCACAAACAATTTAACACAATTAGCAGGTGCTTTGTCATCCATCACATGCACATAAAACATCATGATGGAATAAATGTTGTCATACATCTATACAGACGTCATACTGTACATGACGTCATACTGTACAGGATCTAACAGTGAGGCCAGTGTAGGGAGGTCTGGGCTCAAGGTTTGTTAACACATCGACAACAAACATCGCTACAACAACTTCTGAAGAATTCTGAAACCACACATTCCTAAAATCCAGGCTCCCCCTGAAAAAGATACAAGGCCATTTGTTTAAACAAAACACTTTTCCAATTTGTCCTCCCTGCTCAACACGACTGAAACTAATTGATTTGGGCACCTGAACGCTTCTGACATATGTCAACATAAGCACCTGTACAAGAGGTGGCAGCAGTCTTTCCACAACCCATTTCAACCCTAAACATCCACCCCACGTTCCCTCATGCCGCTGCAGGCGTCTGGGCTTCGGAAGGGTTTGAGTCTGGGTCTGGCACACATCTTCAACCCAGACTGTATGAGGATAAATGGACTTCTATTCCATTAAAACCAGCCCAGGTACTGAAGCTAAAACTGAATTCAATGGTTAAATATATCTGGCTCTTTATTAACACAGACCACCTATCAGGAAGGTAAACACTGGAGTCTACAAAACAAACAGAGTCAACAAAATGCCATAAAAATGGTAACTAAGCAAACAGAATTATAAAAACAAAAACAAGTCTGTGTAGTTTAGCGTGCCGATGTTTTTTTTTCATTTGGCAGAACACACGGTAAGATCAGAGCTTTGGGTCTCTCGTGATGCTTTTTTTGCCCTAAAGGAATAAAATGAACTTCAAAAGTTTTCCAACAAAGTTTCACTGAAATAGATGCTGTTACAGACACATATAATAACATTTTCTAAAAAGTCTTTCGACTTTTAAACGAGCAGAAGCATTTACTGCTTGTCTTGTCTTATCATCAGATTAAGACTTCATAAGTTTTCTTCAAGAAATAAAACCTGCCAAGAACACGTCCAGACGTATTTTACCTCAGAACTCAATAAAAAGAATGAGATATAATGTTAAAGTAAAAACTTTGTTACAACCATTAAGATGTTTTGCACTGTGACACACATTTTTGTGACAATAAAGTACAATAATCTTTCTTATTTTCTTATTGCCATTAATGCAAATCTCACTTCTCATTACAGTAATGCAAAAAAAAATCTATTAAACTCATAAAAAAAACACAGATGTAATAAGAACTTGGGGTGAAATGTCACCTGGACATATTTCCATATTTCCAGCTCGGAAAGGTTTAAAATGATGTACAAACTTAACACAGAAACATCTTGTAAAATACCTTCAGAAGCAGCAGGAACCAAATATTTTTCCTTCTGCGAGACCAAACAACATCCCTGAACATTTCTCACCTGACATTAAATTGATTTGGACATCAGACTCATAAATACATTCATTAAAATACAAACTTCAGTTATTTTACATGCCCTAATTCAATTTACTGTCCTGGCTCGTGTGAAGGGTCGTATAGCAAAATTACTGTCGTTGCAAGAAATAAACCCTCAGAGATGGACAAAACCACTGAAAAACTGCAGAGGAATAATGAACCACCAAAGCAAACCTGCCAACTTCTGCACCTGCTTCTTCAGGAAACACCAAATAAACTCCATTTTACACCTCCAGCGACTTTTTACTGCCGTCTCTGACACTGGATTAATAATTTCTCACACAGATTACAGCACATCAGCTAATAAAACTTCATCACCTGCCTCAGTATACCACAACCGGAGAAATACGTCAAATGCAGGCAATACTTGTGTAATCTAACAAAAGAAAAGAACTACATATGGAAATATATTGTGAAGTAGCCAAGCTCAGCACCGCAGTCAAATCAGATATGTCATTAACAGGTTAAAAGATAGCTTTATAAAACGTTCCATCCTGCCTGATCAAATGTCAGAAATCCCTGAGAATATTCAAATGTAGACGCTATAAATTGGATGCAAAGGATAAAATATAAAATGTAGCTTCTGGTTGTCACTGTTGTATATGTTTACTGTCAATCACTCACAGAAAAAATAACTGAGCTCAGATCTTTGTTTCCATCCTGTTACATTCTGTATTTACCAGCCTGACCAGACCATATTTCTGCAGGCCTGGCAAAGCTTTTCATAGAAAGACTTCCTTAAATTACAACAGACCCCTATTAAACAAAGACGACTGAACCATGATCTAGATATACAACAATCACATTTGACGTATATAAACATCCAGACACTAGAGGGCGCTGCGATAAACATTTGCCTTTGTGACACACAATAAGGAGATGATCTATAAAACCCAACAGTGTGAAGTCAGAGCAGCAGCAGAGTGAGGAGAGCTGAGGAGAGCTGAGGAGATCTGAGGAGACCTTCACACGAGGTCCCTCTGACCTCAGGACAGATTGAGAGTCAGAAACAAATGGATGGATTCCTCTTCCAGTCATCATCCACCAGACATCTCCATCCATGACCTGATCTGATTCAAGATGCTAGAGATGAGACACTTTGAAGTAAACCCAGCTAACGTTCCCTAAAAGTTCTCTCACTGTTCTCTCGACGTTATCAAAAACATTCTTGCAGCAGTGGAACTTTCTTAAGATTTTATATCATATATATCAAAAACATTATTCTGAAGTTGTTAATAGAATGTTAAAAAAATTAAAGAATAAAAAAGTTATAGGAATATAAATGAATACGGTTCATATAACCAAGCAATAACCTTAACACAACATTTAAAAACTGGACATTTGAAACATTTCCCATTTTTAAACATTTCCAATTCCTAGAATATCAAAATAACATTTTTAACATTTTGTTACTTAATGGAAATGTTAGAGAAACGTTCTCATAACCTAAAATTGTCTTTCTGCTAGAGTTTGAGAATATAATGTACAGAAGAGGTGATGAATAATGAAAAGATGATGAATAAAGACTCTAAAGCTTTACACATCACCTAGTTAAACGGAGGGGGAGTGAACTTTCAGGAAATATTTCAACACAATAAAGAAAGCTGATCTAGGCAAACAATTTCACAGGGTTTGCTCAGACGTCAAGAGTCTCTGGCCTCTGTGATATTATGTGTCCTTCACAAGTTTGTTTTTTATTTTTGGTCTGGTTTATCATCCTAAAATAGCCCAAGCAGCAAATTTGAGCTATCAGTGCCCATAGTACAGACACTGTGGACAAATTACGTGTTGAAGTTTAATAATTTGGGTTGGATTTGTTCTAATGTCTCACACATAATATCAACAATAACAAGAGTAAAGCATCCATTCACAAAAACAGGTACAGCTTCACTTCTGGTAGTTTTTAATTATTAAAGACACTGTATTCACACACATTCAATTCATATTACCTGTTTACATTACCAAAGTTTTGCTGACATTTGTATATAAATTTCCCAATGTACAGTTAAGTAACACAACCCCAAGACATCCCTCCCACACCCCCAAACACACATATACACACACGGTCTCTTACACACACACGCTCTCTCTTACACACACACACACACACACGCTCTCTCTTACACACACACACACACACACACACGCTCTCTCTTACACACACACACACACACACACGCTCTCTCTTACACACACACACACACACACACACTCTCTCACACACACACACACACACACTCTCTTACACACACACACACACGCGCTCTCTCTTACACACACACACACACACGCGCTCTCTCTTACACACACACACACGCTCTCTCTTACACACACCGCTCTCTCTTACACACACACGCTCTCTCTTACACACACACACACACACGCTCTCTCTTACACACACACACACACACACACACACACACACGCTCTCTCTTACACACACACACACACACACGCTCTCTCTTACAACACACACACACACACACACGCTCTCTCTTACACACACACACGCTCTCTCTTACACACACACACACACCTCTCTACACACACACACGCTCTCTTTACACACACACACGCTCTCTCACACACACACACGCTCTCTCTTACACACACACACACACACACGCTCTCTCTCACACACACACACACACACACACACACGCTCTCTCTTACACACACACACACACACACTCTCTCTCACACACACACACACACACACACACACTCTCTCTTACACACACACACACACGCTCTCTCTTACACACACACACCACACACACGCTCTCTCTTACACACACACACGCTCTCTCTTACACACACACACGCTCTCTCTTACACACACACACACGCTCTCTCTCTTACACACACACACACACACACACGCTCTCTACAACACACACACACACACACGCTCTCTCTTACACACACACACACGCTCTCTCTTACACACACACACACGCTCTCTCTTACACACACACACACACGCTCTCTCTTACACACACACACACGCTCTCTCTTACACACACACACACACGCTCTCTCTTACACACACACACACACGCTCTCTCTTACACACTCTCTGTACATCTACACTGACAGCCGGCCACATTTTGCAGGCCACATGGGAAGGATTTATTGTGTAATTTGGTTTATTACCTCTGTGGTCTTCAGCTAAGCAGCTCGCTTACAATTACAGTGGATCAGAGCTACACCTGGACTCTCCTAACAATAATACATCCCCTGAAATTAATGAAGGGTTATCACCATCATACTGTTTAGTGCTTACCAATGAGATGGGGTTATTTATAGCACTGCTCAAATAAACACAGAAATAGTGCTGAATTGTATCGTAATACCAAACACACGATGAAAACGTTATCGTTTAGAGACTCCAGACAAGAAAAACAGCGATAAGTAAGAGGAGAGGTGCTGAAGGTGGAAACACACAGAATCATGGGATGTTCCTCAAAAGCTCAACATTGGCCATCAGAGCACATTTCACAACACACAGCTTATGACTGCGGAAATGACAATCATACACAATGATACAATCATACACAACGCTCTGTAATACACAACGCTCTGTAATACACAACGCTCTGTAATACACAACGCTCTGTAATACACAACGCTCTGTAATACACAACGCTCTGTAATACACAACGCTCTGTAATACACGTGTTGGGTGTGTCACAGCTTTATAACGCCTGACGCAGAGAGAATAGCGTGATATATTTACTGTTGGACTTACAGAACATCCAGTACATTATTTTTAAGCTCTCCTGGCTTTTGTATGATGGCACATGGAATCTACGATCATTCCTAATGCTGTGATTTATAACGCGAACAGCCTTCTGCCCATCTGATTGGACGCTGGTGCTTCTATAAATCTTTCTGGAGCTCAATCAAAAACATACATGCCGAGCAGCCGAGGGTAACATGAAAGCATAAAGCAGACTAGATGCACAAAAGCGCTCATCCGGAGGCCAGGCCGGCTGTAGGGCGGTCACTTCCTTTTTGACATGGGCGACATTAAAAATGTTAATTTGAAAGTTCTAGGAACGTTCAAAGCATCACGTTTTTCAGACTTTGTATTCCTGATATTGCATGATGATAAGAACGTGTTTAAAATGTTGAATTCTGTAACGTTTTGAAACAGTCCACTAACTGCTCAGGAGGAATAATATTTTGATATATAACATTAAAGAAGCATTCTACTAATGTTAGTGCAAGAACGTTTTTGATAACTTTGAGAGTTTAAGAGAACGTTAGCCAATATTCTGAGAACGTTCCCTGTGAGCTGGGAATGGGTGAGGTCGGCTGAGAAGCGCGCAGACCACCAGCTCGGCAGATTTAAGAGGTCTCAGACTCAACAGGCTAAAGGTTAAAACAATGAACATTACGAGCTACTTTTCTCTCTCAGACGAGGACGGGCAGCATGGAGCTACGGGGTCAAAGGTTAAAACTACCGCAATGTGTCAGAGGCTGCTACATGACCCCTACCAGATTCTTCCGAATGAGTTTCCAAACAGGAGGCACCCTTCGAGCGGAACCGATTATATGAAGTCAGCGTGTCAGTAAAGTGCAGGCAGATTCCCAGTGATGTTTGTTGGGTCGCGTTCAGGGGATTTCTGCTTTATTACAGTCCGTGTTTTGAACTGCTCGTGGTAATAGCATGACAAGGTGTAAGTCAGGGAGGAACACTGTTTATCTAAGCAGTGAAAGCAATTGGCTTTGTAAGCGCAGTTATTTACTTAACTCTGTGCAATTCTCATATCACCTTACAGCGGTCGGAACAAACGTGCTGCAGTTCATAACGCTGGAAAAGCCAGGAAGCATTTGAAGTGTTTGGTGTTTCCTAGCTGGAGAAAACAGACGGCCTCCGATGAAGCTATTTATACTTGATTACAGAGCTGCATAAAACCATTTTCCAGATGCCGATGTTAAACGTGCAACATGTGCGCCAGGGTGTCATGTTAGTTACCTTAAACCTTTATCAGTGCAAACACTTGACTCCAAATGACCTGCTAGATTATAGTGAGGACGAGGATGGTTAGGTGTTGAATGATTCCTGGAAGAATCCTGGGGTTTCACTCATAATGTCACGGTAAATGAGAATGATGTTACTCTATTTCAAACTGCAATCCGTAACTTGGCTTAAAAATGAACAAAAATCTGTTATTGAGCAAGTACATGACAGTTGTTTAACACAATCTTCTTATCTTACCCCAATTCACAATGATAAGTTTATGATCATGACTTATAATTTGAGCTGTTGTGTGTAATTTCCCTGGAAATTTCAGTTTGGCTCATTTCACTTAACTCAGCATATAGAGTAACAGTATGTAAAGTAACTTGCAATTTAGTTTCAAACAGAGATGGCGACAGGGAGGCAAAAGTTATGGACTGCAGCTTTAAATGCTGTGTACACTTACGATATTGATGAGCTGGGTGTGCACTATGTCTTCCACCAGGGCGGCGGTCTCGTGCAAGGGTCTTCGAGAGTCACCAAGAGCAAACCTGCAAGAACACAATTGTTTAAAATGACGGTTACATAACTTTTTGTGGCTTGAGCTGAGAAAGCCCTTTCACACTGACTAAAAACTTTCAGTTTAGATAAATAATATGAGTGGACTTAGTATTTTAATCACTGTAATATTCATGAACTGGCAGAATGAAGTCCTTCATGGGAGAATAAAAACATTTTTTCACAGCAATAATTGACATTCACTGCAGATGGCTTGAGTGTTCAAGGCAAGATGGTTATTTACAAATTCTGCAGGCCTTTATTCACAGTGTTTCCCACACTGCAGCTGCCAAAACTTCCCACATTGCAGTAAGCTTAATATCGACAGCGGTTTCCTCCAAAATGAGCATTCATAAGAGATGAGAACCGACTCACGCCTTCATAAGAGATGAGAACCGACTCACGCCTTCATAAGAGACGAGAACCGACTCACGCCTTCATAAGAGATGAGAACCGACTCACGCCTTCATAAGAGATGAGAACGCTGCTTCATAAGAGATGAGAACCGACTCACGCCTTCATAAGAGATGAGAACCGACTCACGCCTTCATAAGAGATGAGAACCGACTCACGCCTTCATAAGAGATGAGAACCGACTCACGCCGTCATAAGAGATGAGAACCGACTCACTGAGGCTTGAATCTGCATTTCACATTAAAGCCCAATGATCTGTCTAATTCATTTAAAAAAAGGTTATTGATATCAACATAATTTGATGAAATCCATCAACATCAAGTTATTACTTGTTTTTTTTTAGCTGAGAACAGATAAACATTTTACATTCAACTAGTTTTACTTATAAGTAAAATAGTTCAATGTTTTTGTCTAGTGTTTTTTGCAATGTGTATGAATATAAGCATGTCTCTGCAGTGAACAAACACTAGAATAAGGAAGAAAACCAAACCTTCAGACTGAGTGGGGCTGAAAAACGATCAGCTAACCTGTCTCTAATCGGAATAGTCAGGGATCTATATCAACTTGATGAATCTTTCCACTCTTCCAAAGTGAATCTGGAAATATTAAGACCATTAAACCCCAGATCAACAGAATCATCCACAGGGTTTGTGATTTGAAGAATTGCGTTCAGTTACTGTAGCGTTTAAGGGACATTGTCAGCCCATGTGCACATGGGACGCCAGACAGCATCATCAGTTTGTAAAAATAAGCAGAATGTTTGGATGGGGATTTTTGGGTTCCGAGCGGCCTGCTGATGTTTATGTGCCTGTGGTGCGGTGATGGTCTCCTCCACCTCTTTCCATCTCACCAGCTGCCTGTATTTGCTTAGAAACAGAGGGACCAATGTAACTGTTGTAAACACATTGATTTGACAGTCCTGATTCCAGAAAACAATCAATGTTTACAATACAGTGCAAAGATCAGAGATTTTTACAGTAAACATTTCATCCGCAGGGACCCGGGGCCAAACGGTTACACTCTGTAGCCAGTGTGATGCAGCATGTCAACAGAGAGCTCTTTCAGGAGAGCTTGGGACCATCCTGAAATTTCCAGCTACAGTGGAAGGAATTAAAATTAAAATCTTTAATTAGCCAATGTTTGTTCAAGTCCCTCACACTACATTTGAGCAGCTGTGAAAGTGATGTGTGACCCTAATTAAAACAACAGCTCTCCTCAGCTGTAGTATTTACATTTTTATGCATTTAGCAGACACTCTTATCCAAAGCGACTTACAGTGCATTCAGGATAAACATTTAATCAGTATGTGTGTTCCATGGGAATCAAACCCACAGCCTTTAGCACTGCTAACACAACGCTCTACCAAATCCACTACAGGAACACACAAACACGGTGGCAATAAATTTACACATAATAAGGGTAATTTTGAAACACCACACAATCCCCAGAATTATTGCTACAGGGTTAACCAAAGCAGAATTATGATTGTGAATTCATTTAGCAGTCAGCTGGTGAAATCTAATTAAGGCTGTAACCAAAAGTATGATGTGCTTTATTAAAACAGCTTGTGTGTCTTTGTAACATTCTCAACATGTTCTCTGTGCTTGGGCAGAGCTCTCACTTTAATGGGTCACTAATGTGGGCTGCGTTTGATGTGTAATATTTTAGCTTCACAGCTCAGCTGTACATCTCGCTGAGGTAGATAAAACGAATCTTAAACCCCCACCATCAGCAGCTACAGTTACTCGAATTAAAACACAATCCAGTCAGTGAGGCTGTTTTAAGCCCAAGATAAACGACAGTACAGCAAGAATTGTTTAGATTTCAGGCGGGATGAGGAGATGAGGGGTGAAGGAGAAACTGAGGATGGAGGAAGTTTCTAGACTGTAACGTGCCATTCCTAAACACAGTCACGCAGTCTGGCCTTCTCACCTGAACTTTTACATCACAACACTGTGAGAAGACATCCTCGTATCCTGGAAACAACTCGCACAAAATAGAATAATAAACTGTCACTGTGTCCAAATCAGAACCTGGAACTCCTGAACTTTCCTAAAGTTGATTCTCACAAAAACATGTAAAGGTCACAATGTACCACAAATAAACAATCGCAATAGTCCTACAGATAGACTTAATTTTCCTTAAAAAACATCTCATTCCCTTGGTGAAAAATTTGTCTGGATTTTGCAGCCACTTAGTGAATGTTCTTACAACCTAAAATTGTTAGCTGTGTTCACTGGTTTTACTTGGTGGGTCAGCTGGTCTTCCTGCCTAACCAACTAGAACTAGCTTGACCTGCTAAAAAAAGTACAAAATAACTCTAAAACCATCTGCTAAACTAGCTACAACCAGTCTGAAGACCATCTAAATCCAGCCCACCAGCTTAGGCTAGTTTCAGCCAATTTTTAGCAGGGAACGAAAACAACTAAATATTGTGGGTCACTTTTAAAGACACAGAATGAAGAAAACGGAAATCTAATTTCGCTCCTAGAAACCTTTCAGTTCTGGTCAGACCAGCTGTTAACAGTCTATCCAGGACTTTTCCACTTTGAAATAGATTTGCAGTGTGTGTGTGTGTGTGTGTGTGTGTGTGTGTGTGTGTGTGTGTGTGTGTGTGTGTGTGTGTGTGTGTGTGTGTGTGTAGTTTTCCAGCCTAGGGTGGGGCAGAACTGAGCCTGGACTATTTTCAGACAGTGTAAAGTAAAAAACAGACGTGAAGTTTGATATGAGAGGTCGAGAGCGAGGACGTTATTCTGAGCTCTAAATGAGTGTGATGAGAAGGTCTGGGTTTAATGACTAGCTAAAACACACACTGCATCTTTATGAAGTGTAAAGGTGACACATCAGGCTTAAAAGTCAACATGAAATTAAAACTTTGCCGTTATACCTGCTTAATACGCATTACTCCTACCTTTAACATCAGTCCCGCAGTACATCAGATTAAGTGAAATGGGTTGCCATTTAACAGAAAAAATAAATGCTTTAGACCCTGCAACAAATATGAGGAGCATAAGTTCGTTGTGCTTTAGGTTTTTAAAATTAATAAATAAATTCAAATTTTAGTATCTTACATATTTGGACCCTCTGTTGGTCAAATGTCTTTATCTACACTGTACAAATGCACAGACCAAACTTTGGTAAGCCGGTACAGAAGAAATGTGTGTGAACAGAACTGAATGAGTTTAGTCTGACTGTATTATTTCTGGTGTTAAATGAAAAGCTCTCTGACCGCTCCTTTATAACCAAACACAAATCATTCTCACACACTCCACACTGTTACTTCCCAGTCACACGACACAAAAACTCTGAAAGTCTGTTTAAAACTCTGTAATGTTACTGGCAGATACGGTCTGATAAAATAAACAGCTGTGGCAGATTCAGTCGTAAGTGAAAGCACGGTTTGTTGTTTCTTCAATGCACTGGTGAGAGATATTGAGACCATCAGCACTTATTACCGGCTGCTTATTTGAGTTTAACCAACCAAATACAGCCATTTCTTGTAGGATCTTGAAGACACGTTTGTAAAATAGTCATAAAGTTTAAACACAAGGTAAACAGAACGTTCTAGCGTTGAGTCAAATGTTCCTTCAGAGTGTACTTTAAGTCATTTATGACCCATAAAATGAGTTAAAAAATGTAAAAAAGTAACCAAATAAAGCACCTTTTTAAAACAAATACTTCAAATTAGTGGTTTACAGAAACTTCATGAGATGTGTAAAAAAAGGCTTAACAATGGTTGATCAAAACACCTGTAGTATACTGACACTGTTTAATGCAGTATATTATTCTCAAACTGAGGTTCGCTGAGCTACAGGAACATATTATGATTGTGAATTCATTCAGCAGTCAGTCGGAAGTACTATTTACTACTGTACCTGCTGTACAACAATTTAAACATACAATTATATTCTTTTTATTCCATTGGAAGCGATTCAGCATGTAAAGGAAACATCAGAAAGACAACAAGCAAAAAAAGCGCAATCTAGAGTTTCTGTGTCGAGGTCTGAGTGAACGATAACACTGATCGTTCATTCTTTGAAACCCCCAAAAAATGGCACGACACTTTTATGTGAGGTAAATGTTGTGCTGAAAACCACCTGTGTCTGAGTGCTGGACAACATGTGGACCTGACAGCGGCGGGCAGAAATCCTGGAGAAATCCTTTATCACAAACACATGTGACTCGCAGAACACGGTTTCTAATGAAGATAAGTGAGTGATTATTGATGTGTGCCTTTTCCCTCCTTCCTAATTACGTTCAAAGCGCTCATATCTGCAGAGATAAAGATGAATGAGTCTGTCTTGTTTTCAAACTGAGAGCGAGTTTTTGAGAGGTGGGGGGGTCTGCATTCACTCACTCATTGCATAGCATAAAGATTACAAGTACAAGAGAGGTTAAAAGAACTACAAATAAGCGAAATGAACTGCAGACCCTGTGTACATACAGTTCTAGTACAACAGTACAGTTTTTGTAAAAATGCCATTCAAAACCTTTAATCATTAGTAATCTCTTCAACCAACTAGTTTGTTATTGGCCAACTAGATAGGTACCCAGCCTTATTGTAAGTCAGCGTAAGTCAGCATTATTTTTAAGACAAAAACTCAACTGTAGTTATACATTTCATTACTAAAAACTGAAAACTGCTTGAAATGCCTACTGGCAAAAATAGAAAAAACAACAACTCGGGTTGCTGAAAAAGCAGGCAGTCAGCATTGTGTCAAAAGAAAAGTGAAGTATGCATACTACCATATGAATACATATAATGTACACAAACAGACATAAGACTGCATAGATGTTGTATTCTTCACTCCATAGTTCTACAAAGCTTAATAAGTCTGATACACAGATATGAAAACTGGCATGTGGCTCTGAGTTTTCCTTTGGCTGTGAGTATTTTTGGCTCCTGAACTGCTGAATGTGGTTATTTTTCTACATGTCAAAAAGCTAGAGCTGTCATTGTGGGCATTGCCAACGAAATAAATGGGATCAAATCTAGCATTGGAAACGTCAGCTTTCGTGAAAGCCTTTGAATCTGATGTGTTTGCTTACATTCTGAACCCGTGACGTCAACACAGCAAAGTAAACCAACGTTTGCCACACAATTCAAATGCATCGCTAACTCAAGTATTGAGCAGGCAGAATAAATACTGAAAGAAGACACTGTCATGTCACGTACAATAAACTCAACAGTGAGATGTTTCTTCTGATGACATAACCATCGGCTGATGCTACAAATAAAAAGTCAAATGCAGTCAGTGTGAGTTGATGTTATTTTTGGACCACACACAGAACAAAAGAACAACACAGTAAAACCAACAATCAATTCCAAAAATATTGATAAGTATCCCATGTCTGCTGATACACTGAGAAAGAACAGCAGGTACAATTCATACAAAATAAAATTCTAATTCTTTAGTACAGTATAAGTAAACTTTTTTATAGGTAGGGTAGGCAATTTCAGAGAGGCTAGCTAACAGCAAGCTAGCTTTGAAAGCGCTTTTCTTTCAGAGCGCTCTCCAAAGCCACGCCTCCTCCAACACATGAATGCATACATATTTTGACACTGATATTTTCTTCCTCAAATGTATTTCATTTCGGAAGCTATTTATGAACCCACTGGAGTTGTATGGATTACTTTTATGATGAAGAGATGCGCTTTCTGGAGCTTTAAAATCTGGGGCACTATTCACTGCCATTATAAAGCTAGGAAAAGCCAAGCTATGATTTAATATAACTCTGATTGTGTTTAGATGAAAGAAGAAAGTTATATGCACATAGGATGACTTGATGGTAAATAAATTCCCGATAAAAAAGGTAATTTCCATTTTTGCATATTCCTTTAACAAGTATTCCTTTAACTGTAAGTCTCTTTTCTGGTACAGTCTATTTTGCTCCTGGCACACAAAATGTCTTTGCCATTTCCGGACGGTCGGACTGTTGGTCATGAATCAACATTTACATTAGGGCATCTGGGCACAGCTGTCTCAGATTTGATATGTATTTTGTGTGCAAAAAATGCATGCTAATATAAAAAGAGAAAAATCATACTGAATTCAAATCTTTATTTAAACAAAATTACACCAAAAACAGACCACAGCAAATGGTAAAATTAGAGTTCGAGCCACACCCACAGACCACGATGTCACAAATATAACCCCACTAATAGAGTGACACAGTTGTGTGTTGTGTTAGAATGTGTCCAGTCATGATTTTACAATGACATGCAGGCTGGCCAGCATGAGAAAGAGGAAACCTTTGTGTGTTACTCATATCAGTCACAATGCAATAAAGATACCGGCAGATGAACAACAGGATATGGTTGGTATTGGTAATTTTGAAATATAGGAAAGACAACACTTACAAGCACGTCACAGCTTCTGTTGCTGAAATGTTTTCATGAGCTTATTTAAGCCACCCACTACAACCTTTAGCTGCTTGCTTAACTATATTTGGCTGTTATGAAGTTTGGGTTTTCTTAAAATTAAACTCGTAAATCTCAAAAATGTGCTTAGGTAAATTGAATGGATCTTGTAAATGTGCAGAATGGGCATATAAAACAATTTCACACGAAACTGTCCCCAGTTAGAGCGACACATTGAGCAGCTCTGCGTTCCCAAAAGTCATTAGAGTTTTAACAAGTGAGTTAAAAAACATGGTAACACAACCACACCCCAGCACAGCCAAACATACTGCCAACAACTGCCTGACTCCACAGCCCATGTGAATCTGTACCATTTCACATGGGAACAAAAAATGAAGAGAAAATATCATTTTGTGAAGCAATTAAAGACCAATACAGAGAAAGTAGGGTTGCAAAATTCCAGGAACTGTGGAAACTTAACTGGAATTTTATGAGAATATATGAGAATTATGGCACAAAGATGAAGACGAGTCATATGTTGAAGAAGCAAGTGTTTATATTTATACTTGTGTATGAATAATTCCAATTTGCAATATTTCCAAAATTCAACAGCTTTACAACCCCAGTAGGAAGTCATTTGTATTAGAACACATATTTCTATTTTCGAGTTTTCTGTTCTGAAATCTAATATATACATAGACACATAGACAGATTTCAAAAATATCCATTTTCTATAAATAATATAAATATAAATAGAGTCTATAAATTACTCTGTTTCTTGTACTTACAGGAATGCCTAACAACAGCCCTTAAAAATACTGCACTGTATTTAAGGACTTTTTCTTTTGTTTTAAATTACTTAGAAACAAATATTTACAAATGTCCAGTTACTGGCCAATACTTTACCAAAGTAGCCACAGCATGTGTAATATTAATAAGCCATGAAACAAGCTTCTGATATGAGACTCGCCACATATGAATGTGAATCTGTAGACGATGTGGGAAAAAACTGAAAACAATGTTCAAAGTGAGTCATGTGTTATTGATGAGAGCTACTGTCCAAAGTCAAAGAGGGACAACACAATGCCTGCCTTCCTGTGTCATGAGCCACCTGTCTCTGTTGTTTACAACAATCGCTCAGGCGAAAGCCACATCCTGAGCCACAGATACCCACAGCACCTGCTGCCTCGTCCCCGGACAGACCATTTGGGTCACAATCCATTTCATTTGAGTACTGGATTTTAACTAACAAACTTGGGGTCAGGGAGGAAAACAGATAGCACGCAAGAGTCTCCACGATAACCAACATGTGTTCAGGAAACACTCAAGTTAATTAACTTGGAGGAAACATTTTATTGCTCAGACGTTTCTCATTTGCAGCTCAGGAGAACTCTGGAGTTCTTTAATGCTTCATTTGAGGTGGTAATGTGGTAATGATTGTTCACACTGTACTGTACAAACCTGAAGTATTAAGCTCCTCCATGAGGTATTAAAATCGTCTGCCAGATTTGTGCTACAGATATGAATTAAAGGTTTATTTCTGAGAGGTTTGCAATAGCAAGCTAGCTTTAGGAGCATAAGATCCCGCCTTCTCTTCAGAGCGCTCCCCAAAGCCACACCTCCTACAAAATACGTGAACACGGTGCACACAGGTATGCAAATACATAGTTTGACAGGCAAGTAGGACATCCTATCATTGCATTAGGACGGAACACAATGATTGGATGAACATTTTATGGTCCTGCGCCTTCCACAAAAGTTAAATAACTATATAAATATATTTATATCATATGACTTGGTGATTGCTTTCAAAGACTGTCAACTAGCGTAATAAAAATGTTTCTGGAACAAATCACAGCCCCTGCACTTAAAACTTAAATCAAGTTGCTTGTTGATGTGAGGTGTGCTGTTACATTCTGATGTTGGACAATAAAAATGGAATATCACAGATGTTGGGCTCTTTGAATTTGGGCCAGTAAGCGATCACCTAATAAGCCTCTAGCAACCATAAAACAAACCATTTGGTAACCACCACTTAGATTTTCTTCAGATAAAACCAAATCCAAGTATCAGATAAGACAGAAATACAAACAGACACAACTGAGAAAATCATTCATATACAGTATGAGTATAGAGCTAGAGAATGAATATGGACAGCAGAGCTCAGATAATCTGTTTTTAAGACAATTTAATGATAAGTGCTTAAAAGTTCGTAATAAATTTGTTTTAAATCTCAGATCTTGGTATCTTGGCAAATCTCAGCATAGTTTAAGACATTGTGATCTATTTCAAAGAGACATTTCTCTAAAAAAGCAAGAGACTTTTAAAAGTCTCATCTCATTGCTGTCTAAACAACTGAGATATATCTGGAAAATCCCATTCTGATAAATGTATGAGAATTGCTTTTAAATAACACAGTTTTTAAAACGCATTGAATTTATGTGAAATATGAGGAATTGTGTTGCACACCAAGCAATTTTTGGCCTTAGTTAATTACATCTCTCTGTCTGTGCAACATAACAACAGCAGAAAGCTGATAGCATCTCTAATACCAGCTTAGTTCTGTTTATAAAGGCTTCTGTTTAAGTCTGCCTGACTTCAGTCTGCGAGTCCTCTGAGTATTTCCATATGTGTGATGCCCACGCGGAGTTAGCCAACATGATTCACTGCAATCAAGAGTCCCGACCAAACCAGCTTCTGTTGCCCTGATCTAACTATTCAAACATATTAGATATCCTTCATAGTACACCAGACCTGCTATTCAACACCAAACTGCCCTGGACAACAACCTCAGCCTGCCAGGAAGCTGATTCACTCCCAATTTAAAGGATGAAGCAAAGGACACTTGAAGTGATGCCTGAAGTTTTCTGGACAGCCTGGAGCTTGTGTTTTGAGGCACACAGATCATAAGCTGGTTACAGTCTGGAAGAACATTCAGTGTTTTGTTTTGAACTTGCATTAAAAATGATATAATCTTGTCACGGTTAAAACACTTTCTCATATCCCTGCTGCACACTCTTACAATCAAAGGTTCCTTAAAGGTTCTTTGAGGTGGATGAAGGTTCTACAAACTATAAACAGGTAAGAAAGAAATGGTCCTTTTAAGAACCTTTGACTGAAAGGTTCTTTAGGGAAGCAAAACTGGTTTATCTGTGGCACTGCTTTTTGGCAACTTTATTGTTAAGAGTCCATATGCAGTCACCAGGATGAGCAAGTCATTGTCAGGCTGACATGACTTCACTTTTACCTACTGATCAATGCTTTGATGTCTGGAAACCTCTCACACCGGCCAACACCCCTCTGGGAGTGATATTTGCCTGATCAAACACCACATCACATTCTCTTCAGGAAATGTCCAACTCTAATTTGAGTATCAACTTTCAACTAATACAAACACAGACAGACGATTGTTGACATAGTAAGAAAAAGAGCTATCAAATTAATGTAGATAGCATTACCCGGATAACTTGGGTTCACCTTGAAATCATATTGGCATCGGACATATTTTTTAATTTCTTGGCAAACGGAGCACAATTTCTGTCAAGAGTAGAGAGTTTGGGATTAAAAAATAAAGTTAAAAAAACAAAAACAGTGTTCTGTTAGAACTCATATATGAACCTTTCACAACACTTGAGGTTTTTTTTGCATGATGGTTCTGATATATGCCCTCGCTATTTGTCTGTATTCTTCAGATTAGCTACAAATAGCAGGCTGTGATTATGTCGAAATGGAGCTTCGGAGTGGTGTGTGAAAACACAGAGACCGACAACACAAACCCCCCCAAAAAAAGTCCCTCCGTTTCTGAAAGCATATCTAAAAATACTGGGGCACAGCTGGTTGAAATTTATTTTCTAGGCCATAGCAACGATGTTTGGTTGTTTCCAATTTCCAAAAACCGCAGATAGTAAAACGTACAGCGAGAAAGATGAATGTAAATAGCACACGCATGCTTCAGCACTTTTAAGAACCTTGTGGGGCAGAAAGCGAAATCATTGTCAAAGGTAAATTTACAACCCGTCTCACTCTCATAATATCATAAAAAAGCCGCGGAAGTTTCCAATGGAGCAGGAGTCTGTGTTGAGCTATAAGCGGAATCGCTCAAATCAACAATTCTGAGATCAAACTGACAAAACCCTTCAGAGAAAACATTTTGTAGTAAACATGAATACTACAAAATGATCTATACTGGCTTCTCATTCAAGTCATTACAAAAATCAGAAATAAACAAAAAATCAGTTATTAAGCAAGTACAGATCAGCGTATGGTAAGAACACAATGTTCTTACCATAACTCAATTCACAATGATAAATTTTGGGCTGTCGGGTCTGATTTTGTGAGAAATGTCTGTCTGTAAACAGATCCAGCTACTATATCACATGTCCGGGTACTGATGGTGCAGTTTGTAGCTTATGTTTTAAACAGAGATGGCAATAGGGAGGCAAAACTTACAGATTGCAACTTTAAAACAAGTTACTAACTGGAAGTTAAGAATTTAGGCTCAAAACTCCTATTTATCACGTCCTGACATTTTCTACAGTGAAACTTCCTTCTACAATAAAAACATCAGAGGGATTCATTTAATTTAATATCAACCTTTATAATCAACGGCAGCCCCTGAAAAGGCAAAAAACCTCAAGCCCTGATGGCAGAAGCGTGCTTTAGGGTATAATCTCACAGTTTGGTCACCATTGTGGGGGTAAAAGGGGGCAGGTTTACTCAGGAAGATCACAGAAACCACAAGCCCACAAAAACTGTCCAAACGCGTGCCTGCTTTCAGCAGCAAGAAACCATCTTTACTCCCCAACCCCTGCCTCAGACTTCTTACTGCAATTAGCCAATGTCTTCAGGGGCTCCAGCACTGGGCTGGTTCTTTTCATCAGCGCATCAGGGCTGGAGCCCCTCTTTACAACAGCTTGTCCTCATATGTGCAGCATCGTGCGTGCTGCATGACGGCCACAGAAGCGTGGCTCACCAGGAATAATCTCGTATGAATCACAAATTATTTAGGGAATTGGCAAAGAAAACCGCTGCCAGATAATGTTCCTTGTGCTGCACTTCCAAAATAATGAAGTTAATCTGCCTGGATTTATTACAAGCATTTAAAAGAAGAAGCCATGTTACTGCCGAACAACCTCAGGAAAAACAGACACACAATAGATATCTGTATTCCAGATATCTTTATTTTTAATGTTTAGGTTAGTTGATGGATATTCATTGATGGCTTTAGCTGTTAAACTGATGGTATTTCCAGTGAAGTCGGGTAAACAAGTGAGTCTTGCTAGTTAAGCAGCCTGATGGAGACACCAGCATCCAAAACACAACTTCATGTTGAACTTCAAGGGATAGTTCACCCAAACACGAACATTTGCTGTTAATTTACTCACCGTCAGAGTGTAGGTGACTTTTATCTACAGTTTTAGATGAAACCATGGTCCCTCACATGGGTGCCATGTCTTTAAGATTCGGAAAAGCAGATACAACCAACACAAAATTAATCCCTGCGGCTCTTGATGATATATTAAGATCTTATGATGTGAAACAATCGGTCTGTGCAAGAAACTGAATGTTATTTATTAGCATTATTAGCGGTAATCCATACCATAGGGTGAGTAAACTAACAGCACATTTGGGTGAAAAGGTTTATTCCTTTAAAAGGACAAACCTTAATGTTTGGTGCAGACCACCCAAATAAAACCACAGCTTGTGTTACAGCATCATTAGAACACTGTGAGAACACGGAGATCTGCTAACAGAAGCAGACAGAACCTTATCAAAGTTCTCCAACATTCATTCAACCGCTCTGAAGGTTCTTAAAATTCTCTTACACTGATTAAGCCAAATTAAGTTCATTTCAGAACTCGATCTTTCTGACCACATTTACGAACTGCTCTAAACTCAATTCATTATGAATGTATACATTACTCCTGCTTTGAAATCTTAACTAGCAGTAATCATTTGTGCTTCTATGTCCAAACATACTTATGTTGAAAGCAATTAACATGTAATGAGGAAATGAATCCTGGGACAGAATCATTGCACAAGATGTGACTCACAGATGACAAGCATCTTGTATCTTACTTATGTGATTTAAACAAACAAGTAATCCTAAATATTAAACTTCAACACAAAATCATTTGTGCAAGAGACACAGTGTTAAAACCTGCAGCTTGTTTGCTTTTCCTTTTCTAAGAAATCACACTTACGATTTTGGTAGATGATAAAATGAACAAATAAACGTGTTGATTCAAAGAGTGAACAAAGTCAAAACTAGAGACCAAATTATCACAGATGCCTGAAATCGGGCCAGTAAGCAACCCCCTAGCAACCACATCATGGAGCTAAAAATCACTTAGCAACAGCATAGCAACATGCTAAAAACACCAGCACACACTAGCAACCACTGTTGTCAGAACAGGCTAGCAACTGCACTTAAAACCACCATGACATCACACATAAACACCACTTAGACTTTCTTTAGAAAATATAAAAACAGCTTATTAAACATCCAAAAAGTATCAAAAAGGTCCGACCAGTCCAAACATACTGATTACATCAACAGAACCCAACGCTTGATTTGAAATATTACTACATACACCCACTGTGACAAATAACAACTCCATCATTCATACACCCACGTGTGGACCTGATAAAACTGGACATAAGCTGAAATATGAACTGACTTCACTAGCCAGAAAACTTCAGTGAAGTCAGTGAAGTCAAACATAACATCAGTCCAGACAAAACATCAACTCTTCAGATAAAACCAACAACCTGCCCCTTATTGCAGACCCATTACTGACTGCAAATATTTTGTGTTCAGTGTGTGTTTGATGTGTGTTCAATGTGATTTCAGTGTGTGTGTGTTATGTGTGTGTACTGTTGTCAGTGTGTGTTTGATGTGTGTTATGTGTGATTTCAGTGTGTGTGTGTTATGTGTGTGTACTGTTGTCAGTTTGTGTTTGATGTGTGTTCAGTGTGATTTCAGTGTGTGTGTGTTATGTGTGTGTACTGTTGTCAGTTCGTGTTTGATGTGTGTTATGTGTGATTTCAGTGTGTGTGTGTTATGTGTGTGTACTGTTGTCAGTTCGTGTTTGATGTGTGTGTTCAATGTGATTTCAGTGTGTGTGTTATGTGTGTGTACTGTTGTCAGTTCGTGTTTGATGTGTGTGTTCAATGTGATTTCAGTGTGTGTATGTGTGTGTCTAGTGATTCACAAATTTTGAGCACTGATACTAAATAATCTCTCTGCAGTCAAGCATTCCTGAATTTTCATCCTTTCAGGAACATGAGTGATTCTGGAGTCTTTATCCAGAGCAGCAACAGTGTTCACATGATTAATTCCACACAGCTGGACTTCAGTACAAGAGTTTAAAACATCCATTCCTGCCTGCCAGCCGCTGTCCTTACAGTCCCAAATCATCACTGCTGATCAACTCGATTATTCCACACCAAATTAAGTCATTCTATTCATTTCACACTTATTACATACTTTAGCAACTGAGTATCATTTGCAGCTTAATTTAATGTAGTTGCTGAACCCTGAAATTGCGCCCTTAAAGTTTAGAAACATCGCAGTGAGATAGAGATGTGACAAAAACCAGACATATTCAGAATGTTTGTTCAGTTGTACAGGATCATCTCATCTCTGTTGTTAATGTACACACACAGTCCTCACAGCAGCCTCGTGTTTCATATGATTTGAATACGTGTTTGAATACAATTCATATTGAGTTCTGGTCCGAGCGATGACCAGTTGCGCCGCTGATTTGAATTCTGTTAACCACACAGAATATGCAAATACAACTAGCGAGGAAAGTCTTGAATTTACACACCTCGTCCATCCTGATTTTGACCAAAGTCACTCTGGGCAGTTTGGCTGTGTGTGTGTGTATGTGAATATATAATGTATTTATACGTGCATGTCTGCACATATAGTTACAGACAGACAGACAGATTACTCAAATACAGATTAATATGCAATTCTAACTGATTTGATTCTTTTAAGGCAGACTTGTAAGAAATCCATGGATATCATCATTTACTGAATTACTGTAAAAGGTTTGCAAAGGCACATACCATAGAATTCATTCCTTACAGGAGGTGGAAAAATAAAGCATTACTTCTAATGGAAATAAACAGGCACAGCCGCTAACGTGGCACTACAAGAGGCTTCTTTTAGAAACTTTGTATTAAACTCGTCCATTCACCAATCTGAGGTTGTACCTGGTTGTAACGGTTACGGCCATTCATTATTTACAAGGCCACTATCCTGCATTTTCTCATTTAGTAATGAATGTTTCTGGCATCACACAAGAGGAAGAGTCACCAGCATGCAGTCTCTGAATGATGAGAGATCTGCCAAAACAGTGAAGTGCTCCCAGACCCTGCAGTTAGAGCAGAATTACACCGGCGTGTGGTCCCTCTGACCACTACCACATGTTCACACAGACCCCGTCTCAGATGAGCTTAAACCACTGCTAGAGAGATGCCACAGAGAGAGCAGATCTACTGCAGGATCTCCAGAGAGCACCTTCAGATCAAAACCTCGCAACGCACCACACCAGAAAACAAGCCTTCTGTAAATAACAGCTTTTCATTTATCTTACCGTAAGACAATTGTGATTCGCCTGAAGCCACCACCAGTCTTTGAGCAGGAACATATGAACAGAGTATTAAATGAATGTACAGTCTAACACACAAACGTACTGCAGACTAACAGCCTGACTTACAGAAACATTTGAGATGAAACATTTCTTTCTACATTACTCTATATGTTTCTGCGCTGACCAATTGTAATTTGTGGCTACATTTTAAATCCCTATGAGACCAAAGAAATACTGTGGTAATACTTTATAAAAACAAAATACGAGACTCGTCAAGTCAAAACTGTTCTGAGGGGGTCACAACAACAAGAGAAACAGAAAAGCGAAAAATACGACAAAAGCTTCTGTGAAAAAAGGAACCTGTTGAAATCTTATTGCATATAAAGCAAACCTTTTTTCTTTAAACAGAGAATAACAGCTCTGTAGTTTTTATTTCATCATTTCATTAAACTTATAACTAATTTGTTTCTCTTTCCGTCTGGTTTGTCACAACAAAAAAACACCGGATCTATTTAACACTAATTACTATAAAAAAGTGTTCATCATAAACTGGAATCATCATCAAAATAAAGTACACACTGCAGAAGACTAAAGCAGTGAGCTAATTTATATGTAAACAACACATACACTGTAATGCTTTCTTAAATATTGAGGCTGATGTGATCTGCATCGTTTCCTTTCATCCTCTTTCAGATCATTACCACAACTGAGCAGACAAAACCTCGGGAAGATCATTACACATCACACAAACAGTCAAACATGCATTCGTTTCTAATGTCGTTTCAAATCAGGACTACGAATTAAAAACTGCTTTTATAATTAAGACTGGCGGAGAGTCTAAGCATATAACATGAAGTCATGATTTTCAAAAGTGCATTGACTTGAAACATGCTTTTAATTAACATGCTAGTAATAATAAAAAGCTTGTGAAACTGTTAACTTTTATTCACATAGTTTTTTTTAAGAATAACAACATTGGCCCAAGAAAGTATCAGACAAATAAAGACAAAACGACAATGCGACATGTTACAGCACGTGCAGCGTCATGCCAACTGCACGTTATTGTGACCGTGATGAGTCACTGAATCTCCAAACGTCACTGCAGTGGAAATGCCAGATCACCAAGCAAACAAACTTGTGATAATTGAAAGAAATGACACGTTCTTCTGCTTTAATTGGCATTCTCGCAATGTGTCCATGCCGCAAACAAAAGCCACAGCAGGTCAGATCACAGCTGTGGCTTTAACTTGTTGTGACGTTTACCAGCACAGATTTCAAATGCTTTGCCTCACCAGGTCAGCTGCCAACACAGGCACAAAATTCTAGCAGCCTTAAATTATAGATTTCTATTTTGAAGACCGTAAAAGATGCATTTTAAGAAACAGCATGAATCAGCTCAAACTGCTGAAACAGAGAGAATCAAATCGAAAACATTACAGCCTACATCACGTACACGAACAACCTCACATACAACGAAATGAAGCTAAATTTACTTTTTTAATAAATACTCCAGGTCATTCTTTTTGCTCTTAATTCATCAGTAAAGCTGATAAAGCAGAACATTACCCATTTCCTCTATCAAAGGAAGTTGAGTATTATTTGCCTAAACTGCAAAAAAAAGTTAATAGACAGTACCAGACAGGCCCAGTCGACAATAATGACTACATTTAAACCAACGAAAGTAACCTGCAACCCAGCTAACAATTTTAGGTTGTCAGAATGTTTCCCTAAGATCATTAAGTAAAAAAACATTAATTAAATGTTCCTAGAAAAATTAAAACATGTTCTAGGAATGTTCAAAATGTCAGATTTTTCCTAAACATTGTCATAACGTTACTGCTAATGTTATAACAAACATTTCAAGAATAAGAATCAATTTTTTATTTTTGCACTTACACTTCCATCTTATGAATACATTCTTTATGAATATATATATATTTATATATATATATATATATATATATATATATATATACACACACACACATATGACATTTTAAAAGTTCTACTAACGTTACTGCAAGAACATTTTTGATAACTTTGAGAGAATGTCTAGTGAATGTTAGCTGGGAATATAATTTAAAGTCTATAGACATGGCTTTCAACACTAAGGTAGCATTAAACTCACAAGTGCTCTAATTTATTAAGGTGTGAAATCAGGCAGGGGTGAAAGTTCTTCTGGAAGCATTAGAGCACGCTTCCCTCCTGCAGCCAGGAATAATGTTCTAGCATCTAATGCCCTGTTTATGTCTGTGTGGTCCACGCTAAAGCAGGCCAAGCTAAAGCCGGGCTTTAGACGGGCATACACGCTGCGTTGTTTCTTCAAACACGGACCACAGTGAAGCCCTGCTCGCATTAGACCACCAGGACTCGCCCGACAAAGAGCAGATATTCACCGCTACAATGCTGATGTGTTCAGAGAGCAAAAATGCAGTGGCAGGAATAAAAACAGTCCTTCTCATGACTGCCCGTAATTAGCTGAAAGTGCAGTCATGGGTTTTTTATGTACATACAGTATGAGAACCAAATGTAAAAAATTAATTTCGAGAGAAAAATTTGCAGACTTAGTGCCTGAAAGCATTTAGAATAAACCTTTCTGGCTACGGTATTAACCGTAATCACAGCAGCTACTACTGCTGTGATTACAAGAAAATGTAATGGTCAGAAAAACAGTGCCGATGTTTTTTAAATACAATAACGATTTGTAAAGAAAACTGCGTGCCTACAAATAATGACGACAACTTGTTCATTTGCAGCACAATATCAGTGTATATAACACATCTGTGACCGTAACGTGTGGCTTCCCTGTGTCTGAGCAAATGAGCCCCCAAAAATATCTAAAAAATGTATTTTTACTTTTTCACTTTATTTTTGTATTTTACGTTTCAGCAGCAGCACTCCCTGAGATTTTCTTTGTTCATACGCAGCACCATTTCACAATATACAGGAGTCTTCTTGAAATTATATAATGATCAACTGACTCCAGAAAGACTTAAGAAGGTTTTGTTAAGAGAAAGTATCTGTGATATTCTGGTCTCTGTATATTGCCCAGGTCAGGCAGTTGCTGTGCTGCATTACCTATTACATTTGTGTACTTGGCAGACGCTTTCGTCCAGTAACTTACAGTATATTCAAGGCATATATTTAATCTGTGTACCTGTGTTTCCTGGGATTCGAACCCACAACCTCTGCGCTGCTAATGCAATGCTCTACCAAATGAGCTACAGTAACACTTGAGTCAATAAATGTTTCCTACTATTTAAATTCATGTTTTTGCACTTAAATTTGGACGTGGACCGAACGTGACCCTAAAACTTTAGAAACAGCATTGCAGAAGCACAAATATCTCGCCACATGCTTTTCACTCTTACACAAACACCTGAAGTTCAGCCTCTCTGTAGCGCTGACCGCCTGCCAAAGTCCAGACCTGCGAGGCGCGCGACACAGACTGATGAATCACTGCTGTGCGCTCATTACACTGCAGAATCGCAGGGCTGCAGGGTGCTGAGAGAGACAGACGTGATTCAAGACTCATTCCCTGCAAACAGTCATTTCTTAAAGAGATGATGATGCAACTTACACAGACACACCTGAAGAGGGAACGGATCGCCACCCATGCAGGGATAATGCATTACAGAGAGAAAACAAAGAGAATTAGAGGAGGGAAAAGCAGCTGAAAGAGATGTCGCAGGGAGAAGAGCATGAATCAGGGAAAAGTTGATCACAATCAGAGCAGGACAGTGATTTAATAATGCTGTTGGGCTGCTGTGACAAAAAAAGTTATTTTCATATCGGCTGCTTTCAAATAACTTGAAAATCCCAGCCCCTTCCTTTTGGATTCACAGGAGCTGAGTTGCATCCCACTTGGATGGGAGTTGGAAACTGACAAGAGGGCTGAACTCTTTTAACTGCTCTGATGTCATCAATCACATGACTCCGCCCCTCCAGTAACAGCCCATCAGGAGGGGAAAAAAGTGTGTTTTAAAGCTTACACGTTTTTGGATTGCGAGAATGTCTCATTCCCCTCACAAACAACCACAGAACCACAAGTGCGGTGCGCGAGATTTCCCCAGGACGACAGGAGGGAGCCAGTGGGGCGTAAATGGTTAATCAGAGTGGGTCAACCCCAGTCACAGAGACCCGACAAAAGTCTGTAAGTACTAACCACACTAGTATAGCCGTTATTCCGTTTCCAACCAATATCTGCGGCTGAACGTTCTGCTCAGCTGCAGACTGCTTTGAAACACACAGCTGTACACAAACAGAGGACATATACAGATCTTCTGCAGCCGGTTCTGTAGAGCTTTCTCCTAGCGCTCGTTCGTTTGTTTGTTTGCTTAGTTTTGTTTCTACACATGCCTTGATATGATTTGTGCTCCCAGTTTAGGACTACAAGGGTCACCAGGACCTCCAAAGGAGAAATCTGAGGATATTTACGTGTGGCTATGGCGTCCAACAGTCTTTTCAGCTCGGTGAATCCATGCCAGCAGAACTTCTTCTGGGGTAAGTGCTGTAAAAATTATTTTGATTTCAGCGTGCTGTGGTTCAGTGTCGGGTCATACAGAAGTCAAACTCTGCGAACAGCACCAGCCTGGGGTCAATAACCAATCACATCCACACACGCTCGTAAGGTATCTAACGTGGGTACAGCAGAAAGAGCCACTTCAGAAAGGTTAAAACTTGCTGTGTTTACGTTTGCAAACATGCTAAGATGCTGAAATGTTTGGATAACTTAAAAATACATATGTGGAACGATGAGGGAAAAGAAAAACTCTGCAGAACGTATAAACATTCTCTCCGGTTTAATTTAAAGAGCTACATTAAATCAAGATGTGGGGAGCTTCAGTCCAAAATGAAATAGCTGTATATTATATGTGGTTGTTAAATGCAGTTAATGGTAATTGATAAATGCAGAAACTAAATTAATTCTGGTTACTGAGGGTGACTGTATTAACTTTGTGAATGAAAGCAAAACACTTGCAAAATTATTTCGTTTAGCTTGCTTTTCCAACGTAAAAATGAAATAAAATTGAACTGAATGGAAATCTTCTTCAAAAGTGCCTGTGGTCCCTGTTAAAGACCCAGGGTAGAATATTAGCATATTGTGAGACAACAAACACACGACTTAAAATTGATCCCAGCATAATACAACACACAAAGCAACCACATGTAACACACAATCTATGCAAAATGCATTTGAATACCTCAGCTATTCAAAATATACTAACATGTAAAGTACAAACAAATCCAAATTTAGTCAGACAATCTCACCAGCCAGCACACACGTCGATTAAAACAAGAACTGTCAACGGAAAGCTTTAATTTCACACAATGATCTTGTTACTACAGTACTGATTTGAAACGGTACTTACAGTATGTTCCTCATAAGGTTTCTCATGTCGCCGAATTTGAGTGCGTTCTAGACAAGCGTATTGAGGAGGATACTGAAACTGTGCCAGACAGCCTGAGCTACATGGTTTTGTCATCACTGTCGGTGTGAAGCACATCAAGGCGTTAAACATGGCGTCCCTAAAACACGAGACCCTGGAGATGCACAATATCTCACGTTTCCTAAAATACACCAAAAGCTGCGTCAGCAGTCAGGTAAAACCTGAGTAATTGTTATTCAAGGGCTCGTATTACTTCAAGCTCATATATTAGGTAAAAAAACACTAAAAACAGACTAAGCATCATATTGTGAGATCAAAACATTTCAAGCATCTGTTAGAAAACATTAGGAAACATTTACTTTAACATGAGTTTAATGGGGCTCTAGAATTATGAATCTCTTTCAGTGATTTTAAAAAAACAAGCCACTGACACTTGATATAAAGGCTCAAGCATCAAAGCTGCAAAATATTATAATTTTATTATTTTTGAAAAGCAGTTTCATTTCTATAAGCTGAATAAACATCTCAATCATTTGATAAGGCAAATGACTCAATCAAATGACAAATATTATTAGGGAAATAAACGTAATTTCAGCTTGGTCAGTCAATATGGGTTTTTCAGAAACTAATTCTAAAAATATTACACAATCAATGTCTTTTAAAGCCCTTTCAAATTGCAGGACTGCAAAGAATAAAAAAACGTACAGCTATCACATAAAAATCAAAAAGATGTTTAACACAAACTCGTGGCACATTTTGTGGAGCGTCACTAATCAGTTATCTGCCTGTAGTTTGGTTTAGAGGTGACATATGCTTTTCATTTAGTGTGTGTGACTGATATCTCAGTCTGGATAGTACGGCTTTACTCGGCTAACTCATAATCACAACTCTCGTTTACACTAAAAAACTGAGTAACCGACCCTCACAAACCGAGCAGCCAAAGGAAGTTACAAGTTTAAAATACAACATCTGCAGCCAGGCGTATGACAAATTTTATTGTAATCTGGAAAGATTGAATCCGAAGCTCATTTTTAGTCAAGACGTTTTCACAACGACGGTCATCCTGAACTAGCAGAGTGAGTTAGTCTGTACATCTTCACTGCTTTATATCAACAAAAGTTTGTTTGCGAGGAGAAACAGCTTGTGTTTATGTTGGCTTCTACATTAAAACGTTTTAAAAATGCCGTTCTAACAGCAGAAGAATCGTAAAGTGTTTTTTACGATTCACACCAATTCACAAGCTCTCTAAGAACAATGCGTTTTCTTAACGTACATTTGTCCCTAATGTAATGGACATGATAATCTGTCTGAAAATCTATAATCACTGATTCATGACGGGACAGATGGACTGAACAGAATGAATGATAACAGTGTGGGAGGGATTTTCTCTGTCAAAGAAAACAAAACGCAATCAGACAGAATGGCAAGAAAATGAACCCCAATTCCTCAGAGGACGAGGCTGTAATGTGATATAAATCAGAGCAGAACACAAACATGCAGGAGAACAATATATGCAAATCAGGGTTTCATTTTCTCCTTGTTGTACTGTCTTCTCCTTCATATGTAAAAGTGGACAGTGAGACCCAAAAGTCTGAAAATGTCTTTGTCTGAAAATGATTGGTTTTAATATTTTAAAAAAAACATTAACAAAAAAAGCTGCATCTCAGGATCACTAATTAAATGTAAGCCAATGTTGTCCAATTGAACAATATGTAACTTCTCTGCACAAAAGGTCTGATTTTCCTGCTTCCACTGAAGCGCAAGATTTATCTCTGGCACCTCTGAGAAAATGTTCAATTCTGAAGCTGTTATTAAAGTGAAAAAGCTAAAAAAATACTATAAAATGCATCAGTTCAATGTTTTACCGGATAAACAGATACATGAGAACATATATTAAAACATTTTCAACAGTAATCTTTTGAATTTTACTGTGTAACACTAAACTTTTCCATTTTACAAGTCTTATGACATTAATAATATAAAAATGCACTTCATTTAAAAAAAAAACAAATGTCCTGAAATGATTTATTTTTTCATTTTCATTTACTTGTAACTTTTTATTGACAATTCTCTATAAGAATCTGCTAGAAGAGACACTAAGAGAGACTTCATCTATGCTGCTGTACATTATAAAGAAACCCTTCTCTCACACGCCACACACACACTATATTCAATATGTTTCTCCACATGACAAAGAAACCCATTGATGTCTCATACAAACTTGGAGGAAGCGTCTTAGAAAATAATCAAACACTTAACCATGGAGTCCCAGTCAGCCAAACACAACATTCAAAGTGGGAAACAATAAATATTCCCCTAACACGAAGAGACCCGACTCCTGGAACATGGAAACCCAGTCAACAAACGATCAGAGTGGCCACAAACCATCTTTAAATCATGGCCAGCCAACCCAGCGCCTCTGATATATCACCGTCTGAAGCAGCCGCTGATGGAAATATATATGAATGCACAGAATTCATAAGCAGTAGATTGTGTATAAGGGATGATGCCAATGGTTGATGTAAGTGTATTTAAAGAGGCGGATTACAGAGCTGGAATCCAGACAAACAGCTCAGAGAATGAATTGCTCCCTGTGCCATAAACTACAGACCCCTTTCAGAGCATCTCTACAATACACAAGAATCCTATAAAGTGATGAACAGATCGGATTAAGAGATGTGCTACTTTATACACATATGTATATATACAGTCCATAAGTCTGAAACCACTACTGAATAACATCATTTTGGTTTATCAATTGAGCAAAAATGTCTTAGTTTACAGTTGCCTCACTATGATAGAAACACTGGACGAATTTTATAAATTCCAAATGTAAATGATTATAAAAAAAACAAGACTTTTCGTTCTCACTGCATTCACACATTATATATAACTTTTTGACTGCCCGTCTACAGCACAAATTTGGTTCTACTGTGTAATGTGTAAAATTGACCCTGAACTGTAACTGTGTGAGAAACATTCGTTTTCCCCTTAGACACTGAGACACTGGCACATTTTGCCATAGAAGACTGTTAAAGTGCCTCATCATTCCTACATTTCGTATTTGCTTTCCAGAGCATTTGGCAAGACAGTGGAAAGATAGTGATAGAAAAAAGTATACAAAGAGACTGCACACAAACCTGAGTAGCCATTTCTTTTAAAAATAGGAGCAAAAAATGTTGCTAAATGTATCGTACTGGAGTGCTTTCTGTAGTCAGAGCTTCAGGCAGTTTCATTGGGAAATATGTTCAGAGATGTGAACATGGCCTCCACTCGATTGTGCCATAATGAAGTGATTCCAGTACTGAACTGTAACTGCATTTTAACAGGAGTTTACCTGTTCACCTCAGCCAAAAACCGGCCCGCTCTATTGATTTAACCTCTGCTGGAATGCAGAGTTTTCATCAGCCAGAACATTACTTTAAAATATTTATAACATGATACGCACACACAGGCTGAAAGGGAAACATGTAAAGATGCCCAGAATGAGCGGAAGAAACCGGACGCGCTGCCTTGGCGCTTTATCTCAACCTTGGCTTCCGTGGCTCCACAGCTCACCACACGGGAAATTAACTGTTTTTAAACAGGCCCTTCGCCTTGTAATGCTTTATTTCCTCCTGAAATGTACATTTTGGTTATGTAAACAACAAGCAAAGCGTTGCGAGTCGAACTCTCTGGCGCACAAAACACGATTTCACCAACTAACTGGAAAAAGCACGTTTCCTGATTCCGCGTTCACGCACAGCTGAGGTAAACAAGCTGAAAATAAAATACGTGAAAACTTAAATACACCCAAGTAGCCATAATTCTCACACTAAAGGCAAAATAAGCGACAACAGCAGTAAAAGAAACACGTCAAAATCCGTGCTGGAGTGACGTCACACGGACGGCTGTAGTATAAGCACTTGCGGCCTCAATGCACGTGGAAACCTAAACATTAGCTTTACAGGACAAAACCGCCTCATGTAACACAGAGTAATGTGAGGACTGCAATCACTCCATACAGAGAGCAGTGTCGGGTGTCTGTACACGCGGGTCTGATTCTGCAGCGTCCAGCTCTCGTTTTGGTTACAAGGGTTTTGAAACCACAAATGAAACACTTTGTCATCTCACAGATTTCACTAAGAGGCGACCGCTACACTTAAACGTATACGGTATCTTAACGTATGACTGACAAACGGGTTCATGCTCAGTAACAACTGTATTGAGTGGCCCTGCAACCCATGACCTGGTACCTCTATCTATACACAACTGTGCAATAAACAAAACGAGTTAAAAGTTTTAAGAGAACACACTAATAAGAACACGATAATCCACAACCATGTCATGCTTTGAGGACTAAACCGTTCATATGGGTTAATGCAGTAGTTCTTTCTTGGTTCGGTTCAGAACCCAGATTTTAGCCGACACTGTAAAACAGCTGAAAATACAAATGTAAAAAAGTGATCAAAATTAAACTTGAAAAATATTATACATGCTCAACAATATGCAACATTTTTAACATGAGACTGAAATTTGATGATTTTGTACAACAGCAGTTTGATTTACCAGCCTGTAACAAACATGACAGATAAATTAACACAGAAATAAGTTTGACTTTGACATCAACAGTAAAGAAATATAATTTTCTCTTTCCTTTTAAAAGCCGAGAAGCCTTTTTGAACCCATTTGCTTTCTAAATAAGCACGATCAAATGTTTGTCGCATTTTATTAACATTCAGCACTGTTTTGTGTTGCCTCTGGGTTGTGACCCACCGATTTAACCAGCAGATTAACAGATTTCTCTGACAGCAGCAAACAGCTGAAATCAAATCCATTAGCGACTATTAACAGCTTTAACAGGCCAAGAAAGACATTTGGAAATGTTGAGACTCAAAACATAAGGCAGGTTTAAGCTCCAGGGAGAAAAACAGGCATTAAGAATTAACCCCAGCACTGAGTGTTGTCAACAACACTGTTTTTCTGATTGGAAGGGCTGTTGACTCACCCACTGACGACATGTCACGCTCCTATAGTTACTGAAGCAGACAACACGGCTCGCGTTTCATTGTCTCGTGTTCACGAGAAGTACAAAGCTACTTGTAAGTGTTTCGGTATATCACTGAATCCTTTGGGGAAATAACAGTCACTCAGAGGAGTATAAAGGCCAGGACTCATGTAAAATTCATCAGAAAGACTCCCTCACAGAGGGTGACACTGACTATTAAAACGTTCCTCCTCAGTGTTAAATATGAATCAGACGTCCACAGGCAAATTCTCCTCAGAAGTTGTTTTCCACTAAAAAACGAGCAGGATCGCTGGAGTTTGATACACTTGGAGAGAATAACGACAGAATTTAAGCACAATCGCTGTTAACTGCTGACAAAGACAGCTGAGATCTCTCAGCGTTCTCACTGCGTGTAAATATCCACAAGACTTCGAATTAATAAACATGATCTTGATCCAGATGATCTACAATTAATGTAAGAGGAAACTAAAGAAAACAGATGGAGACTGGGCAGAAAAACTCATGTAACCGTACAAACAATTCTCAGCTAACTAATTTGAAGATGCTTAAATATTTATGGTAAACTTCCTGAAGCTTCCACTGGGCGATTGAAGAGTTTTCTGTTTATATCAAAACAAGCTTGTTTTCCCGTCCTAGTTTGAAATCGTACAAGACGTACGACTGCATCGGAAAACAATTCAACTGTTCTACGACAGAAGTCGCTCTGGAAAGCATGCTTTTAAGAGAATCCTCAATGTATGCTTTTAATAAGAACGCTGCAAAACATTCTGCTCGAGAATTTTTAGCACTGACATTTTTGTTTTGTTCACATCAATCAATCGATCATTAACAATCTAACATTTCAGTAGTCCAGAGTTCATGCAAACCTCGACTAAAGAAAACAAAGGGTCTTTGGAACTTACTTATTCAGTTTTCCCTCTAAAACCCAAGATTTAACTGTTCAGGAATCTCTCTATTGTTCTGTGCCTCTTCCCAGAAGTGTTCCGAGACACAGTGGAATATGAAGGGTGTGCATTATGAAGCGCAGGCCACCCACTCAATATTGTTCCTTATTTACAATGAAATTCAGTAAATTTGCTGTCAAGTTGAGAAATGTTTAATGTAAAGACTAAAGGGATCTATATGCAGGAGTATATGTTTTTTTTGCCAGTAATGCCAGTACAGCATAGATCACAACTGCAATAGTAAACTTTTTTTCTCTCTCTCTCTCATTGTCCCTTTCTCTCTCGCCATCTCTCCATCCATCAATTCATCTCTCTCTCTCTCTCTCTCTCTCTAGAGTTAACTGTGGTAAACAAATACTCAATAGTGATGAGAGGTACATTTCAGTGCCTAAATTACAGTCTGGTTAACCAAAGCAGCTCATTACTGATGTTTGTCTCCATCCAACACACAAAAACACTCGAGGGGCTTGAAAGCACAACATTTTTATACAGGCCGAAGTCCAGGAGAAAGCAGCCTGGAGCACACTAACGCCTGCTGCAGTCAATGGCTTGTGTAGCCAGTGGTTTCACTCAGGTCCTTTAGAAGATCTCTGAAAAAGCGGTTAGAGGGCCGGATGTGATGCTGTGAGTGAATGCCACCCGCTGCTTCCCGGCAACTCTGATTTTTACTGTCGCATTTCATTACTGTAAGTGGCTGATGTTCAGTCACTGTCGGGCTAAATTAAAGCTCCACATTCATTCCGTGTCATTACGTTCCCACAAACTCACATAAATGGATTTTCCATCAGCACCTTGTTTTTTCTTAATATAAAATATAATTGTGTTATTTTCCCTGGTATCATGACTCATTAAATAATTTTAATATTGCAGTAGTGATGACAAACACGAGAAATACCCCCTTATTCCACTTTGTATGAAAACATCCAATTAAAGCTGAAATTTGCTGTAATTAACAAAACTTTGCAGGTTATTTTACGTACTTTCCATTAATGTTTAAGTCAAATGCAATATCTTATCAATACTAACAAATATTAAAAAATAGTGATATGACAAAACAACAGTTCTTTCAAACTTACTAAAAGATAACTTAATACAGTGATGAAATCAAATGGAAACATTATCACACTTAGTGAAGACATCACAATTATTACATTATCAGATAAAATCTCTATAAAAAAAGGCTAATGGTATTTCGGGAAAGCAAGCATTGAATGGCTTATAGTTGTTTTTGCATGTTCAGCTGAGACAGGAGAATGTTTTTTAACACTAGAACAATATTTCACACACATCACTTTAAAGTAAAAAAGAAAAAAGGGCCAGAGTGTTGTATTTCAGTAACAATAGAACTGCACATACTGGAAATGATGGAAGGTTGTGTGTGTGTGTCTCTGTGTGTGCATTCATGCAATAGCCAGAACTTTCTAATGTGTCATAACAAAACTAAAGCATGTGTGTTTGGAGAGAGCTCGACTTTGACTGCATCTGATGGACAGACAACTCAAACCACACGTGTAAAGGTCCTTCAGCTCACTGCTGCTAATTAAAAAAGTGTCACAACACGCCGTATATGAGAAGTGTCACGTCCATGCACAGTACTGACACCCTAAGGAGCCAGTCTAAACTATGAAATAGTTTTTAAATGTTGTAGATATTTGTTTATTGTTTATCTAAAGTTTTATAAATGTTTAGTATTTGCACCATTAGTCTGAGATTGTAAAAGTTGTCAAATGAATGGTTGTGTAGAAGCAGCCAGTCAATTTCCCCAAGGCAGCGCAGAAGAAAAGTGGTACAATTTGTGCAAGGAAAATTTTTTACTTCCACTTTGTTTTTCTGCTTTCCACACTGATTTTTGTGGACTAATATATTTCCATATTTCAATCTCTGTGCGTTTTGGATCTAGGCTCTTTTTCCAGGTCGTGGTGTGTTGTTTTTACAGTGTTGCATGAACTAAAGCTACACAGGACTTGCAGGCCACAAAAATGCTCGTGTGGGTTTAGTCTGAGCACACAAACGCTGTAGCATTAACACCACGCCACAAATAACTTTATATCGCCCATGAAAAAAATCGACTGCAAGTAAAATGATGACAGGTAGTTTTCTTTTATCAAGTTGCAATACTGCTGTCTAGACTTTTCCCAAACGTGCGTAATATTCACCACAAAGAAAATGTCATTTTGAACCACTGAACAGAAGAATTTCATGCGTTTGGCACCATGTCTGTGATGAGCCTCAGAGCTCACCGAGGGCTTGTTCAAAACCGACGCTTTAATCGGGTTACATTCACAAGATTTGATACACTTGAAGTCACCAGCAGTTAAAGAGAAAGAGAGCGTCCGCATCGGCTTACCAACGGCTTCTGCTGTGATAAAATCCACACTGAATGTGAAAGATGGACGTATGTTCTCGTCTTCCAGCTTTATGTCTGAGAGAGTTGTCTATACATGAACGCTAGCTACTCAGTTAAAAGGGAACGTTCTCAGAACAGTAGCATTCTCCAAAAGTTCTCTCAAAGTTTTTAAAAAAACTAATTACATATCATACATATCAAAAAAATGTTCTCACAACTTACAATTATTAGATTGGTTTTGCCTGTTATAATTAATTAATATTTCATGCCAATAACAAACTTCCTAGGCTGAAAGGATGTGACAGGATTTTCACTCCAATGGCTTCCAGAGTCTAATATT